>OX638135.1:13170638-13770638 GCA_951804985.1 Dryomyza anilis
TATATTATATTTATATTTATATTTATATTTATATTTATATTTATATTTATATTTATATTTATATTTATATTTATATTTATATTTATATTTATATTTATATTTATATTTATATTTATATTTATATTTATATTTATATTTATATTTATATTTATTTATATTTATATTTATATTTATATTTTATATTTATATTTATATTTATTATTTATATTTATATTTATATTTATATTTTATATTTATATTTATATTTATATTTATATTTATATTTATATTTATATTTATATTTATATTTATATTTATATTTATATTTATATTTATATTTATATTTATATTTATATTTATATTTATATTTATATTTATATTTATATTTATATTTATATTTATATTTATATTTATATTTATATTTATATTTATATTTATATTTATATTTATATTTATATTTATATTTATATTTATATTTATATTTATATTTATATTTATATTTATATTTATATTTATATTTATATTTATATTTATATTTATATTTATATTTATATTTATATTTATATTTATATTTTATATTTATATTTATATTTATATTATATTTATATTTATATTTATATTTATATTTATATTTATATTTATATTTATATTTATATTTATATTTATATTTATATTTATATTTATATTTATATTTATATTTATATTTATATTTATATTTATATTTATATTTATATTATATTTATATTTATATTTATATTTATATTTATATTTATATTTATATTTATATTTATATTTATATTTATATTTATATTTATATTTATATTATATTATATTTATATTTATATTTATATTTATATTTATATTTATATTTATATTTATATTTATATTTATATTTATATTTATATTTATATTTATATTTATATTTATATTTATATTTATATTTATATTTATATTTATATTTATATTTATATTTATATTTATATATTTATATTTATATTTATATTTATATTTATATTTATATTTATATTTATATTTATATTATATTATATTTATATTTATATTTATATTTATATTTATATTTATATTTATATTTATATTTATATTTATATTTATATTTATATTTATATTTATATTTATATTTATATTTATATTTATATTTATATTTATATTTATATTTATATTTATATTTATATTTATATTTATATTTATATTTATATTTATATTTATATTTATATTTATATTTATATTTATATTTATATTTATATTTATATTTATATTTATATTTATATTTATATTTATATTTATATTTATATTTATATTTATATTTATATTTATATTTATATTTATATTTATATTTATATTTATATTTATATTTATATTTATATTTATATTTATATTTATATTTATATTTATATTTATATTTATATTTATATTTATATTTATATTTATATTTATATTTATATTTATATTTATATTTATATTTATATTTATATTTATATTTATATTTATATTTATATTTATATTTATATTTATATTTATATTTATATTTATATTTATATTTATATTTATATTTATATTTATATTTATATTTATATTTATATTTATATTTATATTTATATTTATATTTATATTTATATTTATATTTATATTTATATTTATATTTATATTTATATTTATATTTATATTTATATTTATATTTATATTTATATTTATATTTATATTTATATTTATATTTATATTTATATTTATATTTATATTTATATTTATATTTATATTTATATTTATATTTATATTTATATTTATATTTATATTTATATTTATATTTATATTTATATTTATATTTATATTTATATTTATATTTATATTTATATTTATATTTATATTTATATTTATATTTATATTTATATTTATATTTATATTTATATTTATATTTATATTTATATTTATATTTATATTTATATTTATATTTATATTTATATTTATATTTATATTTATATTTATATTTATATTTATATTTATATTTATATTTATATTTATATTTATATTTATATTTATATTTATATTTATATTTATATTTATATTTATATTTATATTTATATTTATATTTATATTTATATTTATATTTATATTTATATTTATATTTATATTTATATTTATATTTATATTTATATTTATATTTATATTTATATTTATATTTATATTTATATTTATATTTATATTTATATTTATATTTATATTTATATTTATATTTATATTTATATTTATATTTATAATTATAATTATAATTATAATTATATTTATTTATATATAAATAAGGAATTTCATTGATCTGGCTTCTCTAGTTTTTCTATAATCGTTTAATTATAAACCATACAATAATATTATAATTATTAAATTAATGATATTGAATTTATTTTAGAAAACTTTTTTTAATATAAAAAACGATTAATACATTTTTTCAAAATATGCTATTTTAAATCATATAAAAAATAATATATTGTTCTTAATATTTTATTAATTTAGTAAGCATTGTTTTAAATAACATATGTGTGTTTTTTAGCCAGTTATTTATCTTTTAATATCTATTTTTCTAATATAATACTCTATATATGTGTAATTTTTACTTTGTATAGAAAGTAGTTTTTGCATATTTTTTTTTAAATATAATATTTTAAAATAAAAAACGTTATATACATTTTCGTATTATTCCTTAATATAATAAAAATAATTAATATACAATTTTTTTTTTACTTTTTACATCAATAATTAAAAAATACATATTTTATTACGACTTTTTTTTATATATAAATTTAAAAAAAAAAATTCGGTGTAATATGTTGTAATGGTTGATTTGGCACTACTTCTAAAAATAAAATTATACCAATATATAGAAATAAAGAAAAAACATAGTGTAAATTTTAATATATATATATATATATATATATATATATATATATATATATATATATATATATATATATATATATATATATATATATATATATATATATATATATATATATATATAGATATAGATATAGATATATAGATATATATATATATATTAATTAATTAAATATTAAAATAAAAAAATTAAAAAGTAAAAAATAAATAATTAAAAAATTATAAAGTAATAATAAAATACATTAATAAAAAAAAGATAAATAAAGAAATAAAGAAATGAAGAAATGAAGAAATAAAGAAATAAAGAAATAAAGAAATAAAGAAATAAAGAAATAAAGAAATAAAGAAATAAAGAAATAAAGAAATAAAGAAATAAAGAAATAAAGAAATAAAGAAATAAAGAAATAAAGAAATAAAGAAATAAAGAAATAAAGAAATAAAGAAATAAAGAAATAAAGAAATAAAGAAAGAAATAAAGAAATAAAGAAATAAAGAAATAAAAAAATAAAGAAGTAAAGAAATAAAGAAATAAAGAAATAAAGAAATAAAGAAATAAAGAAATAAAGAAATAAAGAAATAAAGAAATAAAGAAATAAAGAAATAAAGAAATAAAGAAATAAAGAAATAAAGAAATAAAGAAATAAAGAAATAAAGAAATAAAGAAATAAAGAAATAAAGAAATAAAGAAATAAAGAAATAAAGAAATAAAGAAATAAAGAAATAAAGAAATAATGAAATAAAGAAATAAAGAAATAAAGAAATAAAGAAATAAAGAAATAAAGAAATAAAGAAATAAAGAAATAAAGAAATAAAGAAATAAAGAAATAAAGAAATAAAGAAATAAAGAAATAAAGAAATAAAGAAATAAAGAAATAAAGAAATAAAGAAATAAAGAAATAAAGAAATAAAGAAATAAAGAAATAAAGAAATAAAGAAATAAATAAATAAAGAAATAAAGAAATAAAGAAATAAAGAAATAAAGAAATAAAGAAATAAAGAAATAAAGAAATAAAGATATTTATATTTATATTTATATTTATATTTATATTTATATTTATATTTATATTTATATTTATATTTATATTTATATTTATATTTATATTTATATTTATATTTATATTTATATTTATATTTATATTTATATTTATATTTATATTTATATTTATATTTATATTTATATTTATATTTATATTTATATTTATATTTATATTTATATTTATATTTATATTTATATTTATATTTATATTTATATTTATATTTATATTTATATTTATATTTATATTTATATTTATATTTATATTTATATTTATATTTATATTTATATTTATATTTATATTTATATTTATATTTATATTTATATTTATATTTATATTTATATTTATATTTATATTTATATTTATATTTATATTTATATTTATATTTATATTTATATTTATATTTATATTTATATTTATATTTATATTTATATTTATATTTATATTTATATTTATATTTATATTTATATTTATATTTATATTTATATTTATATTTATATTTATATTTATATTTATATTTATATTTATATTTATATTTATATTTATATTTATATTTATATTTATATTTATATTTATATTTATATTTATATTTATATTTATATTTATATTTATATTTATATTTATATTTATATTTATATTTATATTTATATTTATATTTATATTTATATTTATATTTATATTTATATTTATATTTATATTTATATTTATATTTATATTTATATTTATATTTATATTTATATTTATATTTATATTTATATTTATATTTATATTTATATTTATATTTATATTTATATTTATATTTATATTTATATTTATATTTATATTTATATTTATATTTATATTTATATTTATATTTATATTTATATTTATATTTATATTTATATTTATATTTATATTTATATTTATATTTATATTTATATTTATATTTATATTTATATTTATATTTATATTTATATTTATATTTATATTTATATTTATATTTATATTTATATTTATATTTATATTTATATTTATATTTATATTTATATTTATATTTATATTTATATTTATATTTATATTTATATTTATATTTATATTTATATTTATATTTATATTTATATTTATATTTATATTTATATTTATATTTATATTTATATTTATATTTATATTTATATTTATATTTATATTTATATTTATATTTATATTTATATTTATATTTATATTTATATTTATATTTATATTTATATTTATATTTATATTTATATTTATATTTATATTTATATTTATATTTATATTTATATTTATATTTATATTTATATTTATATTTATATTTATATTTATATTTATATTTATATTTATATTTATATTTATATTTATATTTATATTTATATTTATATTTATATTTATATTTATATTTATATTTATATTTATATTTATATTTATATTTATATTTATATTTATATTTATATTTATATTTATATTTATATTTATATTTATATTTATATTTATATTTATATTTATATTTATATTTATATTTATATTTATATTTATATTTATATTTATATTTATATTTATATTTATATTTATATTTATATTTATATTTATATTTATATTTATATTTATATTTATATTTATATTTATATTTATATTTATATTTATATTTATATTTATATTTATATTTATATTTATATTTATATTTATATTTATATTTATATTTATATTTATATTTATATTTATATTTATATTTATATTTATATTTATATTTATATTTATATTTATATTTATATTTATATTTATATTTATATTTATATTTATATTTATATTTATATTTATATTTATATTTATATTTATATTTATATTTATATTTATATTTATATTTATATTTATATTTATATTTATATTTATATTTATATTTATATTTATATTTATATTTATATTTATATTTATATTTATATTTATATTTATATTTATATTTATATTTATATTTATATTTATATTTATATTTATATTTATATTTATATTTATATTTATATTTATATTTATATTTATATTTATATTTATATTTATATTTATATTTATATTTATATTTATATTTATATTTATATTTATATTTATATTTATATTTATATTTATATTTATATTTATATTTATATTTATATTTATATTTATATTTATATTTATATTTATATTTATATTTATATTTATATTTATATTTATATTTATATTTATATTTATATTTATATTTATATTTATATTTATATTTATATTTATATTTATATTTATATTTATATTTATATTTATATTTATATTTATATTTATATTTATATTTATATTTATATTTATATTTATATTTATATTTATATTTATATTTATATTTATATTTATATTTATATTTATATTTATATTTATATTTATATTTATATTTATATTTATATTTATATTTATATTTATATTTATATTTATATTTATATTTATATTTATATTTATATTTATATTTATATTTATATTTATATTTATATTTATATTTATATTTATATTTATATTTATATTTATATTTATATTTATATTTATATTTATATTTATATTTATATTTATATTTATATTTATATTTATATTTATATTTATATTTATATTTATATTTATATTTATATTTATATTTATATTTATATTTATATTTATATTTATATTTATATTTATATTTATATTTATATTTATATTTATATTTATATTTATATTTATATTTATATTTATATTTATATTTATATTTATATTTATATTTATATTTATATTTATATTTATATTTATATTTATATTTATATTTATATTTATATTTATATTTATATTTATATTTATATTTATATTTATATTTATATTTATATTTATATTTATATTTATATTTATATTTATATTTATATTTATATTTATATTTATATTTATATTTATATTTATATTTATATTTATATTTATATTTATATTTATATTTATATTTATATTTATATTTATATTTATTATACCCTACACCTATGAGGTACAGGGTATATTAACTTTGTGCATATATTGTAACGCCCCTTAGGAGGCGTGTCCGGTATGGAAAAGTATATATATTCTTGATCAGCATCACTACCCGAGTCCGTTTAGCCATGTCCGTCTGTCTGTCTGTCTGTCTGTCTGTCCGTCTTGCTGTCTTGCTGTCTTGCTGTCTTGCTGTCCGAATACAGAATAACTTGAGAAATACTGATCAGAATGCGATGAAATTTCGTCTCAATATATTTTAGCCAAAAGTAGGAACTGAGTTTGAAAATGAGCAAAATCGGTCAACGGACACGCCCACCTCCCATACAAGTCACTTTTATATAACTCTTTCGAAACTAATATTTCGAAAAGTATTCAAGGTATAGTTATAAAATTTAAAACGTATTGTTAGAATTTACCTAAAAATATGTGGTCCAAAAATGGGCGTGATCCGCCCACTTTTTTTTTCATTATTTCCCGGGTTTTCATAGTGGAAATTTGATCCGTAAATTATTAAAATCAAATCTATGAAATATTAGCCTTTCAAAATTTTAAATATAGGCGTGGTCCGCCCAATTATATTTTTCAATTTTTTATTAGTTGTTTATACTTTTATATAAATTTTTTAATTTATGGGGATATAAGACGTAAATTTCTGATATATGAATAATATTCTGAGGTTCAGCATAATTAAAAATTTAAAATTAAGGTATACAATTAAATATTCCTCATTAATATCTCCACCAAAGGTGTAGGGTATTCCATAGTCGGGCCCGACCGACTATAAAAATCCGCCCCATGTGACCGAACTTACCCATGTGACCTAACTTTCCCAACTCGTATTTATATTTATATTTATATTTATATTTATATTTATATTTATATTTATATTTATATTTATATTTATATTTATATTTATATTTATATTTATATTTATATTTATATTTATATTTATATTTATATTTATATTTATATTTATATTTATATTTATATTTATATTTATATTTATATTTATATTTATATTTATATTTATATTTATATTTATATTTATATTTATATTTATATTTATATTTATATTTATATTTATATTTATATTTATATTTATATTTATATTTATATTTATATTTATATTTATATTTATATTTATATTTATATTTATATTTATATTTATATTTATATTTATATTTATATTTATATTTATATTTATATTTATATTTATATTTATATTTATATTTATATTTATATTTATATTTATATTTATATTTATATTTATATTTATATTTATATTTATATTTATATTTATATTTATATTTATATTTATATTTATATTTATATTTATATTTATATTTATATTTATATTTATATTTATATTTATATTTATATTTATATTTATATTTATATTTATATTTATATTTATATTTATATTTATATTTATATTTATATTTATATTTATATTTATATTTATATTTATATTTATATTTATATTTATATTTATATTTATATTTATATTTATATTTATATTTATATTTATATTTATATTTATATTTATATTTATATTTATATTTATATTTATATTTATATTTATATTTATATTTATATTTATATTTATATTTATATTTATATTTATATTTATATTTATATTTATATTTATATTTATATTTATATTTATATTTATATTTATATTTATATTTATATTTATATTTATATTTATATTTATATTTATATTTATATTTATATTTATATTTATATTTATATTTATATTTATATTTATATTTATATTTATATTTATATTTATATTTATATTTATATTTATATTTATATTTATATTTATATTTATATTTATATTTATATTTATATTTATATTTATATTTATATTTATATTTATATTTATATTTATATTTATATTTATATTTATATTTATATTTATATTTATATTTATATTTATATTTATATTTATATTTATATTTATATTTATATTTATATTTATATTTATATTTATATTTATATTTATATTTATATTTATATTTATATTTATATTTATATTTATATTTATATTTATATTTATATTTATATTTATATTTATATTTATATTTATATTTATATTTATATTTATATTTATATTTATATTTATATTTATATTTATATTTATATTTATATTTATATTTATATTTATATTTATATTTATATTTATATTTATATTTATATTTATATTTATATTTATATTTATATTTATATTTATATTTATATTTATATTTATATTTATATTTATATTTATATTTATATTTATATTTATATTTATATTTATATTTATATTTATATTTATATTTATATTTATATTTATATTTATATTTATATTTATATTTATATTTATATTTATATTTATATTTATATTTATATTTATATTTATATTTATATTTATATTTATATTTATATTTATATTTATATTTATATTTATATTTATATTTATATTTATATTTATATTTATATTTATATTTATATTTATATTTATATTTATATTTATATTTATATTTATATTTATATTTATATTTATATTTATATTTATATTTATATTTATATTTATATTTATATTTATATTTATATTTATATTTATATTTATATTTATATTTATATTTATATTTATATTTATATTTATATTTATATTTATATTTATATTTATATTTATATTTATATTTATATTTATATTTATATTTATATTTATATTTATATTTATATTTATATTTATATTTATATTTATATTTATATTTATATTTATATTTATATTTATATTTATATTTATATTTATATTTATATTTATATTTATATTTATATTTATATTTATATTTATATTTATATTTATATTTATATTTATATTTATATTTATATTTATATTTATATTTATATTTATTTATATATAAATAAGGAATTTCATTGATCTGGCTTCTCTAGTTTTTCTTTAATCGTTTAATTTTAAACCATACAATAATATTATAATTATTAAATTAATGATATTGAATTTTTTTTAGAAAACTTTTTTTAATATAAAAAACGATTAATACATTTTTTCAAAATATGCTATTTTAAATCATATAAAAAATAATATATTGTTCTTAATATTTTTATAATTTAGTAAGCATTGTTTTAAATAACATATGTGTGTTTTTTTAGCAAGTTATTTATCTTTTAATATCTATTTTTCTAATATAATACTCTATATATGTGTAATTTTTACTTTGTATAGAAAGTAGTTTTTGCATATTTTTTTTTTAAATATAATATTTTAAAATAAAAATCGTTATATACATTTTCGTATTATTCCTTAATATAATAAAAATAATTAAAATACAATTTTTTTTTGACTTTTTACATCAATAATTAAAAAATACATATTTTATTACGACTTTTTTTATATATAAATAAAAAAAAAAATTCGGTGTAATATGTTGTAATGGTTGATTTGGCACTGCTTCTAAAAATAAAATTATACCAATATATAGAAATAAAGAAAAAACATAGTGTAAATTTTAATATATATATATATATATATATCTATATATATATATATATATATATATATATATATATATATATATATATATATATATATATATACATATATATATATTTATATATATATATATATATATATATATATATATATATATATATATATATATATATTTATTAAATATTAAAATAAAACAATAAATAATTAAAAAATTTAATTAATAATAAAATAAAGAAATAATAAAATACATTAATAAAAAAAAAGATAAATAAAGAAATAAAGAAATGAAGAAATGAAGAAAAGAAATAAAGAAATAAAGAAATAAAGAAATAAAGAAATAAAGAAATAAAGAAATAAAGAAATAAGGAAATAAAGAAATAAAGAAATAAAGAAATAATGAAATAAAGAAATAAAGAAATAAAGAAATAAAGAAATAAAGAAATAAAGAAATAAAGAAATAAAGAAATAAAGAAATAAAGAAATAAAGAAATAAAGAAATAAAGAAATAAAGAAATAAAGAAATAAAGAAATAAAGAAATAAAGAAATAAAGAAATAAAGAAATAAAGAAATAAAGAAATAAAGAAATAAAGAAATAAAGAAATAAAGAAATAAAGAAATAAAGAAATAAAGAAATAAAGAAATAAAGAAATAAAGAAATAGAGAAATAAAGAAATAAAGAAATAAAGAAATAAAGAAATAAAGAAATAAAGAAATAAAGAAATAAAGAAAGAAATAAAGAAATAAAGAAATAAAGAAATAAAGAAATAAAGAAATAAAGAAATAAAGAAATAAAGAAAGAAAGAAAGAAAGAAAGAAAGAAGGAAATAAAAAAGAAAGAAATCAAATATAAGGAAATAGTGAATGAAAATTGTTATAAAAAATGATTATAAATGGCATAGTAGATATAAAGAATTATATTCATAAATAGATGAATGCTGAATACAATACATATCATAGTTGACGTAGTGCCTCAATCCCATTAACATATGACACAGAATATTCAATAATTTTTGCTCTTTAATAATTTTTACTACATAGTTATATATTTTCTTCTTCTTTTTATATCTATGACTTCTTTGCTCTCAATATAATTACCATGTTCTACGCCGTTGTCTCAATGTTGTGTGGTATTGGCAAATCTATGTTTTTGTTGCAAAAACAATGAGTTTTGTTGTTGTAATTGTTATGTCACACACAGAACGCAATACGAACTAATCTGTCGCTCCATAAGTGCTTCGTACGCTACGAAGATGACTTCGGCTCTTTTTGGATGGTGGACGACAGCGAATTCGTAAAGCGTCGTCATTTGTCGCGTGGTCGACCACGCAAGTACGAACCATCATCGACATCGCCAAGTGGGTCTGGCGTTACAGTAGGAGGCGGCGATGTTGCAGAATCTATGCAAAATGGCTACATTTCCAATCAGCTACAACAACAACAGCGGAAGTCAAACTGCAATGGCAACGAAAGTAACCGAAGCGAAAGCCAAGGAAAGAACTATGAAATGACAGAGGAAGCCGAAAATATAATTAATAGCAACAATAGCAATTACAATAACAACGGCAATACAACCAACGATGTGCATAGCAATGACAATTATACAGAAACTAGCAATAGACTCATTGACAACCGATACCACGGTTCCAATAGCAACATTATTGTCAGAGGAGGAGATGATAGTGTTGTAGGGGTTGGTAATGGCCACGGCTTTCGCGGATACGTAACCTGCAATTATGAGCCGCAGTAAGAGTTGCTTATAATTCAACTAACAACATCTTTGTATATTAATACGTTTATTTTTATAATTCATTTATTTATTTCTTTAGTTTTTTATTTCTGTTTTTCTGTATTTCTTTATTTCTTTATTTCTTTATTTCTTTATTTCTTTATTTCTTTATTTCTTTATTTCTTTATTTCTTTATTTCTTTATTTCTTTATTTCTTTATTTCTTTATTTCTTTATTTCTTTATTTCTTTATTTCTTTATTTCTTTATTTCTTTATTTCTTTATTTCTTTATTTCTTTATTTCTTTATTTCTTTATTTCTTTATTTCTTTATTTCTTTATTTCTTTATTTCTTTATTTCTTTATTTCTTTATTTCTTTATTTATTTATTTCTTTATTTCTTTATTTCTTTATTTCTTTATTTCTTTATTTCTTTATTTCTTTATTTCTTTATTTCTTTATTTCTTTATTTCTTTATTTCTTTATTTCTTTATTTCTTTATTTCTTTATTTCTTTATTTCTTTATTTCTTTATTTCTTTATTTCTTTATTTCTCTATTTCTTTACTTCTTTATTTCTTTATTTCTTTATTTCTTTATTTCTTTATTTCTTTATTTCTTTATTTCTTTATTTCTTTATTTCTTTATTTCTTTATTTCTTTATTTGTTTATTTGTTTATTTCTTTATTTCTTTATTTCTTTATTTCTTTATTTCTTTATTTCTTTATTTCTTTATTTCTTTATTTCTTTATTTCTTTATTTGTTTATTTGTTTATTTCTTTATTTCTCTATTTCTTTACTTTTTCTTTATTTCGTCATTTCTATATTTTATTACTTCTTTACTACTTTATTTCTTTATTTCTGTATTTCTGTATTTCTTTATTTCTTTATTTCTTTACTTATTAATTTCTTTATTTCGTCATTTCTTTATTTTTTTATTTCTATATTTATTTATTTTTTATATCTTTACTTCTTTATTTCTTAATTTCTTTTTTTTCTTTATATCTTTATCTCTTTTTCTTTATTTTTTTATCATTATTTCTTTATTTAATTTATTAATTTTGCTATTTTCTTATATTTCTTGTTTAAATTTAAGTATTTAAATTTATTAGAACTCAAGTAAGTACTGCTTATTATATACTTTGCATCTACTGAAATTTTATTTGCCGATCCCTTATTGTGCATTAATTCTATTAATTTTTTGTAAAATATAGTTTAAATAAATTGGGGTTGGCTATTATTATTAACTAGCTGGACCCGTGCACGACTCGTGCCAAGATTTTGTGAATTCAAAGATATGGAGCGATTATATTTATAAAAAAAACATTTTTATTAATTATATGAGGGGCTCATGCTTAGCTGTTGAAGTTTTTTATTGGTTTTATAAATGTGGTAACCAAATAATAATTCTCCGCCAAAACAACTTTTCTTAAAGACAATTCTTTCTCAGACTGCGCTTCTCCGTAGAAATTCTCCTTCCCAGTAAAAATATTCCCGTAAAAAGAATGCTTTCCCGTAGAATTCTTCCCGTAGAATTCATCCCGGTAAAAATTTTCCCGGTAGAATTCTTCCTATTAGAGTTTTTCCCAGTAGAAGTTTTAGTATGGTGGGTTTTAATGTGGTGAGTTTCGGTGTGGTGAGTTTAGGTGTGTTGAATTTTGGTGTGGTGAGTTTAAGTGTGGTGAGTTTTAGTGTGGTGAGTTTTGGTGTGGTGAGTTTTAGTGTGGTGAGTTTTAGTGTGGTGAATTTTAGTGTGGTGAGTTTTAGTGTGGTGAGTTTTAGTGTGGTGAGTTTTAGTGTGGTGAATTTTAGTGTGTTGAGTTTTAGTGTGGTGAGTTTTAGTGCGTTGAATTTTAGTGAGGTGAGTTTTATTGTGGTGAATTATAGTGTGGTGGGTTTTAGCGTGGTGAATTTGAGGGTGAATTTTAGTGTGGTGAGTTTTAGTGTGGCGAGTTTTAGTGTGGTGAATTTTAGTGTGTTGAATTTTTGTGTGGTAAGTTTTTGTGTAGTGAGTTTTAGTGTGGTGAATTTTAGTGCGGTGAGTTTTAGTGTGATGAGTTTTAATGTGGTGAGTTTTAGTGTGGTGAGTTTTAGTGTGGTGAATTTTAGTGTGGTCAATTTTAATGTGGTGAATTTTAGTGTGGTGAGTTTTAGTGTGGTGAATTTTATTGTAGTGAATTTGAGGGTGAATTTTAGTGTGGTCAATTTTAATGTGGTGAATTTTAGTGTGGTGAGTTTTAGTGTGGTGAGTTTTATTGTGGTGAATTTGAGGGTGAATTTTAGTGTGGTGAGTTTTAGTGTGGCGAGTTTTAGTGTGGTGAATTTTAGTGTGTTGAATTTTTGTGTGGTGAGTTTTTGTGTGGTGAGTTGTAGTGTGGTGAATTTTAGTGAGGTGAGTTTTAGTATGATGAGTTTTAATGTGGTGAGTTTTAGTGTGGTGAGTTTTAGTGTGGTGAATTTTAGTGTGGTCAATTTTAATGTGGTGAGTTTTAGTGTGGTGAGTTTGTTTTTCTTTTTCTTTTTCTTGTTTATTCTTTTTTTTTGTTTTTGCTTTTGTTTGGATTGTAGTTTTATGTGATTGGTTTTGTTTTTGTATTTGTTTTGTGCTTTTGCTTTTTTCCTTTTAAATTTTTTTTTGTATTTGAGTTTTTTGTTTCATGTTTGTAGCTGGGGAAAGTGCCGAGTTATATCGTATTGAAAGTTTAGGTTGTATAGGAGGTGCCACGCCTCTTTGTCCAATCCCTCCCATATATAGCCTATCATTCCTTCCAGACCATACCGCATCTGTGGTCAAAATTTCAAGAAAATCGGATCAACCGTTTAGACGGAGAAGCGGAACAAACAAACAAATAAACAAACAAAAGGACAAACCAACAAACCAACAAAGAGATTTATTATATTAATAGGATAGGATATAATGTATGTATGCTCTGCATTGACCATTGTTTTTTTTATTTTTCGACCACTACTTCCAGAGATACAGTTACAAAAAATGGTCCAAAAATCACTTTTGTATTTCTACTTTAAGAGATATTGAAATATGAACAACAATAGAAAAAGTGATTGTTGGCCCATTTTTTGTAACTTTAAACCATTGTTTCTCTGGAAGTAGTGGTCGAAAAAAATGGTCAATGCAATAATCTTTATCCCAAATTTCCCAAATTTCATAGAAATCGAAAAGGTGAAATCTCAAATTTTACGTTTTTTTTTTGATTTGGTATGGAATGGTCCATATGGGATGTCCATAAGAAATTTTTTGTTTCCTTTTTTGCAACATTTCGGATTTTTTTTTACAAAGATTAGAATTTTTGCCTTTATCACGGAAACGACATTTTTCCGCTTAAAAAAGGGTATTTAAACTGCGTTCACTGAAAAATACGATTCTAAGATTAAACTAAGTTTAAACTACAAATGGAGTTAAACTACCACTGAAAAACTGGCAGTAATAATCCTTGACTGCATTTATTTACACAAATTTCGCCGTGTATCCCAATTCCACACCGCTGTCTGAAAGGGCCAGCAAATTCACCAATCTAGGATCCCCAGATTTGGCTCGGACACATTGTATGTGCAAATAAATATAAGTAAGTATCTTTGACAGGGTGCAAAATAGGACATAATATTATTTTACATTTTCTTATTTTTTTTGAGTCATAGAATAATCTCCTGAATTATTGTCATCGATGAACCAAACACCCTGTATATATATATATATATATATATATATATATATATATATATATATATATATATATATATATATATATATACCCTTCGCTAGAAATCAAAATTTTATATCAGGACATACACATTTTTATATAATTTTTTAACCTTCCAAATGGTACCTTTAAATTGAAATCTTTTTTATTAGTGTCAATCAAAGGTTTACTTAATAGTCCATGACTATAGTCCACAAACCAAAAACAACCCGTCCACGTAATTAAAAACGAATTAACTTTTGTCATTAAACATATTTTATTTTTATTAAATCACTAAATATTTGATGACAAATCATTATTTTCAAATACTAAGTCTCATTTGTATGGTATATTTGAAATTTGAAATTAACTTTTTGTCACCTTATTTTAGAATTGCTCCGGATTCCAAGTTAGCCGTTTTGTTAAGAACAGCAAAAATTCTCATTTTATTCTAGCTAAACTTTATTTTTAAATGCTCCCACACATATTATATAGAATGAAGTTCCGGACTACATACATGCCAGTGCAATAAGGCAACCATTATGACCTGAATCGTTATCCTCTTAAAAAAAATCATGTAACAGGCATGTTTTCATCATTCAAAGATTTTTATTACATCGTTTCGTGTTGAAATAGGCGGAAAATGGTCCATACAACTGTCAATTTTAGTAATGTGTCAAATGCCGGACCACGACTTAGCATCCCAAAGTGCAGTGGTTGAAGTTTACTTAGACGCAGGTACAAAATAAAACAAATTGTCCAAAAAAATTGTCATATGAACAGTTGTTTTCGTCTCTTTTATATTTTTACATAACTTTATTAAATACTCAATATTAGTAAAGCTTTTTTTATTATATGCTATTGTGAATGTGATAATAACGGTATTCTAATGAAACCACGTGTCAAATTAATTCGAAATTTACATAGACGCAGTAAGTTTAAAGGTCAATAACGTCGATTACGTTGTGAAATATAAATATTATTGTGAATTATATTTTAGATGTAATTAAAATATTTTATTTTAACAGTGATTTTTATCGGAAAAGTTTTTCAAACGAAAGTTTCTAAGTGATGTTGAGAAAGCCAAAATTAAGTGTTTAAAGGAGAACGGGTTATCAAATCGTGAAATTGCTCGTCAAATAAATCGTTCAGACCATGTCATAAGACATGAGATTTTGCCAGCCAAAAATAAGCGAATCCAAAAAATCTCTCTTCGTAAAAAAAAAAAATTTTCGAAAAAGCAACCAAAAGTAAGCTTAATTCGTCACATATCATTGCCGAATTAAGCCTCCCAGTTGGACAACGGCGAGTTCAACAAATTTTGATTTAACAAAAATATTAAATAGAAAAAACAGCTTAAAAGACCAGCTCTAACACTTCAGCATGAATTTACGCTAGTGATTCAAAATTTTTTTATTCTTGCGAGAACAAGATCGAGATTTTTTTGCAAGAAAAAGAGCAAGATAAGAAATGCAAGAACAAGAGCAAGTGCAAGACTAACACTGAAAGAAATACAAGAAAAGAAAACTCTTGCGTTTTTTTATCATTTAAATATATTTATTATGTTTTTAAGGTAATAATTAAATTCAAAATAATTCATGATATACTATTACTGTGAAGCACTTTTGAAGCGGCAAATAGCTTCAAAAAGATAAAATAGACAAAACAATGTTGTTCCTTATTTCTTCGCTACGCTAGTTCGTACATCGATTGTGCATATGCACTGTGATATTCACATTATTATTTTGTTTTATTTTTATACATAGTTTTTTTGTTAATTGTAAAATCATGAAGTTTTTCTTAAGTTAAATTCTATGTGCATTATTTCATTTAACTTATAAAAACAAAAAAAAATATGAATACATGAACATTTTCACAGTGTACCTCATTTAGCTGATATTGCTTTTTTTCAGAAATACGTTTGAAAGTGCAACAACAACCAAAATGCGAATAAAGCAGCATCCAAGTAGGAAATTTGTTGAACCACAAAGAAAACTCGTTGTTGTTGCCAACTAGATAGCGGTACTAGATACATACATGTAGTGTGGTGCCATGCGACTGTCTGTTGTAAGCGTCCGTCCGTTGTCATGCGTCTGTCTGTTGTCATGCGTCTGTTTGTTGTCATGCGAAGATACAGGATTGCAACGAAGAGTTGTCGTTGTGAAAGTGTACGCATCGTAATTCTTTATTGTTGAATTCTCTTCTTTCTGTAGCCGCGGTAGCTCAGTGGTTAGTGCGTTGGTAGAGTAAAACATTGCCTATGAAAAGCTCTCACCCGCCGTTCGGATTCGGCAATAAACCGTAGGTCCCACCACTTTGAGTTCAAATATAACACGCTCAGCTCAAAATGGTGAGAGAGCTCGGCCTAAGTTCTTATAGGACTGTAGTGCCAAACTATTATTATTATTATTCTCCTTTCTGTTAGTGTTCGCTATGAATCGTTTGTGTTCGCAAAGATAAATGTTACCCTGCAAGATGTTATTTGTGTTTTCTTGACACTTACCGTAGTGTAGCATGCGGATTTTTTTTTTTAATCTCTGACGAAAACATATGCCTATACGAATATTCCTTATATTTATTGTGAATGTATATGTTCATTTTATTATGGCCTTGAGACAACAACACTTGATTTATACAATTATTTTTTATTAGTTAGTTCATGTTAAAATATAATTCAAATTTTTATGTTATTGGATTTTTTTCTTTGTTAGTAAAAAAAAAAAATAATTTTTGTTGAAGAAATTGAAAATATGGAAAATACATTTAGTGTTCAAATTCTATTCGTTTTCATAATTAATATGCAGTTTAAGATATTTGTCGCCGATCTTTTATTTAAAATTTAAAAAGTTAAATTTTACAAGATTCTTGCAAGCAAGAGCAAGAAAGGTATTGCAAGAACAAGATCATATGTTCCTGTGCCAGAACAAGAGCAAGATTTAGCGTGCAAGAACAAGAGTAAGAACAAGATTACCATTTCTTGTCTTTGCCAGGGGACATATGAAATGGACCGAAGTGTGGCGTAATATAATTTTTTCAGAAGAAAAAAAATGTAATTTAGATGGCCCTGATGGGTTCAGTTATTAATCGCATGATTTGCGTACAAATTATCCACCTCGAATGAGCAGAAACTTTGGAGGTTCGGTTATGGTATGGGGTTCGTTCACGTTCCATGGAAAACTTCAGGTATGTTTTATTACGACCAGGATGAACTCCGAAAACTATATTGAAATTTTGAATGATGTTCTAATATCATATTTTGAGGAAAATATTGACAAGGATTTTACATTCTAACAGTATAATGCAAGTATTCATGTTTATAATGCATCAATCGATTTTTTTTCTTCTCGTTCCATACCAATGTTGCAATGGCCGGCAAGAAGTCCAGATTTAAACCCTAAACCCTATAGAAACCCTATAGAAAACCTATGGAGTATTATGGCAAGGGCTGTGTATTCAAATGGACACCAATATTCCACAGTATCAGAGTTTAAAACGACTATTTTACAAGAATGGTTTAATCTGTCTAAATATTTGAAGTAATTAGACTAAACGGTGGTCAAACTAAATATTATATTTTATAATTGAAGTCCATGCGACTTTATAAATTTCGCTTTCAAATTACCCATTTTGTTAGTTATTTGTAAATAACATGTGATATATACATTATATGTTCTTCATATTTTATGTAATATCATATATATTAACTAGTTGCACGCAACTGTATATATATATATATTTATATATATATATATATATATATATATATATATATATATATATATATATATATATATATATATATATATATACAGTTGCGTGCAACTTGTTAGAAACCCTTCGCTACCGTGTCCTTCGCTATAACTCTAAATCAAGGATTGCAACCTAAATAAATAACGGTATCGATTTCGGTTCCAAGTTACGGTTTCGGTTTTGATTTCGGTTTTTGTATAAACATTTTTTTTCTCCCATATTTTTCAATGTCTTCAACAAAAAACATGTGGTATAGTGGGACATGGAGTAATGTAGGTAATTGCAATTTGTGGACTTAAAAAAGAAAGCCAATTGGCAAGTGCTTCTTTGTATGGCAATAACTATTTTATCCATGGTTGTAATCAAATTAACATATTTTTACTGCATATCGAAAACAAGTGATAAAAATGTTTTTGAAAGTTTTGTAGAGTGGTGGTGTTCGAATGATCAAATATTGTATGCTTTTTGAAATACAAACTAGATTTGAAAATAATTTAACATTGTTTATATGGTGCTAAATTATGTTCAAATTGTGATATTAATTTTCTGGGGAAAAGTGGGTAACGTAATTTAAGCAATGTTTGTTGTAATTTTAATGAAAATATTGTGCTATATGAATTATTTAAATTATTTCAATCGTTACCACAAACCAATGAAAAACAACATTTGAAGATTTTTTTACAATTTCCAGCCATAAAAGCCAAAGAAACTAAATTTCAATAATTCAGTGAACTGTAATATCTGCAAAAGGCCTGTATACTTGAAATATTCGACCTTGTCGAACTTGAATAAAACTTACTTACTTACTTAAATGGCCCTTACAACCGTGGGTAGGTTTTGGCCGCTGAGATGAAGCCGCGCCAGTCGGATCTGCTTTGCGCGCGCTGACGCTAGTTAGAAATACCAAGCGTTGCCAGGTTGTCCTCAACTTGGTCTTTCCAACGCAGATTTGGACGTCCTCTTCTACGCTGTCCACCTTCGAGTTTCGATTCAAGCACCTTTTTGGCTGGAGTGTTTTCATCCATTCGTTCGACATGACCTAGCCAGCGAAGCCGCTGGATCTTGATGCGCTTGACTATGTCAATGCCGTCGAATAACTCATACAGCTCGTGGTTCATCCTGATTCGATACTCGTTAGCAAAGCAGATAGGGCCAAAGACTTGAATAAAACACTTGTCAAATAAAAGACTAATATCATTAAAATTTGAATCATTTTTTAACAAAAAAAAAATTGTGCTTGGAGTACTGGTGTTTTGTTATTAATTCGATTTACAGCTACACAAATTACTGAAAAAAAAAATCAAATTTTAGACCAAAGAGTGATGTTTTGGACATTTTTATTTTGAGAACTCCAATGACATTTAAACCAGGGCTAGGAACCGAAATTCTATTCTCTGCGGTTCCAGTTCCGGTTTCATAAAAAAAAAATTGTTCCGGTTCTTAAATTATTTTTTATTTCGGTTTCAGTTCCGGTTCTATAAAAAATAAAATAACGATTCCAGTTCCGGTTCCACAAACAAGCCAAAAACGCAAGAAAAATACAAATATCTTTTATTTTTACGTAAAAACATAATGAAATTTATAAACATATCTATCTATGTATATAAAAATTAATTGCCGTGCATCAGTCTTGCAAAAACATGAGAACGAATCGACTGATTTGGATCATTCTTTTTTGTTTTATTCGTCCCAATACTGGGAATTCGGAAAACTCCCAAGGAAAAACCGGAAAAATAGAAATATGTGTTTTGTATGAGAATGAATTAAGTGCACTACCAATGGGAATTGTATTTTAATAATGAGAATTCGTTTATATAGCCACTATGGATAGATTGGACAAAGGAGAGTGGCACGTCCCATACAACCAAACTTTTTATACCCTACACTAAGAGTGAAAGGGTATATTCAGTTTGGTACGCCGTTTGTAACACCCAGAAGGAAGCATCTCCGGTATGGAAAAGTATATATATTCTTGATCAGCATGACCTCCTGAGTCGATTTAGCGATGTCCGTCTGTCTGTTGAAATCCGTACTACTTTTAAAATTGAAGAGCTAGATAAAGATCGGTCCATTGTGACCTATGATCCGACCACTTATGTTCAAATACCTCATATAAAATGTACATATAAAGATCAATTTTTATGTATACGTGCTTAGGTAAACTTTTTTGGTCAAATATGTATTGATGCTCATGCTCAAATACATGATAATAATGTTTTCCGGCGAAAAGACTTTTGGTTCACAAAAAAAAAAGAATTGAAATTCGGAACACCTACCCATTTGTAAATATGGGTATCAAATGAATGGAAATTCTTCAGCGATTGAATGTTTGTAGTTATTTTCGGGATTCGTATACCCTGTTGACCTATATATCACTTTGAATGGTAACCACACATATGTGTAGGGTATTTATAGTCGGCTTAGACCGACTATAATTTTGATAATCCTAACTATCATAATTACACCTACTTTAAAATTTCCCATGTGATCTAACCTTCCCAACTGGTTTAAATTCTATTACTCCTGACCACCTCCTAAAAGAAGATTTTAATTATGTGACGCTATATGTTTTTGCCTTGAGTTTTTTTCACATGTCGAAGATGTAAGTAAGGACATTTTAGTTTGTAGCATTACAAACTAGATGGATATAAGAAACTGCATATATCTGCAAAAACTATTATATTCCAAAACTCCAGCATATCTTTCTGATAAGCTACGTCTTTGCGTTTGAAATAGATGTCTCAATTTTATTTTGCCAAAATTTAAATATCTACAATCGCAAAGGCTATTTTTCATTAACGCAATTCAACTCTGGAATACATTACCACTTAATATTTAAAATATAAACAGAACATGTAGATTTATCTATTATATACTAATACATTTTTCAGAACAATAATCTAAATCTTAAATCTACTATATATAAGTAACCACATATCAAATTTCTCTTTAAATATGTTAAATTATAAGTACAATTTTTGCATTATTCTTAATTTTTAATTTTTACTTTTTTATTAACTGACCTTTTGATTATCTACGTAATTTTAATTTTGTTGAACTGTAAAATAATCACTTCTTATTGTACTAATATTTAAATCAAATCAAAAAAATATATACAAAAACTTCGCACCGGTGAATCTGTGCCCATGTCCAGCACGTTTGTATATATACAACAAAAAAGGAAGAAAAATGTCTTTAAAATATATATATATATATATATATATATATATATATATATATATAGATATATATATATATATATATATATATATATATACATATATATATATATATATATATATATATATATATATATATATATATATATATATATATATATTTATATATATATATATATATATATATATATATATATATATATATATAAGTATTTGATTTACGTCCATACACAAATGTATTCGTTTTTACTTCATTGATATAGTTATTTTGTATGCAATTAACTACATAATTTTACTGCATTTATATACAATTTTTAATACATTTGTATTGAAAATAACTACATTTTCTCTTTTTTTAATAAGTTCAAAATATGTAGATACATTACTACATCTTCATTTATTTTAACTACATTCCGTATTTATTTAACACCCATATGTATGGTATGGTGAAACAACACAATTTTAAGTTAATAGCTAAAAATTATCTTTCCAGATGGTGTGGTTTCAAAGATTTGGACATATCTGAAATGTTAAAATAATATATATTAAATATTGACATTCATCTTTAACATCACCAAAATGAGTATAGGGGTGGTGTAAGACGGACGTAAAATCATGGAAAGGCGACACTTTAGAAATTAGACAAAACTTTGAAACCTTTAACGAATGAATTTGGGTGACAGAATTTGTAGAATATGAGGAGATAGTTTAAAAATTAAGACATTAAGCTCGAACGGGCGACAATTTATTATATTAACCCCCCTGATCATTTATTTCGCGGTAACAACGATATCGGCTACAATTTGTTTCAAAATCGGTTGAATAACGTGTGACTACAATTTTTAATTCATGTATCAAACGAAACGTCGAGTACGTTTGTTTTGAGAGTTGTTTTATATAAATCATACGCGAAGGTACAGAAAAATAAATTTTTGTATATCAAAAAAATAATTGGCAAAACAAAATTATTAAACAAACGTTCGAATCAAATAGCGAAACGAAAAAAACCTTTTAAATACGTTACACCAATTTTAGCCGAAGGGGACTGAAAACGAGACAATCATAAAAAGATACATGATAAGAGGCAAAATAAACTTTTTTAGAAAATAGAAAATAATTTGTGTGTATATTCAAACGTCGTGGATCTCATTCCTACATGTATGTTTTAAACTAACATATATAATACATGGGAATTGACCATAGAGTCGCATGGTTTCATATTCGTATTTAAGTTTCCTTGCGGGGACACGATCTTAAACGTTAGTAAAACGTCAACATTAATTATAAAATACAATTTTGAGAAATAAGTGAATGAAATATTTGTCAAAAATACAAAACATATTTTGTATGACAATCAATAGTTATAAAGAAAATTTGCCAAGTTCAACATTTTTTAAAATGCCATTGTCCACATGTGTAACTTAATTAATATTTGTTCTTGTTGCCAAATTCATTGTCCAAATTGATTTAATTATTATTTTTTTGATATATTAATTTCTGATCTAATTAATTTAGAAATGGTTCCAGTTCCGGTTCTATAAAAAATAAAATAACGATTCCAGTTCCAGTTCCGGTTCCATAAAATATTAAAAACACGGTTCCAGTTCCGGTTCTATAAAAATGAAACACCTCCGGTCCGGTTCCGGTTCCAGTTCCAGTTCCACCCGAGCCCTGATTTAAATATGCCTTTTGTGCTTAAGATCTTCTATATGAAATAATAAAAAAAATATGTTTTTCTGTTTCATTTTATTCTTTTTTAAAAACCGCTTTAAACCGGTATAAAACCGAAACCGTTTATTTCGGTTTTGGATATCGGTTTATTTTTGATTTTCATATAACGGTTTCGATTTTAAAAATGAAACGGATTTAAACGGATATCGGTTTCGGTTTCAATTCTTCCTCTAAATATTATCTCAAAACATAACTAGTTTTCTAATTTTTTAAACTTTTAAATATTAACTTTAAATTGCAACCTGTTTTATTAGTGTCAATCAAAGGATTACTTAATGGTCGACGATTATAGCCCACAAATTAAAAACAATGCGTGCACCTAATTAGAAACGAATTAAATTATAGCATTAAACATATTTTATGTCTATGAAATCACCAAATATGTGATGAAAAACCAGTATTTTACATGACTACTTGCCATCTGTGTGGCACATTTGCAATTAATTCATTACTAACTTATTTTGGAATCGCTTCTGATACAAATTTTGCCATTTCGTCAAGATCAGCAAAAATGTCCCTTTATTCTGAATAATCTTTATTTTTAACTGATCCCACAAATTGTATATAGAATTTAAGTGTCGACTACATGAAAACACTTTTTTGTACCTCATCCCATAAATTTAAAATTGTTATCCTTTTGAAAAATTCATGTAACAGGCAGGATTTCTTCAGTGGAAGGTTACATTAAGTCGTTAAGTGTTGAAATATAATGAAAATAATCTGGACAATTTTCAATTTTAATTATGGGTCAAATTCCGTGCACGGATGGTTTTTAGTTTGTGGGCTATAATCATCGACCATTAAGTAAACCTTTGATTGACACTAATAAAAAAATGTTGCAATTAAAGTTTTTATTTTTGGATTGATTGACTGATTGATTGATTGATTGATTGATTGAAGGAGGAGGAAAAAAATCCTCTGTGCATGGCACAGAGTACACCTAGGCCATAAATTAGGCCCGTTGTGACCCCTCGGATCATGAGTCGTCTGTAATGTGTTGTAGCTATAATGCTACTCAGTGGAGTTTAGAAATTCCGTGGATTTGACAAATTTTCTTAGTACTTTCCAGTCCAAGCTTACCAGTTGTTTCAATGATGAAATAAGCGGAGCTCCAAAGTGGATGAATCTAAGTCTGGCAAATGCCGGGCAGTAACACAAGTAATGTTCAAGCGTCTCTGTCTCTTCCTCACAGGCCTTGTAGAAGTAAGAGTCGACTCTTCCCAATTTGAAAAGTTGACCTCTTAGCTCATTATGGCCCGTCAGAATGCCTGTGTATTGTTTTAACTCCTTTTTATTAAGCGTTAGAACTTTGATTTTTTTGGATTTGTTCGGGGGGCCTCATAGCCATTTAGTTGCTTGGCCCATGCTCGATTCTTCCCATGATGTTTTGTGAAGTCGATAAGCCCATGAGCTTATCTCGTTTTTTAGAAATTGGAAAGGTCTGCCGGTTATGTCTGATATTGTGTCCATTTCTGATCCATTTCTCGCCAATTCGTCATCTATTTCGTTCCCCTCAATGCTACAGTGTCCTGGGACCCAGATAATATCCACAGTGTTAACAAGTAAGAGATCAGCAAGGGCCTCTTTACATTGTAGAACCACTCTGGATTTCACCTTGTCCGTGGATAAAGCTCTAATGGCAGCTTGGCTGACTGAGAAAATTTTAATACACTTGTCTACACAGTGAGTGCTTTGTATAAATTTTGCCCCTTCTGTTATAGCCACTACTTCCGACTGAAAGACGGTGTTGTGGTCATGCAGACGAAGGCTTTCTTTTGCAGAAAAGGCTTCACAGAAAAAGCCTGCTCCAGTGTGACCGTCTAGTTTTGATCCGTCAGTGTAGAGGTGGATCCCCAGATTGCTAGACAATACTTGGCCGTTGTTCTATTCCTCCCTAGTCGGGAAAGCGAACTTTGCGGCGGTATGATTGGTTTCCTCCGGGATGCGGTCGCAGTTCCAATTACCTGAAGAAACAGTATTAGGAATTGAGTTAATTATGGTTTGGTGATTGGTTAATGTCTCGGAATTAAGCCATCCCCCAAGGACGTTTAGTCGAGCCGCTTCGACCGCGGCCTCATATTTAACTTGAATTTGTATTGGGCGTATGTTTAGAATAGTCTTAATGGCTTTGGTCGAAGTGGTAGACATCGCACCTGAAATGCTGAAGCAACACGCCCGTTGCACTTTCTCGAGTGGTTTGATGTTTCATTTTCGTCCCAAAGCTGTCCACCATACAAGTGACGCATATGTGAGTATTGGTCGTACAACGCTGGTGAAAATCCAGTGGGTCATCTTTGGTTGAAGTCCCCATGTAGGACCAATACATCTTCTGCAGGTTGCCCAAACCCTAACGGCTTTTGTGGCTCTGCTAGCTATTTGTGCCTTCCAGTTAAGTTTAGAGTCCAGGATTACTCCAAGGTACTTGACTTGACCTGTAAGTGCCAGTATCTCTCCATTTACATGTGGAAAAGGATAGCTAGGTAGCTTTCTTTTCCTAGTAAAGAGACAGATTTCAGTTTTCTGGGGATTTATATTTAATCCCCTAGGTGATGCCCATTCAGCCGAGATATCCAAGGCTTCTTGGATTCGTCTAGAAGGAAGAAGAGGATGTGTCCCCGAGGCAAGGATGGCGATGTCGACTGCGTAGCAGACAGCATACAAACCAGCCTCGGTTAGTCTTCTTAGGAGACTGTTTATGGTGACGACCCAGAGTAGCGGTGAGAGAATGCCACCCTGTGGGGTACCACGAAACACCCTTCCCCTTAGAGTAATATTGCCCTGCTGACAAGTGATGGATCTGTTGCACAACATATGACGTACCCAGTGTAAAATAGCCGGGTCTACGTCAAAGGAGGCAAGGGACGAGATCAGTGTGTCAGTGTGAACGTTATTAAAAGCACCCTCAACATCTATGAAGGCTGCTAGAGTGAGTCCTTTTAGGCCCATAGACCTTTCAATTTTGTTAACCACCTTTATGTATGCATGTTGCTTAAATTTAAGCTGCTCATAAGGGATTTTTTCCTTAACCATGGTATCGCATATGCGTTCCATTGTTTTCAGTAAGAAGGACATTAGACATATGGGTCTGTATGTCTTGGGTTTTGAGTAGGTTTCTTTACCCGGCTTAAGTATGAAAACTACTCTTGATTCTAGCCATGTGAGAGGATTAGCTCTGATTAAAGCATGCTTCATAAAGCCTGGATAGTCAGGCGTCCAGGAGATCCACTGTCCGTTGTAGAAGGGTTGGGAAAACTCCATCTGGGGCTTTATATGGCTGGAAGCTATGAATTGCCTTCCCCACCATATCGGTGGTAATGGCTAAGTTGTAAGTATTGAGAAGTTTCCCATAGCCTCGTCTCATCTGAGTTAACGAAACAGTTTGGGAAGTGCTCCTCCATTAGAATCTTCAAAGAGTCCTCAGAGTTACCAGCCTTAACCCCTTGCCTGTCTATCAGGAGTTCCGGTTGGGAGTGGGTTTTCGAAAGGAATTTCTTAATTTTTGCAGTTTTTGTAACACACTCAACTTGTGCACAGAAGAGTCGTCATGACTCTATTTTTGCGGAGTGCATATTCTTTTTGTATACACTGAGTTTTTCGTAGTAGAGATCCCAATGCTCTGTAGTAGTTAATCATTTAGCTTTATTGAAAAGTCTCCGAGTATCAGTTCTTAGGTTTTTCAAAGCCCCTGTCATCCAGGGTTTTTCCTTGAAAGACTCTCGGGTGCGAAGAGGGCAAGCCGCTTCGAATGCTTGTATAAGGCTATTTGTTATGGTTTTGACCTCCCCGTCAATGTTATATGTAGAACTTAAAGGGGGTGCGGGAGATACGTCTAACGCATTCTTTACAATTAATTTCTGTAATCCTCAGCAGTTTCTTGGATGGTGGAGGTTCCGGAGAGTTATGAGGGAAATATACTAAAGCCAGCATGAGGTCACCGCTCCCGTCAAAAATTGTGGTGGCGACTGAGGAAGACTGTTCTGTACAGAAAGAAAAGTTAGAATTGTTGTGAATCAGAAACGTTTTTTTTTGTGTATTTAAGAAAGCCTGCACATAACCAGTATGCACATAAAGTTCAAATATAAAAGCACAATAACAGATGCATGTTAACTTAACATAACGTCTACGACGTAACTGGAACAAGTGAATAATGGTTATTAGTGCATACTTTCGGGATATAAAATTAAGTCCGCTTGAAAGCAACGAAAAATGCACTGGTTGCAATTTGATCCGAGGCACACGCTTGCAAGTGTGCCGTCTGTTTAAAAGCAACAACAAAAGCATTGGTTGTAATTTAAGTCAAGACTAACGCCAGCATGGGAACCAATTAAGAATTTAGCACATTGGAATTTTCTCAGTTAATGATTTCACAATATTAGTAAATATATGATGTGGGGTTCATGAGGTTTTTAGTAGTACGTAGATTTAAGAATATGCTTTCTTGCATTTATGAGTTGTGTTTTAAGAAATAAGTACAGCAAGGGGTTCATGAGTCGCACGATACCGAGGTGATGAGTAGAGGTTAAGTTTAGATTTTAAGCATGATGATTTTAACTGCCTTAGAGTGCAGACGTGTTTTCAGTTTAAACTCAAGCTTGTAAAAATACTTAAAAATAATTAATAAAAGTATAAAGCAAGTCTAAAATATCCTTGCGTTTTTATTTAATAATAAATGTTAGGAAAGAATTGTGGACTTCGAGGGAAAATTGTCACTGACGGTTTCATCAATAAAGGCAAGTACTAAAGACCCCTGAAGCCCGCAACATTTTCCTTTACCCAACAAAATTAGATCACATTAAAAAGAATTTAAATGCGGATGCTTTAAGCAGAATTCCATATATAGAACCAGCCGTACAAACACGATCCAAAACTACACAAAATATTTTAGATCAGCAAATCACAAAAATAAAACCACAAATCAGTACACCAGTCGTAGATGAAACAATAATAGATACAAATAATGAATGGGTAGTTAATCACATTAACTACCCAAACTCCAAATTACGCTGCATTAACGTATCTCGTTTCATTTTCGGTACATTAGTGCATTGTTCCTAGATGCAAAATGCTGAATTGCATTTTATCGCTTATAACATCAGCTCCTCACTTCTATATGTGCTCCACTTTAGTGTGTGCTACGCTAACACCTATCTGTACTTCAAGTGCAATGATCTTTCTGTTGTCTGTTTCCATTGAAAATGATCTTGACAATGAAACTGAAGTACTAACCTATCTCAATTATAGTGACAATGTATATTTTATTGCTTTGGCAAATTCGTACTGAATTCTTGTTTATAAAATATCTAATATAATCTTCTTTATACTTTATTCCTTTCTCATTTAATACATGATCTAATGCTAGTCATCTTCTAAAATTAATACATAGCTATTTCCTCATGTAATATAATAATAGTTTGGCGCTACAGTTCTGTATAGAACTTCGGCCGAGCTCTCTCACCATTTTGAGCTGTGCGTGTTATATTTGTACTCAAAGTGGTGGGACCTACAGTTTATTGCCGAATCCGAACGGCGGGTGAGAGCTTTTTCATAGGCAATGGTTTTACTCTCGTAGGTTTGCCATTTACTGACGAGAGGTAGCGCGGTATAGAAAAATGTTTCTATGAAAAGATGTTGTTAGCCCCAGTCCAGGCTTGAACCGGGGACCTTTCGGCTCGCAGTCCAACGCACTAACCACTGAGCTACCGCGGCTACATTTCCTCATGTACTAATTTAAATTTTAAAAACATATTATCAAAAAAAAAATATTTTGGCGTACTTTATTTACGTTGTTTGCCATATTATACATTGCGGTTAATGGCAATTATGAACTGTTGGTTCAGATATTAATTTCTTTGTTTTTGTTCGTTCGATTGTGTATAACTTAAGAGTTATATGCTTTTAATAAGTTATTATGGAATTTTTTCCCTTTTCCCTTGATACAGATCACTGTTGTCACAAGACTTATTATCGAAAGTACTTCATAGGGACCTACCCAGATTGGTGAAAATTTGTTTTTCCTATTCTGGTTTTTTAATAAAACTTTATCTCCTTCCTTAAAAACTACCGTATTTAATGTATTATCGTAACTTCGTTTAGATCTTTCCTTAGCTTTTTCTTGATTTTGTCTGACTATCTCATGTGTACGCTGTATTTGGTATTTGAATACCTTATTGTAATCTTCACTGTTATAAATTGGTGAACATTTTCGTTTTAGGTTGGTTGGCTTGTCAAATTGAAATCCGTATAAAGTACGACAAGGCGTTTGCCCTGTTGACATATGCACTGTGTTATTGTGCACATGCATTGCCGAATTCAACCATTGGTCCCAGTTGGACCCATCCTCTTTTGCAAAACATCTCAAATACTCCGCTAAAGGTCTGTGACTTCGTTCTAACGAGCCATTCGCCTGCGGGTGATAAGGTGTTATATGCATTTTTTTAATGTTTAATAACTTGCACGTGTCTGAAAATAATTTTGACACAAAATTTGAACCATTATCTGTAATTAAAATTTTCGGAATATTATAACGCGTGATAATTACCTCGTAAAAAACTTTGGCTACTGTGCTTGCTTCCGCGTCTGGGATAGCTACGCAGCACATGTATTTTGAAAAATCGTCTTGAAAAGTTAAAATATATTTATTTCCTGACACTGTTTCAGGTAAAATTCCTACCAAGTCCATATAAACCTTATCGAATGGACGTGTTGGCGTATCTGTCAAAACCATTGGCATTTTGGTTAACTTTGAACTTTTGTTCATTTGGCATTTAGAACAGTTTCTAACATATTCTTTTATTTGTTTCTGCATTCCCCTCCATTTGAATTGTTTTTTAATCCTAAAGTATGTTTTAAGTGTGCCCTGATGGCCTCCTAGTGCTGAATCATGAAAATCTTTCATCACGGTTTTAATTTCATCTGGATCAGTTAATATTTGAGCTGAATTCGTTTCATTATTTTTTTATATTATTGTTTCATCTACGACTGGTGTACTGATTTGTGGTTTTATTTTTGTGATTTGCTGATCTAAAATATTTTGTGTAGTTTTGGATCGTGTTTGTACGGCTGTAATATCTGGTTCTATATATGGAATTCTGCTTAAAGCATCCGCATTTAAATTCTTTTTGCCTGGTTTGTACATTATTTCAAAATCATATTCCGATAATTTGTGTCGGAAACGAGCAAGGCGGGATGTCTGATCTTTTAAATTTGCAATACCTTTTAGAGGCTGATGATCTGTAAAAATTTTGAATGGTCGCCCTAATAGGTATGCTCTAAAATTCTTTGTTGCCCAAACAATTGCTAAAAATTCCTTTTCAATGGTAGAATATCGTTTTTCTGCTCCATTTAAAGTTCTACTTGCAAACGCTATCGGTCGGTCGCTTCCTACTTCACCTTGAGATAGGACTGCACCTACTGCTTCGTTACTTGCGTCTGTTGTTAGTAAAAAAGTTTTTGTAAAATCTGGATATGCTAATATTGGAGGTGAAATTATTGATTCTTTCAATTTAATAAATGAATTTGGACAATCGTCCGTCCATTTAAATTTAACGTCCTTTTTAAGTAAATTATTAATTGGTAAAGCTAACCTTGCCATATTGCTTATGAACTTTCTGTAATAATTAATTAATCCCAAGAATGCTTGTACTTCTTTTCTGTTTCTTGGTACTGGAATATTTTTTACGCATTCGATCTTAGCGGGGTCTGGCAGCGCACCAAGTTCTGAACATTTATGCCCTAAATATACAACTTCACGACGTAAAAACTGACATTTTTCGGTATTTAATTTTAAATTATGGTCTCTTAGTTTCTGTAATACTTTACTTAATCTGTGTTCATGTTCGCCTATATTTTTCCCATACACAACTATATCATCAAGATATACAAAACAATCGATACCCTGTAACCCTGTTAAGATGTGATTCATTATTCTCTGGAAAGTTGCTGGTGCCCCTGTTAAACCGAAAGGCATCCTATTGAATTCAAAATGTCCAAGTCCTGTACTGAAGGCAGTTTTTTCTTTATCACCTTCTTCTACTAAGACCTGATGATAGCCACTTGCTAAATCTAAAGTTGAAAAATACCAACTGTGACCTAATTGATCTAATATTTCATCTATTCGCGGGATAGGAAATACCTGTTTTACGGTTACGTCATTTAATTTACGGAAATCTATGACAAGTCTTCATTTTTTGTTACCGTCTTTGTCGCTCCTCTTCGGTACCAATAGAAATGGTGAATTCCAGGGTGATATGCTTGGCGATATAATGCCAGCATCTAACATTTTGTTAACCTGTCTATTAATTTCCTCTCTATGTGTGTGTGGAAGTTTGTATTGCTTTTGGTTAATTGGTGGTTGATTCCATTGTGTTGTTATGTCGTGTTTAAGTATCGGCGTGTATGACAGTTCGTCACCTTCTAAGTGAAAAACATCGTGATAAGAAATACAAAGATTTTGTAATGATGTGATTTCCTCCTTATTTAAAGATTCATCAATGTTAATTTTTTCTAATAATCTATTAATCCTATTTTTTATATTCACTGAATTTATAGTATTTATTGTAGAATTGTTTGTATCTGATTCCCTATACTGATTAAAATTTGAAAACTTCGGTTTAAAATTGTTGTCTATTATAATGTCCTTTTCTGTAGCATTTAATACTGAGACATAAACTTTATTTTTGTTAACATTCGATAAGCTTTCTCCCAAATATACTCCAGGATAAATTTCTTGTTTATGTATTAATACAATTGGAATTTTTGTTTTTAGTGTAATTTCTACTATTTTTGCGGTTCTCGGCATGATTTTTATTTCATGATTGTAATAAATATTTTCTATGTTGGCTCGCGTAACATAGAATGTTATGGTCTTATTAATTGCGTTTATTACGGATCTATTCCATATGTTATCCCGTCCTATTATTCCGTCTGCTGGTATTCCTTGTTCAAGAGATACTACATGCATTATTAAATGTAACCACTTTATATTACTGTGTTGTACATTGGTCATGCCTAAAGTCCTTACGCATCCAACAAAAGCCCCATTAAAATCTTTCCTACTATTTTTGTCAAATTCCGGTAGTTGTGTCATTGCACCTTCTTTTATTATGCTTGCATCTGCTCCTGAGTCTACTAGTAATATGAGTTTTCCATTATTAGCTGCCTCGCAAGGTAATTCAATGAACACATCACTTACATTAGACAATTTGAAGTCTCCCTTTCTATTGTATATTTTGTTAATTTTCTTTTTATTTAATCCACTCAACTGTTGTCTGATTTTTTTATCATAACATGTTATAAAATTTTCAAACTTTTTCAACATTCCTGTAAACATATTGTTCAACTTTTGACCTATTTGCATTTCTTCCCATACACATCTTTGCCGATTAGTTTCATCTGCTACTAATTTAATCATTTTTGCCCCTATTGCTATTATAATATATATAAAGAAATGTATTAATGCAAAAATTACCTTTGTCACTCCCTCACAATCAAGCCACGGTGGATCAATATGTGTATCAACGGTCACTTCCGACGTCTGATTTGCAATATTTTCCTCCACCGGTTTTCTCTTATTTTTAGGAGTTTGGGTAGTTAATGTGATCACAGACCCTTCAGCCTTATGATTTACTATTTCTACCCTTTTTGACCTGATTTTGCTATTTTTAATGGGTCCCCAGCTTACTGGCCTTGGCTGGGCCCCTGGTAGTTTCCCTTGTTTTGATCATTATTCTCCCTCGCCAGATAATCCCTCGTGGCGTAGCAATCAGTTTCTACATGACCAAGTCTACGACACCAATCACATTTTAAATTATTTCTAGGGGTATTCCCATTTCTATTGTTATTATTTCTATTATTATTATTATTGGTACGGTACGTAGTGTTATGTCCTGCTTGCAAATTGTTGTTTAAAAATTCCCTATTAACGACTGGATGGTTTTGTGTACGTCCAAACCCTTCCTTATTTTGAGCTTCTAATCTAATGGAAGCACACCTCCAACTAGATTCGTGCCCATATTTTTCACACTCTATACAAAACGGTGTGTTTTTCCGCGTAATACATTCGTCTCGTGTATGTCCTTTTTTCTGGCAAAAAGAGCATGTTGGTCGTATTTTTGATCCTTCTGTTTTATTTTGTGTTGATATTTTGTGATTTAGTGGGGTAGTTTGAAAATGATAGTTTTGAATACTATTCTTTGGACTGATTACAGATCGTTGTTCGAAACTGTACACTTCCTCGGGGAATCTCGGACCCCCTTGAATTGTTATCTGGGCCTTTAATGCTTCATCTAATAAATCATTCAAGTTTTCTGCTTTGCTACTTAATAATAGAACCTTTATTGTCGGATCTTTTACACCTACCTTGAATGCTGTCAGAACTGAGTTTACTAGTTCCGTATTAAAAACATCTGTAGGTAGATTTTTATTTTTGTACCTTGAATCTGCTATTTCATTAGCGTTTGCCCATAATCTTTCTAATCTTCTTGCTAATGTTCTCAGACTTTCACCATCCATCTGATATGCTTTTCTAATACTATCCTGAACCGAATCTAACGTAGTCATTTTTAAATATGTATTTCTTAGAACGTCAAATAACTCCTCTAAATCATTGAACTTTCTTATGCGGACTAGATCATAAGCGTCACCAAGAAGATGCAGTTTGACACAGCTAATGAATTCTTCTTTGTTTTCTTTTGTTATTTTTAGACTTGCTAACGCACAAGCGTCCATGAATCTATAAAGTTCAGTTTTAACGGATGGTGATTCCGATCTCATAAAAAATGAAACCACACTTCCTACGTAATTCGATACAGTATCTAACGACATTTCTAATGTTGTTTTCGGTGCTGTTATTTTATCAAATTTTCCTTCAATCTGTAATGCCTCCTTATGATATAATGATGTTTCGTGGGCTAGCTTAACTTCCGATTCTAAAAATCTGATTTTCGAATCTAATTCCCTTACTTTATTATTTGCTTCTTCTAATGTTTCGAATTCTAGTCTGGGCTGTTGGCTCAGTGCTCGTTCAATTGATTCGTCCGAAATATCTTTATTTTTCAGAAAAGATCTTAATTTTTCGTTTTCTTCCTCTATTCCACTAGCCTGATCTAACAACTCCTGCCGTTCTTCTACAATATCGTTTAATTTTTTATTTAATGCAGTAAATTCCCCTTTCCAATCTTCTAATTCTTTTATTTTATGAGCACTTTTATGTTCCAAGAAGTATACTAATTGTTAAAAAACTACGTCAACTCTTTCGACTTCTGAGTATACCCGTGTGGAACTGACTTTATTTTTTATTAATTCTAAAGTTTCTTTATTGTTAACTTCCGTACTAATTTGATTCCACAATTTCTCAGTAAATCTGCCAAGTTGTCCTAATATATTTCTATATGCTACTTCCAATTCCTCAAAGTTCGCCATATAATCATTAAAATTTTCAATTAAAATTTATAAATTTGTTTAATTTCATTCTTTCTAAAATTTAATTTCACCATTTATTTACAGCTTTCACTCAAACTCACTAAAATTTATTCAATATTTAATTATACCTTCCTTTCCACTTCTGTGTTTCTTCATTTATTTTTTTTTTAATGCTCCTTCAAATTCGTCCTTCAGTCCTTTTTGTAGATTCTTGAAAAACCGGCTGCGCCAAAATGTTGCGGGCTTCAGGGGTCTTTTGTACTTGCCTTTATTGATGAAACCGTCAGTGACAATTTTCCCTCGAAGTCCACAATTCTTTCCTAACATTTATTATTAAATAAAAACACAAGGATATTTTAGACTTGCTTTATACTTTTATTAATTATTTTTAAGTATTTTTACAAGCTTGGTTTAAACTGAAAACACGTCTGCACTCTAAGGCAGTTAAAATCATCATGCTTAAAATCTAAACTTAACCTCTACTCATCACCTCGGTATCGTGCGACTCACGAACCCCTTGCTTAAACTTATTTCTTAAAACACAACTCATAAATGCAAGCAAGCATATTCTTAAATCTACGTACTACTAAAAACATCATGAACTCCACATCATATATTTACTAATATTGTGAAATCATTAACTGAGAAAATTCCAATGTGCTAAATTCTTAATTGGTTCCCATGCTGGCGTTAGTCTTGACTTAAATTACAACCAATTGCTTTTGTTGTTACAGACGGCACACTTGCAAGCGTGTGCCTCGGATCAAATTGCAACCAGTGCATTTTTCGTTGCTTTCAAGCGGACTTAATTTTATATCCCGAAAGTATGCACTCATAAACATTATGCACTTGTTCCAGTTACGTCGTAGACGTTATGTTAAGTTAACATGCATCTGTTATTGTGCTTTTATATTTGAACTTTATGTGCATACTGGTTATGTGCAGGCTTTCTGAAATACCAAAAAAAAAACGTTTCTGATTCACAACATTCTTCCCCCCTTATTTTAAGAAAAAAATATTATTAAAAAGAATAATAGTTTTTTCTTTTACATCATTAATATTTCAATATATTTCTTAATTTATTTAACTTACAATAATATTTAAAATCAATAATTATTTTTCATATTATTATAATTTATTTTACTTATTTTCATTTTAAGAATCTTATTAATGCTTATCTTCGTTACTCAATTACTTAATTAATGGTCGCAGTTTTAGTGATATTTATATACTTTATGTAACGTTAAAAAGAAAAATGTTTAACATTACAAGTCACTGAACGTTGCAATTGACAAAACAGTAGTTGATCAAGTTACCGCTTTGCAATCGCTGCGTTCCGTGTTGCTCTGTTGTTTTTCTTGTTTATTCATCTAAATCATTAAATGCTTTAATTTGTGCAACGATTTGTTTTTTTTTTTTTTTTTTGATATTTATTGAAAATAAGTCATTTAATTTTTGTTGAGTATATCTTTAGTTATTGTTTATATTTATAGTTTTCATATTTTTAAAGTTTCTTCAAGTTTTTCTTTACTTATTTCTAGTTATTAAATTAATTATACAATAAAAATGTAGTTGTGTCTTCTATTAATTTAAAACATAAACTGCTGTGATCGCTAGTTCTGTTACTCTCTGTTTACGTGTATAGGTTGGCTGGCTGCATTTTATTTGTTTCTGTCATTGATCGAAAAACATTGTTGTCATCATTTATTCTCATCTTTCGTCTTGATTTTCTTAGCTTTGTTAAATTTGATGTCTTCTATGTTGCGTTGTTTTTTCAGTCAAATTGAATCGTATTTTGTTGAGAGCAGATACTAAAATTGGTAATTTTGTAATTTTATATTTCTGGATATTAATACGAATTTGTCTTCTTTAAATATTTTAAGAGTTCTTGCAGCGAAATTGTCATCTTCGGAAATCATCTTTAATTATACGTACATGTTGTTGTTTGATGTTGTTCTTTTATATTTCACTTGTTGTAAAAATATTTGAATATTTGAAGTTCTTAGTGTTTTTAATTTTCGTCTTCTCTTTTAAGAAATTATGTTCTTTTGTTGAAGAAATTGTCAGCATAATGTGTGAAACGTTCTTGATTTAGTACAATTATGATAACTTTGTTTATGTGTCAAATTTATTTTTCTATAAGGTTAGCATTGACAGCTGAATAAGTGTATATGGAATAGCTCCTTCAACTTATTTACAAAATATTAGCTTGTTCCTTGAGTGTTAAAATTGTTAGCCTTTAATTATATGCACGTAAAGATGTAAAATGTTGTTGCTTCTTTATGGTAGAATAGTCACAACTTTGCTGATTTGTCGAACTCCCACATTCATGTTTATAGTGAGCTCCTTTCTTTTAATTAAACATGTTATTGATGTACAATTGTTGTTGTCAGCGCCATGACTCTCACATGTTTCTTTATCATTCTTCTCTTATACTTCATTACATAATATTACCATTTCAGACCTTTACCCAACAAAATTAAACGATCTTCTTTGACAATTAAAATTTAATCTTAGTGTCTTCTGCGTCGAATTTTATTGTTTGGTGGACTGCTAGTTATTCTTTTTCTTCGTGCATGTTTTATTTCTTTGTTGTGGTTGAAATGCATTTCCAGAGACAGGATTATTATTAAAAATACTTATTACTTTGTATTGTTTACTATAACTTCATAAATAATTTATATTTAACATCATTTTTACTTTCAGTATTCATAATCTTTGTTTATGTTACCTTACATCATAGTATTAAAATTTTATATTCAAATTGTATATTTATATCGAACATTTTACTAATGCCACTGTGTACATATTTTATTTTACTTTAAAATCTTTAATTTTTTTTCTTAATATATAGAACTTCTTTTATTTATAATTTCATTAGCACATGAATCAATGCTAATTATTTTCAAAAATACTTAGCTATTTATTCATGCACTAATTTCTGAATTTAATTATTATTGCCAATTTTCAATAATGGTAAGCGCGCGCGATTTATGCATAACTACTTTTGTACATTCAATAGGTACATATATATTTTCATTACCGTGTAATGATCACATTTAAAACGTTTGTTAATTTTGTTAGATTGTGTATTGTATTTTTTTTCTTATCATTCAATTATTGTTCAAATTTATACGCTGCATTAACGTATCTCGTTTCATTTTCGGTACATTAGTGCATTGTTCCTAGATGCAAAATGCTGAATTGCATTTTATCGCTTATAACATTAGCTCCTCACTTCTATATGTGCTCCACTTTAGTGTGTGCTACGCTAACACCTATCTGTACTTCAAGTGCAATGATCTTTCTGTTGTCTGTTTCCATTGAAAATGATCTTGACAATGAAACTGAACCTATCTCAATTATAGTGACAATGTATATTTTATTGCTTTGGCAAATTCGTACTGAATTCTTGTTTATGAAATATCTAATATAATCTTCTTTATACTTTATTCCTTTCTCATTTAATACATGATCTAATGCTAGTCATCTTCTAAAATTAATACATAGCTATTTCCTCATGTACTAATTTAGATTTTAAAAACATGTTTTCAAAAAAAAAAATATTTAGGCGTACTTTATTTACGTTGTTTGCCATATTATGCATTGCGGTTAATGATAATTATGAACTGTTGGTTCAGATATTAATTTCTTTGTTTTTGTTCGTTCGATTGTGTATAACTTAAGAGTTATATGCTTTTAATAAGTTATTATGGAATTTTTTCCCTTTTCCCTTGATACAGATCACTGTTGTCACAGGACTTATTATCGAAAGTACTTCATAGGGACCTACCCAGATTGGTGAAAATTTGTTTTTCCTATTCTGGTTTTTTAATATAACTTTATCTCCTTCCTTAAAAACTACCGTATTTAATGTATTATAGTAAAATAATCGTAAAATAATTAATAAAAGTATAAAGCAAGTCTAAAATATCCTTGCGTTTTTATTTAATAATAAATGTTAGGAAAAATGTTGCCGGCTTCAGGGGTCTTTTGTACTTGCCTTTATTGATGAAACCGTCAGTGACAATTTTCCCTCGAAGTCCACAATTCTTTCCTAACATTTATTATTAAATAAAAACGCAAAAACGAGAAAATTCCAATGTACTAAATTCTTAATTGATTCCCATGCTGGCGTTAGTCTTGGCTTAAATTACAACCAATGCTTTTGTAGTTGCTTTTAAACAGACGGCACACTTCCAAGCGTGTGCCTCGGATCAAATTGCAACCAGTGCATTTTTCGTTGCTTTCAAGCGGACTTAATTTTATATCCCGAAAGTATACACTCATAAACATTATGCACTTGTTCCAGTTACGTCGTAGACGTTATGTTAAGTTAACATGCATCTGTTATTGTGCTTTTATATTTGAACTTTATGTGCATACTGGTTATGTGCAGGCTTTCTTAAATACACAAAAAAAACGTTTCTGATTCACAACAGAATCCTTTTTACTGATAATGCAGGTACTAGGGCGGCCTGCATTGAGTGTATTAAATATTTGGTATCGCGAGTCACCCCAACCAGCAACCCTGTCATTTACAGTCCAGGCTTCCTGGATCAGTGCTATGTGCGTCTTGCCTTCTTCCATTCTCTCCATAAGCGCAGCCGTCGCCAGTCGACTCCTATGGAGGTTGATCTGCGTAAGCAGAATCATTGGGCGAGTAGCCCATCCTCCTGAAAGGGCGTAAGGGTGTCATCAGAAACTTCCGATAGGCCCTCGTCCTCTCCACCGCTTGTCCCTTCTTCTTTGGTCGGGTTGACCTGAACCTCCCTACTGCCCGCGGCCTCGACTTTATCCTTACTATCCTCCTCGACCGGACTGGGAAGATTGCCATTGGATTGCTGTTTCCCGGATTGGGCCCCAGCTTCGACAGGTTTTCCGCCCAGTTTAATGGTCACAGATGACGTAAGGAAGAAGACACGACCCCCAGACTTCTCCAGTATCGTGATGGAGTTCTGGTCAATGCCCACAACGATCAGGTTTCCATCGGTCATCTCATCCCTTTGGAACACCTCCCAAAGTTCCACTCTCAGCCCACGGTTCTGGAAAGTGATAAAAAGACCGAAAAAAATGTTATTGTAGAAATCGGTAGCAGACATCGAGGGAAATCGACTAGTACCACTCTCGGTGGTCCATGACCCCCAAAAAGGGGTCAAACCCACTTTTTGTCCAAAAATGTTTGTCCCCCTATGGAGGGGCCTGGACCACTCCACAGGGTACCATTAGCCTTCTAATGATGTCCGCTATAGATTTCCGAAATAAAAATTTTTGGGTCATAAATGGGTTTTGGCCCCGAATATGAAACCATTGGCCGAATATGAAACCATGCGACTTTATAAATGGTCAATTCCCATATATTATTATATTTGTTAGTTTAAAACATACATGTAGGAATTAGATCACGACGTTTGAATACACACACAAATTATTTTCTATTTTCTATAAAAGTTTATTTTGCCTCTTATCGTGATCTGAATCCGCACTAATAAGGTCCAATCAGTCTGTTGACGATAGGCTTCAGTCTTTCACATAATACGCTCGATAGAACCTTGTATGCGATATTGAGTAGGCTGATCCCACGGTAGTTGGCGCAGATAGTGGGATCCCTTTTCTTAAGGATTGGGCAGAGTACACTGAGGTTCCAGTTACTTGGCATGCTTTCATCCGACCATATTCTGCTTACGAGCTCGTGCATGCTCTCTATTAGCTCTTCGCCTCCGGTCTTAAACAATTCAGCAGGCAGGCCATCAGCACCTGCGGCTTTGTTGTTTTTCAGCCGAGCAATGGCTGTTCTGACCTCGTCATGGTCGGGTGGCGGAATCTCAACGTCGTCATCAAGTACTGGGGTTGCCGGGTTTACTTCTCTATCGGTGGAATTGCGGTCATCATACCGGTCAGCAGTTTAGAGAAGTGATCCCTCCATATTTTCCCTCCATATTTTCAGCTCTGGATATCTGTCATCAGATCTTTACAGGAAGAGGCTCCGGATTTTGAACCTCGGGCTAGGCGTCTTATTTTCTCGAAGAATTTTCGAGCCTCATTCCTGTCCCCATGCATCTCAATCTACTCACACTCACGTCTTTCTGCCTCGCTTTTTTTACGCCTGAAAAGACGTCTCTCTTCCCTCCTCTTCTCTTTGTATCGCTCCTTCGCAGCTCGCGTAGCTACTGACTGCAGGGTGGATTTGTACGCAGCGTCTTTCTCTGCAGTGGCCGCGCTACACTCTTGGTCATACCACTGATTCCTCAGGGGGCGTTGGAATCCAAGCACCTCTTCGGCAGCCGTACGCATAGAGCAGGAGATATGGTTCCACTGCGCGCTTATATCATCGAGAAGAGGAGTGCTTTGTCTAAGCAGGTGTGAGAGTCGAGTGAAAAAGGCTTGCGTTGTCTGTTGTGATTGCACCTTTCCGACGTCTAGCTTTCTCTGCGTTTGGTTCCGTACGTTCTTCGCAGCGCTTAAGCGTGTGCGGACCTTGGCTGCTACAAGGTAATGATCCGAGTCCATATTGGCACCTCGGATAGTGCGTACGTCCATCACGCTCGAAACGTGCCTTCCGTAAATCACAACGTGATCAATTTGGTTTCGAGTTTTTTGATCGGGCGACAACCATGTGGCCTTGTGGATATCGAAATGTTCGAATGTAGTGCTACTAACTACCATGTTTCGTGCTGCGGTGAAGTCGATTAGCCTCGTTCCGTTATCGGAAGTGTTGGCATGCAGGCTAAATTTTCCGATTGTGGGACAATAGATGGCTTCTCTGCCCACCTTGGCGTTAAAATCGCCTAGCACTCGTATGCGTTGTCTAGGCGCTCGTAGAAGCGCTCTCGCTCTCGTCTCGTCAGCTTTCTCGTTCATCTTTCTATTTAGCCTTGATGCCGATTGTTGCCAGCCTTTCGTCCACGGGCGTGAACCTAGAGACAAGGTGGCGGAGTCTCTTGCCGACCACAAATCCACATCCAAATTCGTGTCTCTCCGCATGGCAGCTGTAGTAGATATCACAGGACGCTTGTTTTGAACAGCCATGTCCATCGCATCTCCTGGATAGCGGTGATGTCAGCTTTATATTTTTCGAGGACATCTGGATAGAGGCACCTTCCCTATAAAGGGTCCGGACATTCCAGGTGCATATCCGTAAATCATGGTCCTTAAAACGTTTGCGTGGGTCGTCATCGTTGTAATCGGTCGTTATCCGAGGCTTCTTTTTTGTTTTCATTTCATTTTTTCCGTGGTGGGACCCAAACCCAACTCACGAACCCTCACTCTGAAGGAGATGCTCTCCACTTACTTGTAGAGCGCCGTTTCCAGGGACTTCCACGAGGAGGACTTCCACCGAAGTGAAGGTGTCACCATTAAACAATTTGCCAATTCTGGTGACTAGTGAGTTGACTTGAGACGACACCGACAAGGATTGCGCTGGCATCGCCATGTTGAAGCACTCAGACACGTTGCCTTGTGATAATCGCCCCATAGTCCCGTAAATTAGGAGTTTCATTTATTTAGATCTTCTAGTTTTTCTGTAATCGTGATTTCAAACGACAGACAGACGGACATCGCTAAATCGACTCAGGAGGTCATGCTGATCTGGAATCAGGACGTAGAATCATGGAAAGGCGACACTTTCGAAATTAGACAATGAGAAGATAGTTTCAAAATTAAGACATTAAGCACGAACGGGCGACAATTTATTATATTAACCCCCCTGATCATTTGTTTCGCGGTAACAACGATATCGGCTACAATTTGCTTGAAAATCTTTTGAATAACGTGTGACTACAATTTTTAATTCATGAATCAAACGAAACGTCGAGTACGTTGTTTTGAGAGTTTTTTTATATAAATCATACGCGAAGGTAAAAAAAAATAAATTTTTGTATATCAAAAAAATAGTTGGTAAAACAAAATTATTAAACAAACGTTCGAATCAAATAGCGAAACGAAAAAAACCTTTTAAATACGTTACACCAATTTTAGCCGAAGGGGACTGAAAACGAGACGATTATAAAAAGATACATGATAAGAGGCAAAATAAACTTTTATAGAAAATAGAAAATAATTTGCGTGTGTATTCAAACGTCGTGGATCTCATTCCTACATGTATGTTTCAAACTAACAAATATAATAATATATGAGAATTAACCATTTATAGAGTCGCATGGTTTCATATTCTTATTTAAGTTTCCTTGCGGAGACACGATCTTAAACGTAAGGGAAAACGTCAAAATTAATTATAAAATACTTCTTTTGAGAAATAAGTGAATGAAATATATGTCAAAAATACAAAACATATTTTGTATGACAGTCAATAGGTATAAAGAAAATTTGACAAGCTCAACATTTTTTAAAATGCCATTGTCCACATGTGTAACTTAATTAATATTTGTTCTTGTTTCCAAATTCATTGTCCAAATTGATTTAATTATTATTTTTTTGATATATTAATTTCTGATCTAATGTATATATATATATATATATATATATATATATTTATATATATATATATATATATATATATATATATATATATATATATATATATATATATATATATATATATATATATATATATATATATATATATTTATATATTTATATATCTAGAATTATTGAAAAAATTGTTATTGTAGAAATCGGTAGCAGACATCGAGGGAAATCGAATGGTACCACTCTCGGTGGTCCATGACCCCCAAAAAGGGGTCAAAAACCAAAAACTTTTTGTCAATTTTTTTTTATTGCGGAAAAGGATAGCGAACCTCATTAGAAGACTAATGGCTATCCATTTCTGCAAAAAAAAAATCGAAAATGGGGTTTTTGTTCCCCTTTTGGAGGTCATGGACCACTCCAAATGGTACCATTAGCATTCTAGTGTTGTCCGCTATCGATTTTCGAAATACAAATTTTTGGTTCATAAATGAGGTTTTGACCATAGTCTGCTAATGACGTTTGCTATCCATTTCCAAAAAAAATGTTTGGACATAAAGTGGTTTTTGACCCCATTTGGGGGTCATGGACCACCGAGTGTGGTACCATTCAATTTCCCTCGATGTCTGCTACCGATTTCTGCAATTATTTTCGATCTTTTTATCATTTTGCGCACACTTTTGCCCACCAACTATAGTCCATCCACATTTTTCCAACCACTTCCGACCACCTCCCACATCAAGCAAACGAACGGACAGACAAATTAACAAGCGATCAAATGAACAATCGTCAATCGAACAAACGAACGAACGAGCTACTCGGGTGGCTCGAACAACGATCGAGCAATCGAGCTACTCGAACAACGAACGAGCAAACGAGCTACTCGAATAGTTCGAACAAACGAACGGACAAATTACCCGGGTGACTCGAAAAACCCGGGTAGCCGCGCACCCGGGTAATCGAGAGCTCTGATTGTAATTGAACGTCGGTTGCTTTGGTGTGTAGCCAAACGTCGCAACGTTTCTTTTGTACTTACCCATGATGAGAATGTCCACCGTTGAATTGTCATTTCAATCAAACACATTGTTTTCTATTTTCATAATTATACATTTTTATTACTTAACAAATACTCAAAAGAAGCTCGACTTCACTCTACTGCAGTTAAGATGACAACTCTTTACTTTAACTACCAGCTTAGAACTCTCTTAAAATCTAACTTAAACTATTATATTGTTACGAAAATTCAGTCTACGGAAAACTGTCCTGCAAGTTCGTATCGCTGGATTGTGTACAAAATAAAAACACACTTAAATTTGGTTTTAACTAGTATTAATTAACTTTATTTAATTAAATAACAACTTAAAGAATAATCACTTATATCAACTGCTGAGTTTCTACAATTTAGCTTTACAATGTTCACTCACGAAACACACTATTTCACTATCAAATCACAACTGAAGTGAAGTAACTCTGATGCGGCACCCTTATATACTGCATGCATCAGTTCGACACGTTTTGACAAGCTTCGACTTGTTTCGAGAACCTTCTACTCGTTTCGTGAATGACGCATGCTATTGGCATCTCATTCGCACTCATGTGTTTTAATGTGCTGATCTTCCATCTCTTTCTCACACACTGTCTCAGGGCGCTGAATGATCTTCCGTCTCTTTCTAACACATGCTTAGTACGCTGAATTGGCTTGCGTCTCATTAATTATTGTTGATTGCTTGCACTATGGGGCGAATTACATCTTTTCGTAACACTGCCGTCCACCTAAATCTGTTCGTCCCGAACAGATTTTAATTCTCTCTCTATACGGCGCCAACCTTTCTAAATGTACTACTTTCATTTTTCGTCTAACGCCCGCAGTATTCTGAATCCGACACACTACATCATTAATTCCTTTAATTATCTTATATGATCCCTCCCAGTGTGTTTGTAACTTAGGGGATAAGCCTTTCTTTCTTTGTGGGTTATAGAGAAAAACAAGTTCTCCTTCCGTAAATCCCTCTGACTTTGTGCGCAAGTCGTATCTGGCCTTCATCTTATCACTCGCAAATTGTGTACGCTGCCTTACAAACTGATGCACTTCGTTCATTTCTTCACTTTTCCTGGAAACATAATCGTGAATAGGTATTCCAGCTGAAGGACTCGCACCAAACTTTAAATCCGCAGGTCATCTTAAGTCTATTCCAAAAACAATTTTATATGGTGAAGCTGCTGTGGTATCATGAACCGCCGTCCGATAAGCCATGAGGAATAATGGTATGTGTGTATCCCAATCTTTTTGAAAGTCCGATTGAATCTCTCTACCATGCCATCAGATTGCGGGTGCATTGGCGTTGTTCGTGTTTTTTGTATGTTGAGGACTTTGCATACTTCCTTAAATACAGCAGAGTCAAAATTTCTTCCTTGATCTGAATGCAATTCCAACGGTACTCCAAAACGGCTTACCCAGTTGTTAACTAAGGCATCCGCAACTGTTGTGGGTTCTAAATTTGGCATGGGATACACTTCAGGCCACTTGCTGAAGTAGTCACTAAAGACAAGCACATACTTATTACCCCCATCACTGATTGGAAATGGTTCGGCGACATCCATGGCGATACGTTCGAATGGTGCTCCCACGTTGTACTGATGCGTCCTGCCGCGACTTCTGACTCTTGGTCCTTTTGCTGGACAACTGCGGATCCAACGAGCGACTGAATCTTGGCATCCAACCCAATAAAAACATTTCTTTACCTTCTCGACCGTTTTATTTATGACCAAGTGACCTCTACTTGATCCACCATGGTATTCCGCTAATATCTCTTTTGTTTTTGACTTTGGAACAACAATCAAACTTCGAGCGGACATGCCATCTTCACTTTCACATACACGATAAGGGCAACCATCTTGTAGATTTAAGCTCTGCCACTGAGCCCAGTATACCTTAATTATTGGGCTGTCGAAAGCTATCTCTTCCCATGTTGGTTCTGTTCCATGAGGTTTGCTGTTCCTTAAACATCATGATTTTTGTAAGATCAGGATCACTCTTTTGATCGATTTAAATTTGTTCCGGAGTCCATTTATCATCGGGTAAAACATTCAGCAGACGAATGTCAATTATGTTTTCTTTTTCTTCTGCTCTTAAACAATGTCTGCATTCAAGTTTACACGGTCGTCGGGACAGAGCATCTGCATTTCCCTGATGACCTCCTATACGATGTTCGATAGCTCTGTAATCGCTCTATCCAACGCGCGATTTGGCCTTCTGGATCTTTGAACTGAAGTAACCATCGTAGTGCTGCGTGATCGGTTCTCAAGTGAAACTGTTGTCCGTACAGATACTTATGGAAATTTTTCACACTTTCAATAACAGAAAGAAGCTCCCTCCTGGTGACACAGTAATTTCGATCGGACAATATTTTACTGTAGTATGCGATCACTTTTTCCTGCCCATTGATCACTTGAGAGAGAACTCCGCCTATTCCGTATCCACTTAAATCCGTGTCAAGTAAAAATTTTTCACCTGGAATTGGATACGTTAGAATTGGTGCCGAGCACAGTAATTCTTTCAATTTCAAAGACGCTTTTTCTTGATCATCGGCCCATTGAAAAGCTCGGTTTTTTCTTGTTAACTCGTGAAGACTACTTGCAACAATGGCAAAACCCGGAACAAATCGCCTGTAGTATGTAGATAGACCCAAGAAACTCCGTAGGTCATGTAGGTTCTGTGGTCTGGGCCACTCCTTTACGGCAACTATTTTATCCTCGTCGGTATGTACACCTTCTGTGGTAACTCGATGACCCAGATACTTGACTTCTTTCTTGAAAAGTGAGCATTTCTTTGGGCTAAGTTTCAGTCCCGCAGTTTCCAATCGAAGAAAAACTTCTTCTAGATTTCTTAGATGTTCATTGAAATCCTTTCCCATAACAATTATGTCATCTAGGTATACCAGAATTGTTTTCCAGTGTAAACCTTTTAATACGTGCTCCATTAACCGCTCGAATGTTGCTGGGGCATTGCACAATCCAAATGGCATTACCAGAAATTGCCTTAGTCCACCGCCAGTACTGAATGCAGTTTTCTCCCGATCGTTCTTATCGATTTCTACTTGCCAGTAACCGCTTTGCAAGTCCAACGATGAAAACCTAAGTGCATTAGATAGTGTATCCAAGGTGTCATCGATTCTGGGCAGTGGATAACTATCTTTCTTAGTGACATCATTAAGTTTTCGGTAATCAACGCAGAACCGAGTACTACCGTCCTTATTTTTCACCAATACTACTAGTGAACTCCATGGACTCTCAGATGGTTCCACCACGCCATTTGTGTGCATTTCTTCAACCAAATGTGATACTTCGTCCCTTTTCTCAAATGGTACCCTTCTTGGTGCTTGAGGAATTGGGTTAGAATCACCAGTGCCTATTCGATGTTTTACAATGCCAGTTCTGCCCTCCTTTTGGCCCTTTTCAGCAAATATATACCGATATTTGTCAATTAGCTGTTGCACTTGACACTTTTCTTTGGCAGCCAAATCCTGCGTCCACTCATTTATAAACTTGTGAGTAGATTGTTTGTCTATTTGCGGTGTGACATAGTCACTTGATGGATTTGACTCACAATTTATAATCGTTGATGCCTTTTGACACTGGCCTACCACTGTTCTCTTTTTGATTAATTTTGACGAGTTTTCCTAATTGAGTACTCTTATAGGTACAATTCTGTCTTTCTCCGCCTCCACAAGTGTTCTTCCTACCACAATGTTACTTTTATACAGCTCTTCGTTTGCTTCAATAACCCACAACTTGCTTATCCCACAATCTCCATTTAATTTCGCCCAAACAATTGCTTCTGAATTAGGTGTTATATTTTTATAAGCAGTAACTGGTTTAATTTTCGAGCTCTGGTCACAAGCAATATTTAGTTGGATCGCCGTGTTGGCATAATTTAAAATTGTTCTTCTTAAATCAAGTGTGCAACAGTTCTTTATCATGGAGTCCATGCCATGTATTATTTCGTCTACTATTTATGCCACAATAAAATCATGCTTAACTGTCGTAGTACCAATCGTGATTTTCTTGGTAATCTTTCCTCTGATAGGGACCTCTTCACCTGTAGCTGTTTGTAATTCTATTCCTATAAGCGGCTCTACTTCGTCCTTAACCAGGTTACTTCTTATTATTGAGTGTGAAGCTCCCGTATCCAATTTTACCATATATCCTGTACACTCAATGAGTCCTTCGACAGTTAAGCTATTTGGCTTTCGAGCAATTTGTGAAATGGAGATTCTGGGGCAATCGGTTATGGGAGTCAGATCGTGCCCCGCAGAACTGACTTAAAATTTACGTTATTTTGGACATGATCCTGGATTTCTTCATGTCGGGGTTCATTTTCAAATGGATTCATTGAGCGCTTGCGTTTTTTACGACAATCACGTGCCATATGCCCATATGTTTCACAGTTGTAGCATTTACCTTTAAATTGGGTGTCTCGGTTGGCAGCAGTTTAATCTGGTTTAGCTCCACTTTTTAACGCTTGGCAAATTACCTGAAGTAGGTCTTCGTTCTCCACATCTAGTTTATGGACCTTTGGCGCTGGGCAAACAACGTAGTTGCTGTCTCCTGTGTTAGCGCTGTGGTTACAGTTTCCGTAAATGTCACTTTCGGCATTGTCACTGTGGCACGTCTTGTTTCCGGATCACGTATGCCGTCAACGAAGGCTTCGATCTTGCACGTTTCTATGAAATCACTCGTTGAATCTGCATACGACAAATGCGCAAGCCTCTCGACGTCCGCTGGATACACCTGCAATGTTTCACCATTTCTTTGCATTCGGCACTTTAGTTCCATTCTGTAGATTTGCTTCATGTGGTCACTGCCGTATTTTCGTTGCAGTGCAGACATAACCGCTAAATAACTGTTTTGATCACTTTCTGGAATAGTCTAAAATACATCGGCTGCGCCTCCTTTTAGCGCCACGATAAGTGCGGCTACGCGGTCCTCATTGTTCCATCGATTACTTAGAGCCGTGGTCTCAAATTGAAGCTTGAAATGTTGAACGCTGTGGTTCCATCGTAAATCAGCGATTTTAGCCTCGTACCAGTAACAACATGCTGTGTAGGTCCACTTACCTGTAGTAAACTGACATCTTCTTGTATTTTCTGTAGCTTTTTGTCGAAACCATTTTCCAACTTTTCAAATTTGTCATCAATGTCCACTACAATGTCATTTACATGTGCCTCAAGTTCGTTAACTTTGCCATGGAGTGTATTATATATGGAGTGTATATTGGAAGAAATAACTATTTTGGATCATGGAAAATATTTTTTGTATTTGTAAGTATTGTGAAAAATAGTGGATACAAAAAAAATGTGCGGTAAAAAAAAAAAAAAAAATGTCAATTTGTGATATAAAACAAAAGAAATATTTGAGAATTTTAATGAGCAAAAAATAATGGAATTATGAAAATTGACATTTGTAAAAATAAAATAAGGAACAATTGAAAAATTTCAAATAAATTGTGGAACAAAATAAACTTTTAATAAAACTGTGAAATAAAATTGTGAAATGAATTACATAAATGATAAAATTTTATAAATCAGGAAATTAAATAAGTAAACTAAATGTTTTATAAAATTGATTAATTGATATATTGAAGAACATTTTTAAAGTAATTGTGAAACATTATAAAATAATTTGAGACATTTAATGATAATGATTAATAAAATTGTAAATTTAAATAAATTGAATAAAAAAGAAATTTTGATACAGCAATGTTTTTATAATGTCGCGAAATTAATTAAAGAACAATACTGGAAAATTAAAAAAAAAAATAAATTGAACAAATAAGTTAATTTAGGATTCATAAATAATATGTTGATATGATTTTGAAATATAGATTAAAAAGTTTAAATAATGAAACATAAAAATGTGATAAATAAGGTAGTGAAAAATTTAATAGATAATTTAAATAATGGTTAAAAGTTGATTTAATATGAAACTAGTAAAAACAAAATAAATAATTTAATTAAGAAAGGCATAGTTAATTATATGATTAAGTAAATGGAAAAATAAGAAACACTAATAATGGGTACTGAAAATGTATTGAAACGCGTTCATTACGTTGTTCCTTACTTTTCTGGGGCAGAATCTCCATTATTAGAAACAGAATTATATAAATTTATTGAATGTTGTGAAACAGCTAAGCTTAAAATTAAGGAATCAGATAATGAGGAATTTATTAAATGCGTTAAGTTACGTTTGGAGGGAGATGCCTATAAATTAGTAAGGACAAAACAGTTTCAAAAAATAGATGAATTATACGAGTTGTTAAAAAATACGTACTTAAATGAAATTTCTTTAGAATTAGTACTAGAAGAGATTAAAAAGGCTTATCAAAATAGTAACGAGAGTTTGAGAATGTTTGGTAGACGATTAGATGAGTTGCAATCCATGGCTTTGGAAATGGCAAGTAATAAATACAGTAAAAAGATAAGTGAGGATGAAGTATTCAGATTAGAATTACAGAGCTCAGTGTTGATCTCTTTTAAAGTAGGGGTGAAGGATCCAACTATAAAGGTTGTATTGTTGGGTAGTAAGTCAGAAACATTAGATGCATTGTTAGAAGAAGCTTTAAATGTACAGGCTGTTATGCAGCGAAGTCCAAGATCGGAAGAGGATGAATATAATTATATGAAAAAAACACAGTCAAGCGTTATATCGGAAAATAAATTGCAACAAATAAATAATGAAAGCAACTATAAAAGAAGTGTTCCAACATGTTCATTTTGTAGTAAATTGGGGCATACTAGGGATGAATGTATTATTAGAAAAAATACGCCTTTCTGCTACGAATGTGGAACTTATGGTCACGAATCTAATTGGATATGTGCGAATAATAATAGTAATATAAGACAGAAAGAGTTAGGAATTGTAGATAAGACGTCGGAGGAGACTGTGATCAAATTTACTACTCCATTGCATTTCCATAGAACAGAGGAGACCAATGAATTAAAATATGAGGAAGAAGAAGGTGATCGCATAATATGCAGTGGGCATGGAGATAGCTTGGGTTTATCTAATGTAAGTGACGTTTTCATTGAAGTACCTTGCGAGGCAGCTAAAAATGGAAGACTTATTTTACTGGTAGACTCAGGAGCTGATGCCAGTATAGTAAAAGAAAATGCAATGACAAATTTGCCAGACTTTAACGAAAATATACAAAAGGATTTAAAAGGAGCTTTTGGTGGGTGTGTTAGAACATTAGGTTCCACCAAAGTCCAACATAGGAACATAGGGCGCTTAAGTTTATTGCTACATGTAGTGTCACTTAAACAAGGTGTACCAGCTGATGGAATAATCGGACGTGACAATTTATGGAATCGATCTGTAATAAATGCGATAGACAAAACAATAACATTCTTTGATAAACATAAAAACCATATTATAAAAGTACCAATGAAATCGCAGACAGAAATACAAAATATTTTTTACAATCAACAAATTAAAATTCGAGCGAGAACCGCAAAGATAGTATCATTACGTTTAAAAACAAAAATTCCAATAGTGTTAATACATAAACAAGAAATTTTTCCAGGAGTATATTTGGGAGAAAGCATATCGAATGTTAGCAAAAATAGAGTTTATGTTTCAGTTTTAAATGCTACGGAAACAGAAATTATAATAGACAGTACTTTTAAACCAAAATTTTCGAATTTTAATCAGTATAAAGAATCGGATACCAATAATTCTACAATAAATAGCATAAATTCAGTAAACATTACAAACAGAATTAATAAATTATTAGAAGAAATGAAAATTGATGAGACTTTAAATAAAGACGAAATCACATCTTTACAAAATATGTGTATTTCGTATCATGATGTTTTTCATTTAGACGGCGATGAATTAACATACACGCCAGCGCTTAAACATGAAATAGCAACACAGTGGAACCAGCCACCGATAAACCAAAAGCAATACAAATTGTCACACACTCATAGAGATGAAATCAACAGACAGGTTAATAAAATGTTGGATGACGGCATTATATCGCCAAGCATATCACCCTGGAATTCACCGATGTTGTTGGTTCCTAAAAAGAGCGGCAAGGACGGTAACAAAAAGTGGAGGCTAGTAATAGATTTCCGTAAATTGAACGACGTGACAATAAAACAAGTATTTCCGATTCCTCGAATCGACGAAATATTAGACCAATTAGGTCACAGTCGCTATTTTTCAACTTTAGACTTGGCAAGTGGTTATCATCAGGTACTAGTTGAAGAAGGGGATAAGGAAAAAACAGCTTTTAGTACAGGACTGGGTCATTTCGAATTTAACAGAATGCCATTTGGCTTAACAGGTGCACCAGCTACCTTCCAAAGAATAATGAACCACATATTAACAGGTTTACAGGGTATAGATTGCTTTGTTTATCTTGATGATATAGTGGTGTACGGAAAAAATTTAGCTGAACATGAGCTTAGGCTGAGTAGAGTATTGCAGAAATTAAGGGAACACAATCTAAAATTAAATACAGAAAAATGTCAGTTTTTGCGTCGCGAAGTTGTCTATTTAGGACATAAATGTACGGAGCTAGGTGCCCTGCCAGATCCCTCTAAGGTTGAATGCGTAAAAAATATTCCGGTGCCGAGAAATAAAAAAGAAGTGCAAGCGTTTTTGGGATTAATTAATTATTACAGAAAATTTATAAGCAATATGGCAAAATTATCATTACCAATAAATAAATTACTTAGAAAAGATGTTAAATTCTTTTGGACAGACGATTGTCAAAGTTCATTTATTAAATTAAAAGAATCAATAATTTCACCACCCATTCTCGCATATCCAGATTTTACAAAACCTTTTTTACTTACAACAGATGCAAGTAACGAAGCAATAGGTGCGGTACTGTCACAAGGCAAAGTAGGGAACGACCGACCAATAGCATTTGCTAGTAGGGCATTAAATGGAGCAGAAAAAAATTACTCCACCATTGAAAAGGAATTTTTAGCTATAGTCTGGGCAACGAAAAATTTTAGAGCTTATCTTCTAGGCCGACATTTTCAAATTTATACAGATCATCAACCATTACGTAGCACAGCAAATCTTAAAGATCAGACATCAAGGTTAGCCCGTTTCAGGCATAAATTATCAGAATATGATTACGAAATATCTTACAAACCAGGTAAAGAGAATTTGAACGCAGATGCTTTAAGTAGAATTCCACATCCAGAACCAGATATTACTGCGGTCCAAACACGGTCTAAGACCACACAGAATAAATTAGATAATCAAATTTCAAAAACCAAAAAAACAAGTGAGCACGCCAGTACTGGATGAAATAACAACAGACATCAAGAACGAATTAAACTCAAGTCTACTATTAACTGACCCAGAGGAAATTAAAACTGTTATAAAAGACTTTCATGACTCAGCATTAGGAGGTCACCAGGGCGCAGTGAAAACATATTTTAGAATCAGAAAACAATTTAAGTGGAAAGGTATGCAGAAACAAATAAAAGATTACGTTAAGAATTGTCAAAAATGCCAAGTAAATAAAAGTTCTAGGCTTACTAAAATGCCACTGGTTTTAACTGATACGCCTGTACGACCATTCGATAAAGTATACATGGATCTTGTAGGTATTTTACCGGAAACTATATCTGGAAATAAATATATATTAACTTTTCAAGATGATTTTTCAAAATATATGTGCTGCGTAGCTATCCCAGACGCAGAAGCAAGCACTGTAGCAAAAGCATTTTACGACGAAATTATTACAAGACATAACATACCAAAAGTATTGATAACCGACAATGGTTCGAATTTTGTTTCAAAATTATTTTCGGACACGTGTAAATTGTTAGGAATTAAAAAGTTACATATTACGCCATATCATCCACAGGCCAACGGCTCTTTGGAACGAAGCCACCGACCATTAGCAGAGTATTTACGAAGTTTTGCGAAAGAGGATGGATCAAACTGGGACCAGTGGTTAAATACAGCAATGCATGTACACAATAATACAATGCATATGTCCACGGGACAAACGCCTTTCCGTACTTTATACGGTTACGATTTTGAAATGCCAACCAATCTAAAACGCAAATGCTCACCAGTATATAATACCGATGATAGCAACAAGCTATTAAAATACCAAATTCAACGCACACACGAAATCGTACGACAAAATCAAGCCAGAGCCAAAGAAAAATCTAAGCAAAGCTATGATAGCTCAGTACACCCAATAACATTCAAAGTAGGCGATACAATTTTACTAAAAAATCAAAATAGGAAAAATAAATTTTCACCAGTTTGGGTGGGACCCTATGAGGTTCTTTCAATAAAAAGCCCTGTAACGACTGAGATTTGTATCAAGGGTAAAGCGAAAAAAATTTCATAATAATTTGTTAAAAGCATACAACAGTATAGTTTAAATAAAAACTGTAGAATTAAATAAACACTGTCTGCAACAAGAACCAATATTTTTTAACATCATTGAAATAAAGTCAAATAGTAAGTGCAGGACAGAATAGCTAAGTATTACATATTGAGAATGACTGGTATTGCTTCGTGTACTAACGAATTTGAAACTACAAAAGAAAAGAATAGAGAAAAACTATATTTTTTTTTAAATGAAGATATTAAATAAATTAATTTTAAATAATTTATAAAATCCAAAAAAATTTAATGTAATATTGCCAAAATACAAATCGCAGAGAAAATAGCTATGTATTAATTGAAGATGACTAGCATTGAATATAAACAAATAACAAAATCAAGTTATTATTTGAGGTACGAATTTGCAAGGTATAAAAATTACGTTGTCATTAAAATTGCGATAGGTCAGTACCTACCACAATGGCATTTTAAACATACATGTTCATTGTGCATAGAGCGCAATGCTCCCAGCTCATATTAATATAGAAGGCTTGAAAATATTCATATGCCAACCGATTAAATGCACTTCAGCACTTTACAGGCAGAAGCCAATAACGTACTGGAACTGAAACGAGATACGGTAGTGCAGCGACAAAACTGCCTAATATTTTTTATCATTAACAGAATTTTCATTCATGAAACTAAATATATTAATGCAGATATGCATTAATATAGCAAACTAACAAACTAACAAACGTTTTACATTCATCATTACACGGTAATGAAAATAAATAAGTACAATTGAGATGTACAAAACTAAATATTTAACAACTTAATATAGCAAATACATTTATGTAATGCTAAGAGGTCGCGCGCGCTTATTTCTAAAATATTAGTTAGTGCATTAGTAAATAGCTAAGTATTGTTGAATATGACTAGCATTTAACCATGTACTACTGGGATTGTATATACAACATTTTGTCTTACAACAATACAGAAACATATTTAAATGTATGTTTCTAAACTAAATCATTTAGTACATGTTAACACATATATTAACTACTATAAATATTTAAAGTATAATTATGGCCAACGCCTTAACAATATGTAATAAGGGGTAAAATGAGAAAGAAAACTACATAAAATTATTAAGGATTCCATTTATATATGTAAAAAAAAAAATGGAATTTCGTCTTTTTACAATATGAAATAAAGAGCAAAACTTTAGAATTGTCACACTGGTCCTGATGTTGGCAGCCAAGGAAGCAGTCAACATCACACAGACATCAATTAATGATACAAGATTATTCTTTGAGAAGACAACTGATGCTTTGTTCTACAATGATGAATGGACGATAGTAGCCAAGTTTAAACCGCTACAACTGAACGATTTCCTGGAGCTGACAAACAAATACATAATCACGGCAAACACAATGTGCGAACAAATGAGCACCGGACCCAGCATAAAAAGATCATGTATAGCAGCAACACGGGAAACCACGGCAATAATAGCCACACTACAGAAAAATGAAGAAATAATTAAGCGCACAATAAAGAGTAACCGACAAAAGAGATCACTCAATTTCATTGGCGAAGGACTCAACTGGGCTTTTGGACTGATAAAGAAACAGAGACTATCTATAAACATCTCAATGACATTGAAGATAATGAACATAAAACATACGAAATTATGAAAAGACAAATTACGGTGATTTCATCAAATTGTAACAAGATAGCAGAACCCTTACTGAATTCCTTGAAGGTAGTCGAAAATCTGCAAAATGTGTTAAACATAACAATAAGAACACAAAAATACATAAATGAAAAAATAAACCAACAAGTTAGTCATTTACTATTCATGATGGATACCTTGGAAATTCAAACGAATAAAGATCACAGCAAATGCATTTTGGTTAGCCAACATACGGACAAAGAAATTACACTATGCAAACGTCCAGGAACCATACTAACAACTAGCAACACACTATGTGAAGTCGCGCTGATTCAACACATAACAGATATTAAAGATACCTGTGAACATGTTGCAATCACAAGGAGTTCTGGCCTAGTAGTTAAACTATAGACACCAAACACATGGTTGTATAAATTCAATACACCAGCCTTTTTCGAAGCAGTTTGTGGGTCAAATATAGCCACATTGACATTATCCGGCCTGGGTTGGATGTCCATAAATGAAGCTTGCAACTTACACAACAAAGAAATGATACTGCCATACGAGTTTACACATCAAAGCATTAGGAATATAACATACAAGAAGGAACAACATACGGTTATAATAGAAAATTTACAAGGCAATTGGTCATCATTACCATATTCAAATATATTACAAACATCGTTACCGATCTTGGTGTCAGATGACAACAAAATAAGATCAGCATTAAGAGATGGGCATCGTGATTTCGACGAAATATTACTACAATTAACTGATAACCAGGAACGCAAAGAATTACTTAATCGTCAAAATGAAATAACGAAAACCGCAACAATAGATGTAGAGGCGGCTAAGGAAAATCTTGAAATGGTGTCAAATACATTTCCCAGCAAGAAATCCCCACTCGAAAAAATCGGTTCATTGCGGAAATCAACAATGCAGAAACCAAACACCACAACACCCATAGCAAGTCAACGAACGAAGTCACATGAAATAGAAGCCAATACGTCAGAAACAACAACAACGCATCGGACTACTACCGCAGAACAGCAGCAGTCAGCAACGAAAACATCGGGACCAGGTTTTTATTATATATAACTGGAAATTACAACCCTTAATTTACTAATATCCTTTAAATATTATATAAGTAAAGATCATAACTTCATAACTAATAGAACTTAATGTAATTTATACCACATAAAACAATGTAAAAAGAAAAAACTATTATTCTTTTTAATAATAATTTTCTCTTCAAAAATAATTAAAATTATACAAAAGAAAAAAAACTATTATTCTTCTTAATAATAATAATTTTTTTTCTTTCAATAAGGGGGGAGGTATGTTGTGTATCATAATCGTAGAGTTCACAGCTTACATATGATCCACTGTTGTGTATCATAATCGTGGAACTTACAGCGTGCTTATGATCCACAACATTACATAACCAGTACATTTTTCTTTATGGCATACTTTTAGGGTTAAGCATTATGCATGTTAAACACAAAACGGCATTTAATTGTCTTGGCGCACACAGCTTAACATAGCACAGGTATACACCCCCACGTTAAATAGGTCACTCAGATAAACGCTGACTTAGTTATTTTAGAATGATGAAAGTACTCAATTTATTGTGAAATTATAAATACGCTGACTAAGTTATTTTAGCATGATGAAATTACTCAATTTATTGTGAAATTATAAGAATACGAGGTGTTAAGTAGAAGTTAAGTAGAAGTTATGTATAGACTAAGAATCAATTGTTTTCGATAAGCTGAACTGTCTACAAATAAGTGTTAAGTATAAGTGTAACCAACTTTTAAAGCGAAATAAAGTGTCTTGAAGTAAAAAAGACTCGGTTGTTTTAAATAATATAACGAAAGTAAAAAGGACTCAGTAAGTATAAATAGGATCAAGTTAAAGTCCTAGTATAAGGACATTTTAACATACAACAGTACCTACAGTTGGAAGATTATGAATCGCCAGCTCCTTCTTTAGCTGGTCGACTTTAAGTTGTTCGAATTTAACCATTTTCTAACACAATCCCACTTCTGACACCAATGTTATGAAAATTCAGTCTACGGAAAACTGTCCTACAAGTTCGTATCGCTGGATTGTGTACAAAATAAAAACACGCTTAAATTTGGTTTTAACTAGTATTATTTCAACTAGTATTAATTAACTTTATTTAATTAAATAACAACTTAAAGAATAATCACTTATATCAACTGTTGAGTTTCTACAATTTAGCTTTACAATGTTCACTCACGAGACACACTATTTCACTATCAAATCACAACTGAAGTGAAGTAACTCTGATGCGGCATCCTTATATACTGCATTCATCAGTTCGACACGTTTCGACAAGCTTTTACTTGTTTCGAGAATCTTCTACTCGTTTCGTGAATGACGCATGCTATTGGCATCTCATTCGCACTCATGTGCTTTAATGTGCTGATCTTCCATCTCTTTCTCACACACTGTCTCAGTGCGCTGAATGATCTTCCGTCTCTTTCTAACACATGCTTAGTGCGCTGAATTGTCTTGCGTCTCATTATTTAATGTTGATTGCTTGCACTATGGAGCAAATTACATCTTTTCGTAACAATATGAAGGTATGTTCCAAATCTAATATGTTCCGGCAGAGTCCAAATTCCACTCAACGCATTTACTTCCATAAAGAAGCTGCCAGCCAATCGCGCTTCAGATGGTTTGACCCAGCTTCTCCAATACTGTTGTTTGACAATGCCCTACATTGCACCTTACTGCAACTTCACGATAACTGCATTAGTCATCGCGGAAATAGATTACTATACGTTTATAATATTAACGTATAGTGACATACGAAAACACACTGTATTGACTTACAACAGTTATCTCGCACTTGGTCGTTCCACCGGAAATTCGGACGCCCTCTCCTACATTGACCACCACTGGGTACAGAAAGAACAGCTTTTTTGCTGGACCGCTTTCATCCATACGCTCGACATGTACAATCCAGCGTAGGCGCTGGATCTTAATGCGCCCCACTATGTCAATATCGGCGTAGAGCTCATACATCTCTATCTAATTCTGTACTCGTTTTCAACGCATATCGGGCCATAGTTTTTCTGAAGAATCTTTATCTCGAACGCTCCATGCCTCAGCGCCATAGAGTAGGACTGGCATGATGAGCGACTTATCTGCTCCTCAATTACCTACTGAGCCCAAAGTAACACCTGTTGGCAAGAGTTATTCTCTGGTTAATCTCTAGACTGACATTGTTTTCCTTGTTGATGCTGGTACCTAGGTATAGGAAGTCGTTCACAACTTCGAAGATGTGGTTGTCAATAGTGACGTATTGTCCAAGACGCCGGGACTCTTTGTTTTTTGACACCAGGAACTTTGTTTTGTCCTCGTTCACCGTAAGACCCATTCGTCGCGATTCCCTCTTCAAACTGGAGAATGCTGCACTGACTGTTCGTACGCTCTGCCCAATGATGTCGATATCATCAGCGTACCCGAGCAGCATGGAACTCTTGTTGAAGATAGTGCCATTGTGATGGAGTTGTACAGCTCTTACAATCTTCTCTATTATTAGGTTGAAGAAGTCTCACGATAGGGCGTTGTCTAAAATCTCGTATGGTATTAAACGTATAAGAGAGGTAGTTCCCAATTCTCACTTAGTAACGTGTATTGCTCAGGGTCATCCTGCAAAGCCTTATAAGTTTCACAGGTATACCGAACTCAGACATGGTGGCGTATAGGCGACTCCTTATCGGACTGTCGAAGACAGCTTTGTAGTCGCTAAAGGGTGGTGGGTGTCGATCTGCCTTTTTTTGGTCTTATCCAGGATTATGCGCAATGTGAAAATCTGGTCTATGGTGGACTTTCCAAGTCAGAAGCCGCACTGATAAGGTCCAATCAATATGTTGACGATAGGCTTCAGTCTTTCACATAATACGCTCGTTGGAACCTTATACGCGATAATGAGACTTATCCTACAGTAGTTGGCGCGTATCGTGGGATCCGGTCTGTTGTGTGGCAAGCTTGCTGACGTCTAGCTTTCTTTGCGTGTGTTTCTGTGCATTTTCGCGGCACATAAGCGTGTGCGAACCTTGGCTGCTCGATGTTGGCATTTCGGATGGAACTTACGTCCATCACACTAGAAGCGTGCCTTTCGTCAAACACATCGTTATCAATGTGGTTGCGCGTGTTCTGATGGAGTTATCGCCACGTGACCTTGTGAATATTGAGATGCTTGAATGTAGTACTGCGGCAAAGTCGACCAGACTCATTCCATTGTCGGTGGTGTTGTCGAGGAGGCTGAATTGTCCAACTGTTGGACCAAAGATATTCTCATGGCCCACCTTGGCATTAAAGGAGGGCCAATATCCCTGGAGATGCTATGGTAACTAACAGAAGTCGGTTAATTGCGCATGCACTACTCCATTCTGAACCCCCTGTTTAAAATACGGGGTGTTTAATAAATGCGTATTACTGACATAACCTAGTCAAAAAAATTGGTTATAAAGTAAAATATGGTGATATATGAAGAACAATTTTTAATTCGTGTTTTAGAAAATTAAATTACCGTTCCAGTGGTATTTCACATTTTCGAACCCCATGATTTCTTCCTTTTTTGAAATGTACGTAAAATTGGAAATGTACAAAAATTAAAATTCAAATTTGTACTTTGCACCCCGTTGTCGAGCGGGGTGCATTTTTTCTAGCGGATCTTCAAATTTGGTGGTTGAAATTAAAAAATAAATGAGAAATAATTTTAAACATTTATTAAAATTATAATCATTATCAGAATACATCAAATAACATATTTTTTGATCATATTTCCAAACATAATATTTTTCTTTTATTTGAACCACCAAATCACAAGACCCACCACTGTTTAATTATTTCTGCAGCATTTCTTATCAACATAAAATTATTGTGATTGGTAGAAAATTACTTCAAATGAACTGGTCTATAATTAAAAACTAACAAAAATGGGGTTTAGTAAATTTTGAGAAAAGCAATGATAAAGTATAAATTTTAATTTTTATTTTTGTATATTTCAAATTTACGTACATGGCTGCTACATGAACACTTAGACCAAAAGAGGTCCATTGTGATACCACAGATCTAATCCTGCTTCCACTCGTTGAACCAATCGGCGCTTTTTACAAAGCTACGTATAAATTTTATTTTAATGCCGGCAATATAGTTCAGGTTACCTAAGAAGTAATGGCCGAAGCATTTGTTCCTTTTGTGTGAGAGGGCTGGGCAAGTACAGAGGAGATGCAGAGTGGTTTCCTCCTCCTCGTCCACACAGCTCCTACGGAAGTCAGGATCTTGCACACCTAACCTTTTTGCGTGTCTGCCTATTATACAGTGACAAGTGATCTCCATCAGAGATGAGCGGCAGCCGTGGGGGACTCGGATATAACGGATTTGATGGAGGCTTGACCATCGATGAAAATACTAATATCATTTACGGATACTATATTCCATCTTAGCCAGGTAAGAACCTCTTTAATAGCCATGACTTCCGCTTGAAATACACTACAGTAGTCCGGCAGGCGGAAGGCTATACCTAAGTTTAGTTGTTCACAGAAAACATCACATCCTAACTTACCGTCCAGCTTAGAGCCGTCAGTATAGAATTCAAGAGTGTTTCCAGTTGTCAAAGTGCCTCCTTCCCAGTTTTCTCTAGAGGGTATAGTTGCCTTAAAGCCCCTATCTAGGAGAGAGTTGGAAGCATACAGTCGTTATTTTTGGGTAACGTTGTTAATAGATTTGTAATTGTGGTGTGTCCGCTATGTGTCTTCCGCCACTGGTTTGTGGCAGTAAGGCGAATCGCTGTATAAGTTACTATCTGTTTTCCTAAGATGTCTATTGGAATGAGATGTAAAAGCATGTTTAGTGCGTCAGAGGCCGTAGTTCTTAAAGCACCACTGATGCATAATGAGGCGTTTCTTTGTATTCTACTGAGATTGGAGAGATATGATGTTTTCTTCATTGTTGTCCACCAGACGAGAACTCCATACAAAAGTATGGGTCGCACTACCGTGACGTAGTCACAGCTTTTTGCAGGTATATAAGGCTACCGGAATGCTGGGACTAGTGGATAGTGTTTTCCTTAGTCTCGATGCTTAGGATATTTCATTTATTTTCCCACAGAATTGTCTCCATGAGTCGTGCTTGGCTTTCCTGATTGCCGATTTATATGTCCGAAGACTGACCTTGTAGCACTCCCAGTCATGTAATAGTCTAGTGTACTTAGCTTTATTAAAAAGTGCCCTACTATTACTACGCAGGGTTCTGATGTTAGGTGACCAACAGTGTGGTATAATTTTTCCCAATATGTCTGTTAGTTGGGCATGTTTTTGATTGCGCTGAATTGAGTGTATTTGTAAGTGTGTCACGAGTAGGTCAAGGTCCGCTACACCATCAGGAGGTTTCGGATTTATGATCGACAGATTTGCTGTCACGATTTCATTGTATCGTGCGCAGTTCGTTTTCCTGTAATTCAGAGAGAGGGGTGGAGCTGGTGATTGTTTATACTAAACTGAATATAACGATGGTCAGAAAAAGAGTGATCATTTGACACTCTCCAGTCTATGACTTTCTGCGATGTTAAGTCAGAGATAACTGTAATGTCTAAGACTTCTCTCTTATTTTTATACCCTACACTAAGAGAGTAGTATGGATTCGCCGGTTCTGGCCCCACTGGGCTCCATGGAGCACATTGTTGTTAGTGTAAATGAATTTTAACAGAGATGTTGTTATTTTTTTCAATAGGGATCATTTTTTAACATAGTTGTTGTTAGTGTAATTCAATAGGGATCATTTTTTAACATAGTTGTTGTTAGTGTAATTCAATAGGGATCATTTTTTAACATAGTTGCTGTTAGTGTAATTCAATAGGGATCATTTTTTAACATAGTTGTTGTTGGTATAGTTCAATAGAGATCATTTTTTAACAGAGTTGTTGGTAGTGTAGTTCATTGGAGATCATATTTTAACAGTATAGTTGTTATTGTTTTTTCAATGGGGATCATATTTTAACAGAATATTTGTTATTGTTTTCATGGGAAGTATTTTTAACAGATGTATATTATATGTATACTATATATTTTATAATGGCATGGAGCCAGTGGGATGACTTTTTAACATAATTTGTTAATGTTGATACATACATATATATTATATGCATGTTATGAAGGCATGCAGCCGTAAAGAGTAAATGTTGTTGTTGGGATAATTATATCGGAGTAAGCATTTTTTGTGAATGAGAATATTTACAAACGTATTCATGTTGTTGTTGTAAAATATTATAGTTGCAATTAGATTTCAGTTAACGTAGTTATAATGTATACTATAGTTATACTTGTTTGTTTTATTTTTGCATGATCATCAAGAGAGTTGAGGAGCAAAGGGTTCAATTTGAAACTTTGTTGAGGAACGGTGATTGTAATTTAAAACTTCGATATATGAATGAATATTATTATTGGATGCTTATTTTTTTTGTGGTTAATTTTTTTTGTTGTAACCAGGTTAAGACACTTCTGTATTAATGCATTGACATATATTTAATTCAAGGCCAATTTTACTATAAGGGTTATTGTACTGGATTTTATTCTACAAAGTCATGGTCGTTTAATTTGGTTATACGAATGAATGGAGCCATAAGGTTCCATTGGGATCATTTTTTAAATCATTTTCTATACTATATGTTTAAAAGATTGAACATGTTAGAACATGTATATTTTTTATAGAGTTTTTTGTCTTGAGATTTATTTAATTTACTCTCTTTAAAATTTTAATTGAGTATATTTATACTAATGGAATTCACTTTTTAACTCATTTTAAAGAGATATCCATTATATATAAATGGATCGAAATTTGAATTAAATTTATTCATCGTCTACATTACAATTTTAATGGAACAAAAAAATATTATGGAAGTTAAAAAAGTATTAAAATTTTTAAAAGAATTTCATAATATTTTATTAGACGATCATAAAAAACAGTTTATTAAGTTTACCCCTTATTGTAAGCATTACCAGTATATGGAAAAAATATTAACTATTCACGGAGTACATTATAAGAGCTGCCCATGGGCCACAGATGACTTAACGGAGGGACCAGATACATGTGGTTGCTATTATTATGACAAGAAATCTAAAGACATTGACAAACTAATAAAATTATATTATAGATTAAAATATACAAAATAATTGTTTATTACATATTATTAATAAACTGTTTTTTATTATACTATATTCAATGAATTTGTGAAATTTTAAATAATAGAAATAAAAAACAAATTTATAAATTATTTACATTAAATTGTTTTATTTATTTTTTATTATAGGAAACTTAAAAATACTTTTAAAATAATGCACAGCTAAAATATCATTAATATATAAATTATATATATCAAAATAATTAAAAAACTTTTTAAAAGACATATTTTTACTTCTTAAATATATAAATATACAGCAATAAACACCGCATAACATTGAAATTTCACTTTGTAATCGGAAATTGCTTTTAATAAATGTGGATGCATTTCTTTGAATAAAATTTACAAATGGTTTAATAGGAGAACTCCCTGCAGAACAAAAATACTCAGCCGGCCCATTTCGAGGAAAATATATTACAATCCAATGTGATCCTGGTTTAAATGATGAATCCATATTCACAATATAAAATGCTGGCTTTTTTATTCGATTTCTAGGTAGCTGATTTGATGCAAAAACTCCTTTAAAATTCTTTTTAGCTACTAAATTTTTATATAAAATATTTTCTATATTACTTGTATTCATAATGATTGTAATACAGTACGATTTTTATCAATTTCCAAAACACTATCAAACTCACAATATGCTGAACAAGTAATTGCTACAGAAAGTGCTTCACTGAAACGACCTTCAATTCGTATTGTACCCTGATTTATTAAGTTTCCGCAGTGTGAGTTATTGTTATGATCTGGTGTTAAATCAAATGCAAGTAAGAAATATCCGTTATCAAATAATTCTTTAGTTATTTGATGTCCCTTATCAAAGTAATGTATGCCAGTACCTTTAAATAAGGTTTGATATCCCCTTGTACTTATACGTCCATGTTTATAATCAAATTCAATCGGCTGTGCTGGTACTTGTACTCCATTTACAACTAAATTAAATCTTTGTAAATTGAAATGGCGAAAGTTATATGGATTTTCCGAACGATCACCAGTATATGCTTTATTAGTTACCATACCAAATATTAAGAAATTTGGATGTGTAGATTTAGCATCATTTCCATAGTTTAATAATGTTTCAATATAAGATCTATAGTGATAATGATTATCAGATTGCGATACATTTCTATTATTTAAATGAACATTACAGCTCCGAAATAATGAATGAAGTAAATTGTTTATAACTCCTCCACTTCCATTAATTTCTACAATTAATCGTAAATAAACACTACTTAGATCACGATATGTTTCACCATTTCCGAGTGAAAGAAATTCTATTGTAGTAGAGTTGTCAATTGTTGCTATTGGACTATATGATACCTCCTCTGTTTTAATTATGCTAGTTTGTACAGGTGGTGACTCAAAAAGATCTAATTCACTTTTCATACATTCAATAAATCCTGCCATCATAAATAAATTAACAGTTACCAAATATATCAGTAAACTTCCTTCTTCTAGAACGTTTAGTTTTCATATGATCTTTTTCTTTAGTCGTTTGAATTTTATACGTTTTCCATTCCCATCTTGTATATTTCTAATTTTGCTAATAACTTTTTCTTTTAAATTTCGAACAGCCTTTTTACCCTGTTCAGTTAATATAGTTTTTATAGGTTTAGTACCTAACTCTTCCAAAACTGATTTTCCAATTTCGAGTGAATGGTTTTTTAAAGCATTTAATCCAGTTTTCATTAGAGGTTTTAGATGTGTATACAAGGCCGAAAAAAATGAACCAATTCCACGACCATATTGAACAATTCTAGGAGAATGGTATATATCTCCTATATTATCCAAATTTGATCCGGATTGATTAAGATAGTACTCAGAATAAATCTTGTTCATGGTTTACATATAAATGATATCAGTACAACTTATGAAGCTTCTTTTATATTACGAAAATGTAACGTGCAATAAACGGGGGATTCATTCGATATAATATATATTTTCTTTCCTTCATCATCTCGTATCATTATAGAAATATTATTTATATTTGAAGATTCCAATGGATAATATTCAATATTTTTAAAGTGAATATAATTTATTTCATTTAAACATGGAAATATTTTTAAACATTTTATTTTTTGATCGCCTACATATCTGGGTTTAATAATGTCTGTGTACACAAACACTAGGTTGTATAGCTCGCTAGATCTTAATTTATAATTTGTATGTGAATTAAATTTTTCATAAGAATTCGATATGACATCTAACATTTTAAGTATTGTATTCTCCGATACAAAGTGTCTATTAATACTGCTTTTTACGCCAACCAACTCAGGATTTTCATTTATAGTATCTTGAATGTCTAAATTTTCAGTTATTAATTTTAAACTTTTATCTTTTTTGTTATCGATATTCAACTCTTCTTTATTTTTTTTATTTTTTTTTATTACAACTGTCTCAGGATTAGAATTGACATTGAGTTGATTTTCTGCAATTTGTGGTTTTTCTTCTCTATTTGTGATAGCTTGATTTATTTTGTCCATGAAATTTAAATATGTGATAGGGATAGTATTTATTTTTTTATCTACTTTTAGATCACTATTTACATTTTTGATTTTACTTTTATTTAACTTTAAAGTTGATTTCAAAATATCCCTTTTATTCAAATTTCGAGATACTTCAAATGTAGATGGGTTATTAACAAGTTGAAATGAAATTTCTGTTAAACCTACAACCCAATTTTCATTTAAAACCAAAGATTCTTTTAATAAATTTGTAAATGTAGATTTAGTGTTTTCATAAATATTTGTGGAATTGTTACTTAATAAAGTAATATAAAAACTAGAATCTCCCATCATTTAATTTCAAATGTTTAAATAAGAATGACAGTTATTTTTTTTAATAACTTTATTTATATTAATATTGGAACAATACAATTATAATAAGTTACATTTAGTTTACTTAGTTAATAAATCGTTTTTGTTAATCCATGAATTATGTTCACTTCCAAAACCTAGCCACTTGACATACACCATATCCTTTTTTCTTTTTAAAACCTTTTCAACTAGATACGTATTTGATGTTTCTGTTTTAAGTAATTCTTCTTCATAAAATCCACCTTTTATTATTTCTCCTTGATAATCAATTAATTGATAAGTAATTGGATTTGTGATCTTTATTTTATTTATCTTGAATACCTCATTGGACCAATTGGATTCATATGCTTTGTAGAAAGTACCTTTATATTTACTAATTCGAACATCATCTCCAATTTTCAATTTACTCATCTTAAATGTTTTAATATGATTGTAAACTGTATTTAAAAGTATTTGTTGATTAGATTTATTGACATTTTTTGGAGACATTTTAATACTACGATGATATCTATTATTATATATATTGATATTTTTTGTAATCAAGTTCAGCCATTTATAATTCCCTTGAAGACTAAAATCTTTCCACATTAAATTTTTAAAAGTTCTATTAAACCTTTCAATTATTGAAGCCTTCATATTAGAAAATGTATGATAATGGTTTATTTCAAAATTTTTCATTAATTTTTTAAAATTAGAATTGAAAAATTCTTTACCTTGATCAGATTGAATATTATTGGGAATTTTTTTCCTATTTTTTTCTAGAATATTTTGCATAGCTAAGGTTACATCGATCCCACTTTTGGTTTTAACAGGTAAAGCATATGCGTATTTAGAAAAAACATCTATAACAGTCAGTAAATATCTATATCCTTTATTAATCTTTGCAAAAGGTATCATTTCTACAAGATCGATTTGCCAAGTATCTGAAATACCCTTTTGAATAAACCTACGCCGTTTAAAATTTCTTCTTGCTTGTCGATGCAATTCATTTACAAGAACTTCTTTACTCATTGTGAGTTCAACCAATTGTGTAAATGATTGATTTTTTAAAATTTATATTTATATAAAAAAAACTTGTTTACAATATTTATATTTATTAGAAGTTCATCATTGAATAGAGAACCATGTTTCATCAATTTGTGTATCCATTTACAATGTTAGTTTGTGGACCATCAGGTTGTGGCAAATCAACATTTATTATAAATCTTATTAACAATAAACATTTAATTAGTTCTCCTATTACAAAAGTAATTTGGTGTTATGCTGAAAAAAACTCTTTACCGGAACTTGATAATGTCAATTTTATTGAAGGCATTCCAGATGACTTTGAGAATTCAACTAATGAATATACATTAATAATTTTAGATGATTTAATGTTAGACTCATTTAACAAAAAAGTTTGTGAACTATTTACTAAAGGTTCGCATCACCGCAATTTATCAGTTGTTTTAGTAACTCAAAATATTTTTCATAAGGGGACATATACAAGAGATATATCATTGAATTCAAAATATATAGTTATGTTTAAAAATCCTAGAGATAAACTACAATTTCAATGCTTGGCAAGACAAATTTATCCTGAAAATTATAAAGAATTAGTTAGAGTATATAACACTTGTACTGAGAGTGCTCATGTTTATTTATTAATAGATCTTACACAACAAGCACATAACGCATTAAGATTCAGATCTAACATTTTCAATAAAGAATATTGTTACTGCTTTGTTTCACTCCAAAATGACCTGCAAACTGAAACGATTGAAGGAGAACAAATATATTCTATATGTTCTTAAAAATGCTAAACCTAAATTGCGAAATGCAATTCTAAAAAACGCGGATGATAATCTTATAAAAGCTATTAATGAAATTGCATTTAATGTTTTACATAAAAATCATAATGTAAAGAAAAACGATTTAGTAAAGTTAAAATCATATAAAAATGTCATTAGAAAACTTTGCTGCTCAAAAACTGTTTTACGATCGAAGAGAAAACATCTAATCCAAAGAGGAGGATTTATACCAATTTTGATTTCTTCTGTTTTAAGCGGTGTTATAGGAAAAATTTTAGAAAATGTCTAATATTTTATCCAAGCTTATATTATTAAACCCTTCTACATATGAACGCTATTCTAACGATATGTCAGATTCAAATTTTTTAAAACGAAAACTTCTTCCAATATATGCCTCTCATACACTTAAAGATATAAATAAATGGTATGGAATAAAACAGGAACTCGTAAAATATTTGATTACCAAACAAGAAATAAATATTAAGAAAGAGAATAAATCGGTTAAATCGTATAAATCATTAAGGGATAAAGATACTCAAACAAAATGGATATTTAAAAACGATAATGAAACTCAAACAAAAGATATTGGAAAAAAAGATTTTGCTTCGCAGGCTGACTTTAATGCTAATGAACATATATTTAGCAATATTAACGAAGATGAAGAAAATTCTATGGATGTGGATACAACAATTAATAAAATAAACCATTCCTCTGCAAGTTCTGCAGCTAAACGTTTAAAAAACTTTTCAAATCATGGATCACCTAAAGTACGGATTTTGTCAAGTGATGGAAGTAAAATTACACCGAAAACTAAGCAAACTCTATTACCATATCAATACTCACCTCGCTTAACTCGTCAAAAAAGTAAAACATTACAATATGATTATGATGATGTTAATTGGTATAATATTAAATAAACAAAACATTTTTAAATATATAAAAATCGAATTTTTATTTTATTATTAATTTAATACATTATAAATTTATATAATATAAATCTAATAATTAAAATAATATAATTTATATCTATATATCTATATTCATAAAAATATCTAAATCATTATTTAAAGCTTTAATATAATCAATTTTGTAATGTCCCCAAGCAAGTGTGTTTATACCATCATCTAGTATATACCGTTTATCATCTATAAAATTAAGTGATAATTTATTTACACATTGTGTATATAAAATATGGGCTTTAGATCTTATTATATACATTTCTCTCATTATAACTTTCTTATTGTAAAGGCATGTTTTATAATCATGAATAGTAAATGTTTTACTAACTGATTTTTAAACACCCTTGGCTTTTGATGTTGGTATATCATTTTCAACAGTAAAAAAGTATGTTTTGGGTTTAAGGCATATTATTTCTTTCATTATTTTGCCATTATTTTCGTCTTTCATCAAACCCACAACTTTACAATTATTTTGATGATAACCATATATATTAGGATACTCATAACTAGAAGTGTCAAAAATATAATTTGATGGATCAGTTTTTTCAACATCTTCATAAATGTCTTTATAGAAATCATTTGTTTTAATCTCAACTATAAGAGAATCTGTGTCCGTATAAGCTAATCTTACATTACTATTAAATATAGTTTTTAAGTAATTATAATAGAAGTCGTACATTTTACATTTCGATAAATCTAATACACAAAATCCTGTATAAATAGGTTTATTTAACTTAACTTTAAGAACTTTTGATTCTATTACTATCATATTTTCATTAATATTCGTTCTACTATGGAATGCTGGATTTGCTATTATTGATCTGGCTCCTTTAACTTTACCATTATTCTCCCAATTGCAACAAATGTTTACATTTCTTCTATTTTCAACATTTTCCATAGTTTTGCCATAAACTGAATTATTCATTAATTTATAAAAATTTTTCTCAAACTCATTGGTAGCTTTAGACCTCATTAATGTATTCAGATCTATATACTTTTTAAGCCAACAACTTTGAGAAAACTCTAAAATTCTATATACTTTTTTTAAAATTAAACCATTTTTAATACATTCTTGAAGCATTTTATAATGTATTTTATACATATTCTTATTATTAAGATCTGCTATAAGTTTTTTAGAATTAGAATTACAAGAAGGTGGTGTTTTATTTTCTGGACAAAACGGAAAATCATTATGTAAATTATGAATTGAAGAAGGATATTCTAAGTCTACTTCAAAAATATATCCTTTAGAAGAATGTTCATTAATAGATTTAAGTTTTTCAATAGTAAACTCTGTAATTTCATATGACTCTAAAAATCTAAATTCCTTAAAAGGTAATGGCTGTGACATCGCATAACCATATAAATTATTTGCGTCATAATACATTAAATATGATGAACATTTAGATTTATCAAAGTTATGCATATATTTATTATTGGCTTTTACATGTCTAATCGAGCATTGTGTTAAACCTCCACGTATACCGTCTTGAATAAAAGTATACATTTCTATATCGGTAATTAGTTCGAGGTTAATTTTAGTCATCTTGAGCATGCATCCCAAGATAATCCGGGAGCAGTGAAGTAATGACACGGATCAAGCTCATAAATTTTTAGACAAATTTGTCTAAAATTCTCAAAAACATCCGCAAGTAAGACAACATCACACTTTAGGTATACTTCTAAATAATCTTTTAAAGATTTACAATTTAAAATGTTCCATACATTCAGAGCATAAGCATAATCATCTTCAGAACACTCTTCATTAATTAATCTATTAAAAAACTTATCTTTAGCAGGTAATTGATTTTCTTTTAACCTATTAAAGCTATCTAAATAATCATAAGGAAAAACACCTTTTCTATAAAATATCTTATACGAATTATTGTTAAAAACCTTTTTAGTTATATGGATTGACTCGTCATTTAGAGTTTTCACCAATTTCTCAAGGCTGCTAGGTAAAAATCTAAATCAATCTATAAATCTAAGTTGAAAACTATGATCTTTAGTTAAATTTATAGTTTTTGTTATAGATATAAATACCTCTTTATTAAGAGGTATAATATCAATAGCTCCCTCTACTTCGTTTAAATTTTGTATAAATAAATGTAGATCATATTTGGATAAATTATGAGTTATTACCGGAAAGAATTTAGTTCTTTTTGCTTTCAAATTACATTCTGTATGAGCAGATCCTAAATACTTTCCGGTAAAATGACAATGGTGCCTTACTTTTATACTAATATTATTACTTAAATCACTTTTACATATACAGCAGATTGTTGATTGATGGAACTCGTGCATTTCCTGGTCAGTTATCTTCATTGCCTTCATTGTGGAGTAAACGTTCCAATATATTTGCGTCGCTTTCGCAACTAAAGATTTTATCATAACTCTCGAACATTCAGGACCTATAAACGAAAGATTAAATATTTTATATATATCGTTTTTTATTTTTATTATTATTTTTTAATTATTATTTTTTTCTTTTGTATTCACCTGTATAATTTTGTAGCTTATCGAAACGATCATCATATGACCCTTTCAAATACCAAGCAAATGCGCATGGTATGTGCTTCTGAATATTCGTTGTATACGTATTTTCTGGGTTATTTGTACAGCCAATAATCGGTTCCAGAATCGATTCAAAATCCATATAAAAAGTATATCCAACTGGGATGGTTTTTTCATAGGCTTTAAATGCTAGTGTGGACTCATTTTCCTTGGGCAAATACGTAATTTTTTTTTTACATGATGATTTATGTGCCTCAAGAGACTTTATAGATGTAAATTGTAGAATACATCCATTACAAATATACATTTTGTGGGCTCTTTTTCGTCCCTGACCGCTTATCAATTTACTTAGATCTTTTATCCAGACATAGTGAGTAATTTCTTCACTGTCACAAAATAGCAAATTGATATGTGTACTCTGTTCTTTTTCAGTGTGATAAATAGGTCCCAAAATTTCGCATTTTCCATCTGACTTTTCATTATACATGAAAAATATTTATGCTAATGGAGTTGTTTAGCTCAAATATTTTTGTATTCTTTATAGAATGAGGGAAGTCTAATCCTCTAAATATCAAATTTATACCATTCACATAAATTTCCTCTGCTGTTATGTCGGAAATATTATATGAATTAATGCGATAGGGATCATTTATTTTTATTTTTGTATTAACTATTGCTGCAATAATAGCCCACTTAAAGCAGAAAATATCACTGTTTTGTATATTAATACATGCTTTTCTTTTTTCTATGTATGCTGGCAATTTCTGATATGATAATCCATTTAAGGGGCTATATTCACTTATATTAAGCTCAATTTTATTGATTTTTATCAAAGCCCATCCACTATCCCGTTCTTGAAAGTTCTCCATTTTATTTATTAACAATTCTTCAATATTTAACATTACATCTTCAATATTATCTTTGGTTAATATTGTTAGTGGTTTTGTTATATGTGAAAAAGTGCTTAGTTTAAATTCATCATCATCTTCGACAGAAGGTTTTGAAGGACGTATATAGTCAGCAGAGATCTCCGCATTCAATTTTATATATATTTTCTTATTTAATTCTCTTTCCAGTAAATTTTTAATTTTATTTCTTATTTGACCGAAATATTCATGTGGATTTATTAGACTTTCATCATCATTAGGTAATATGTAATCACATATTTTATTTTTAAATGCTTTTCGTACCAATTTAAATCCATCTATATCTGCAATCTCTGATGCTCTCTTATGCGCTGTTGATCTTAAATGGCCTCTCCATAGGGATTTGTGAACTGTAACATTACAGCTCTCACAGTAACGGCTCACCGATGATGATGTTGATGCGATTTCATATTCATTATTCAGCAAATCCTCATATTTTCCTTGTTTTGAAGGAATTTCCTCTTGAAAATGTTGACAGGAATGATGTTTTAAAGTATTTGGTCTGCTAAAAGATTTACTACACTTTAAGCAGCTAAACTTTGTATTTCCATGTATTGTCGATACATGTCTCTTTAAATTATAGTTTTTCGCGAAGGACTTTGAACACAATGCACAGATAAACATTTTTTAATTTTTATAGAAGTTCTCGAAGTTGCAAACAAACGAACACTAACTTAAATTATTATTTTGAATATTAAGAAACTTCAACTTCAAATTTTACAGGAATTATTGAACATAAAAAAAGTGCAGTGTTGCAATAAAGATGTGTTACTGCAGTTTTAATTTACTGACTTCCGGTGTATTTCACTACTTATACATTAAATTTTGCTGAATTCAAATTTTTAAGTTCAGTTTAATATATATCATATTACATGCTTTGATATATAAAGGTGTTCTATACAATGGATATAATAATAAATTTTACTCGTTTTCATACTTTTAATATATCAACATTAAAAAATGGAGTGTGAATTTTGCCCGCATTTAAAATTCTCGACTAGAAACAACCTTAAGCGGCATATCCTGCGAAAACATAATTTTTCATATAAAAAGGCAAAAACTTATACTTGTAAGTAAATAACTAAATATATTTTTTAAAATTATTTTATATTAATAATAAAAATTTTATTAACAGTAAATCCTCAAATTGAAATACTAGAAGTCGTAACACTCCCGCCAGTAAATTTGATAAATGTTGGAATTAGGGAAGGATTATTAGATGATGGACTAGACCATCTATTTCTTAACTTAGACGATCCGAGGATGTTAAATGCGGATCATCATTATTGTAATTTAATGGACGATGATGATGATAATATTTTATTAAACGCTCTACTGAGTTTTGAGCAAATAATGCAAATATAAGTTTTATAAATTATTTGTTATATTGTTTCAAATCGTTTTAAAATAAATAAATAAAACAATATGTATATATTTAAATATTTTATTTAAAATGAATATTTTTAAAAGTAAGTATATTGATACGTTTTTTTTTTTTTTTATTCATAACGTAAATCGAATAGAGCCATCCCCATTACTTCTGATTGTCGTCCTCGAAAAATAATAGACCACTTTTTCTCATTTATATTATATAAATATGGATCATCGGTTTCAACTTTTCTAGAAATTCTTGCTGGTAGATAAAACCATCTGTTGTCTGTTAGATGTACAATTAATTTTGTTCCATTAATTGTGTTTTTCCATTCAAATTTAGAAATCCTGAATTCCTGATCAATGGGCAAGTCATCTACTCTAATGTATGTAGAGAGGTTTCCTTTTGCTAAACTAATAATTTCAGCGAAATCCTTTAAATAATATAAATACATAAATTAATAAATACAAACAAAATTAAAAAAAAAACAATCTTACCATATTTTGTTGTTCCTATCAAATTGTAATGCAGACGATGAATAAATTTAATTCAAATTTCGATCCATTTATATATAATGGATATCTCTTTAAAATGAGTTAAAAAGTGAATTCCATTAGTATAAATATACTCAATTAAAATTTTAAAGAGAGTAAATTAAATAAATCTCAAGACAAAAAACTCTATAAAAAATATACATGTTCTAACATGTTCAATCTTTTAAACATATAGTATAGAAAATGATTTAAAAAATGATCCCAATGGAACCTTATGGCTCCATTCATTCATATAACCAAATTAAACGACCATGACTTTGTAGAATAAAATCCAGTACAATAACCCTTATAGTAAAATTGGCCTTGAATTAAATATATGTCAATGCATTAATACAGAAGTGTCTTAACCTGTTTACAACAAAAAAAAATTAACCACAAAAAAAATAAGCATCTAATAATAATATTCATTCATATATCGAAGTTTTAAATTACAATCACCGTTCCTCAACAAAGTTTCAAATTGAACCCTTTGCTCCTCAACTCTCTTGATGATCATGCAAAAATAAAACAAACAAGTATAACTATAGTATACATTATAACTACGTTAACTGAAATCTAATTGCAACTATAATATTTTACAACAACAACATGAATACGTTTGTAAATATTCTCATTCACAAAAAATGCTTACTCCGATATAATTATACCAACAACAACATTTACTCTTTACGGCTGCATGCCTTCATAACATGCATATAATATATATGTATGTATCAACATTAACAAATTATGTTAAAAAGTCATCCCACTGGCTCCATGCCATTATAAAATATATAGTATACATATAATACATCTGTTAAAAATACTTCCCATGAAAACAATAACAAATATTCTGTTAAAATATGATCCCCATTGAAAAAACAATAACAACTATACTGTTAAAATATGATCTCCAATGAACTACACTACCAACAACTCTGTTAAAAATGATCCCTATTGAACTATACCAACAACAACTATGTTAAAAAATGATCCCTATTGAATTACACTAACAGCAACTATGTTAAAAAATGATCCCTATTGAATTACACTAACAACAACTATGTTAAAAAATGATCCCTATTGAATTACACTAACAACAACTATGTTAAAAAATGATCCCTATTGAAAACAATAACAACATCTCTGTTAAAATTCATTTACACTAACAACAATGTGCTCCATGGAGCCCAGTGGGGCCAGAACCGGCGAATCCATACTACTTAAGAGTGAAAGGGTATATTCGATTTAGATTACTTATATATCTAAGTTGTCTGAACAAGAAAATTGGCATGATCGATCTATTGTGACCTGAGAACCGACCACTTATGTTCAAATACCTCATATAAAATTTACATCTACAGATTAATTTTACTGTATACGTGCTTAGGTAAACTTTTTGGTCAAATATGTATTGCCATCATGCTGAAATACATGAAAATAATGTTTTCCTGAGAAACAAGTTGTGGTTCCCAAAAAAAAAAATCGAAATTCGGTACATCTACCCATTTGTAAATATGGGTATCAAATGAATGGAAATTCTTCAGCGATGGAAAGTTTGTAGTTATTTTCAGGATTCGTATACCCTGGTGACCTATATACCAATTTGAATGGCAACCACACATATGTGTAGGGTATTTATAGTCGGCTTAGACCGACTACAATTTTGATATTCCTAACTATCACTACTACTTTAAAATTTCCCATGTGATCTAACCTTCCCAACTGGTTTAAGGTTAAAGGTTCCGACCCAGTGTTGCGTATTGCTAGGTTTGTGGCCATTATGTAATCAAAAAGTAACTCACCTCTAATATTGATATCAGTACTACCCCAAATTGTATGGTGCGATTTGGCGTCGCTGCTTACAATTATCTCCGTATATTTTAGTTCTGCATCTCCAATGGCCTTCCGCAGGTTCTCCGGCGGAAAGGTTCCTTGCAGATCATGTGCAAGATACGCCGAGATTAAACAATATGAAGTGGGGTCGGATTCCATATTGGTTACGGCTATATCTGCGTCACTGTAATTAGTTAGAAAGAAAATATTATGTGTTTTCTTTGCAAGAATACAAGACCTGGGCTTACCTTTGTCTCTTACATAGATGATATTGTAATTTTGTGTCCTGAGTCCATGGATCTGGTTACCAATAACCCATGGCTCTTGAATTAGGACTAGGTCCTCACACCTTTCACTAAGGCGAAGGATAAGGCCGGCTGATGCCGTTTTTGAATGATGAAGGTTAATCTGTAGGATACGGAGCATTAGTGCTACCAGCCCTAATGTATCCGACAACAATAAGTCCTCGTCGAGAAACAGATGGCTCACATTTAGCCCTTCCGTATCCGATGAAGATAAATCTTCATCCATATATGGAGCCAGTAAAGGCACGCAAGTTTTCACCACCGCATCCGTGCATTCTGTGTTCACCACCTCAGCCGGCCTTATGCAGTCCGTGCTCCCACTGTTCTGCTTCCACCAGAGGGTACTTGGGGATCAGAGCTTTGTGGATTGGTGCAACTCCTATCTTGGTGATATACCTTCAAGGTTATCGACCAGAGATCATAGTTGATCTCCCCGTCGGTGGTAGCTAGAGGTGCCAGGGATTTCGCATTCACCACTATGAGTGCATGGCGTCTGCGACCAGTTGCCTCCTCCAGCTTGTATATCTTCCAATTGTGGGTTGGAAGCTGCGGATTGCAGATACTGATAATTTTCAGTATCGAGGCGTGATCCGACGGGTCCGGAGGAATCCAGCAGCGAGTTTTGGGTCTGTTTGAGACCTCCCAATGACCTCCAGCTTCGCTCCAGACGAGATTTCACAAATTTTACCCAAGCTTCTCTTATAAAGGTCAAGTGACCTCTGATCAGCGCAGGCAATAAGTTTAATATGCCCCTGGTGCCATCCGGCATCCCTGCATGAATGTGTTGGTCCTGGGTGCTCCAAGATGAGGGAGAGGAATTGTGAGGAGAGTTTCTCCACCACAATTCTCCAATTCTCTGGGGTGATGCTACCGTCAGCGTCATTTCTGTCGATCACAGCTACCACAAGATTGTACGTACATGTAAGAAATGGATGAAATCATGGGGTACGAAGATGTGATGTATCATTGGAAAGGTAATTTAAATTTCTAAATCATGACTTAAAAATTGTTATTCAGTTATTCAGTTATCAACATATTATACTTTATAACCAATTTTCTAGACTATGTTATGTCAGTAATATGCATTAACTAAACACCCTGTATAACAGGGTGCAAAAATAGGACATACTTTTATTTAACATTTTCTTATTTTTGAGCCATAGAATGCTCCCCTGAATTATTGACATCGATGAACCAAACACCCTGTATATATATATATATATATATATATATATATCATTATTTTTCAAATTAATTTTGTTCATGAATTGAAATTGTTTTCATATAATTTCATTTTTATTTATTTAAATGGCATTTGAAAAAAGTATTTCAATTCGAAAAATATTTCATTTGAACTAAGTAAGCAAATTCCAATTCAAACAAATTTGAAGCGAAATACTTTTATTCAATTTAATTCTAATTTTATAAATTGGCATTGTACAATTTCAATTCAACAACCATGAATTGGAATTTGTCAATTTTATTTAAAAAAAAAACCTTGATATTAAAGTGGCACGCACCACATTTTGGCTTGAATGTATTTCAATGGCACAGAATTGCATCAAGGTGCATATTTTTCGGTAAATCTGTTGCATCCGAGGCAAACATATTTGAATCTAATTTAAGAGGCATAGATTCGCATCTAGGTTGATTATTCGACGTTTTTGGTTGAATTAGCTACAGATTCTATGTTTGGGATAATCCCTTCCTGTGGGACCAGATATTTATCTAAGTGCGTCATTGAGACATATTTTGGAAAAATGTTTTGGATTTGGCCAGACCACAACTGCATCATTGACACATTAATGGACTAATTGGTTCCTTTGGGATTTGGTTAGAACCCAACTGCATCATTGCCATTTTTTTTGGACCAATCGGTTCCTTTGGAATTTGGCCAGAATTCAACTGCGTCGTTGGACATTTTTTTAGACCAATTGTTTCCTTTGGAATTTGTCCAGAACCCACCTGCGTCATTGGACACAGTTATGGACTAATTGGGATTTGGCCAGAACCCGCTTGCGTCATTGGCCGTTTTTTTGGCAAATTGGTTCCGTTTGGATTTGGCCAAAACCAACTGTGTCATTGCACTTTTTTTTTGGACAAATTCGTTCCGATAGGATTTGACCAAAACCCACTGCGTCATTGCACTTTTTTTTGGAACAATTGGTTCCTTTGGGATTTGGCCAGAACCCAACTGCCATTTTTTTTTTTGACAAATTGGTTCCATTGGGATTTGGCCAGAACCCAACTTCGTCATTGGGCATTTTTTTTGACAAATTGGGATTTCGCCCGAACCCGCTTGCGTCATTGGACAAATTGGTTTCATTGGTATTTGGCCTTAACCTAACTGCGTCATTGGATATTTTTTTGGACAATATGGTCAAAACCCACTGCGCCATTGCAGTTCCAATGACGCACTTGGGTGCTTCTCTAATCCCATTGAAACAGATTCGTCCAAAAAAGTTCCAATTACGCACTTGGGTGCTTCTGTAATCCCAGTTGAAATGATTCATCCAAAAAAGTTCCATTGTCGCACTTGGCTGCTTCTGTAATCCCACAGGAACAGATTCATCCAAAAGTCCCAATGACACACTTAGGTGCTTGTTATCCAACTGGTGCAGATTCATCCAAAAAAGTTCCAATTACGCACTTGGGTTCTTCTGTAATCCCACTGGAAAAGAATCATTGCAACAGATACATTTTCAATGACTTACTTGAATGTAATCTGAGTCCATTTTAACACATGCACCCAAAAAATTTCAATGACGCATCACTAAAATTCAAATTATTTCAATTCAAATCAATTCAATTTATGCATTTTTGATGGCATTAAGTATTTCAAAACAATAATTTGAATTAAGTTTTTTTTTTTGAAGTGAATTACTTTGCTTTAATTCCAATATTTTATTTTTGAAATATAGTTACAACTACACAATATTCCTTGGAACCAGTCCTCCAGCTTTCGCCTTCAATAGCCTCTTTAGCTGTATTAACAACAACCCCTATAGAATCTATTTTCGATCTACACTTTCTGAAGCCGTACAGGCTATTAGACAGACCTCCTGTTGTCTCAATGTACGAGTCTAATCTTTTGCAGATTATGCTCTCCAGCAACTTTCCGCACGTATCTATCATACTTAGTGGTCTGTATATGAAGGGTCCTCCAGTGTCTTCTTGTTTTTGGGCAACAGCACCAGTCTCTGTCTTTTCCATATTGGTGGAAAAGATCCATGCCGAAGGCAGGCGTTTATCAACAGCATTACTTGATCCGGACCACACCGAACAACTTCCTTCAATACTTCCTTCAATACATGTTTGGTATGCCATCAAGCCCCGGGGCTTTTCCATCCTGAAATCTTGCTCCAGCTTGCAGTATATCAGCAGTAGTTACGGGCGAGAAACTAAAAACTTCATTGCCACTATAATTATCCCAATATGTCATACCTTTTTGCGAGAAAAGATGCTTCACTATTCCATCGAGTATTACTGGTTCACTCGGGGATAAGATATTCAGACAGTTCAACTTCTTTGTCACCAGTTTATAGGCCATTCCAAATGGATTATTTTCAACGTCATCGCAAATGTTCAAGAAACACGAACGTTTGCTTTGACGTATAGTCAGTTTCTGCGCTTTCTTCTTAGCTTTAAGCTCTTGATGGTGCAGATCATTTTCCTGTCTACCACGTGTTCTTACATATACTCTTCTGGCTCGTATACAGTCTCTTCGCAGTTGGGCGATTTCCTCATTCCACCAATACACCGGTGGTTTGGTTCCACCTTGTCCTTGTTTCCTCATCGAGGCGTTGCAAACATGGGTAACTTGATCAATAAGCTGCTCAGACATATTTTCTGGTGAACCAATGAGAATCATATCCTCTATATAAACTTTGAACAGTTCCTTGTCAAATGTGTTAGCTTTCCAGTCCGTAGGGTTCCAACTACGTGCGTTCATTAACGTTGGTGTCAATGGATGGTTTCCTATGTCCATGATTATAAAACTATAATCACTGTGTGTATAATGGTCACTAATAGACCACTGTATTCGGTTCGAAATGTTTGTGCTGGCAAACGCAACATCTATTATAGAATCTCTTCCATTACGATTGAACGTCTGCTCATTTCCAGAGTTCATAATCATCACGTTCAGCATTGCGAACGACTCTAACAATATCCGGCCTCTTTCATTTGTACTCGGGCAGCCGCACTCAGTCGCCCATGCGTTAAAATCCCCGGCGATCAATAAAGGTCATCTGTTTATCGCATCGGATGTCAAACTATAGAGTATGCTCTGAAATTCGCGTATTGTATATCTCGGAGGGATGTAACAACTATACATTTATATTCCATACACAGCAGCACGGACAAAGCCACCTTGTTGAGTTGTCATTGTGTCTTGCAGTACTCTATTATTGACGGACCATATTGCAGATCTATTGCAACTCTCAGTGAATAATTTTCTAGTATACAAAATAACTAGTTCGATCGGAGGTTTGAAATTGACTGACTCTTTATGAAAGAAAACTTATATTTATATCTAAAAATAATCTTAAAACTAAAATACACTTAATATCTAAATACATCACAAAACATCTGCCATGCACATGCATGCAGTGTTTTCCTTATAATTTTCCATTACCACACGTTGGCATTCGACAAAAGATAATTGTCTAATGCACAGATAAAATTTCCACCTTATTTGGAATATTCTTATATCCCATATATCATAAATTGTCACAAAGGCAGGTAGACTTCAATAATATATATGGCACACAGGCCAGCAACATACTTAAAATCTACTTGAATACCCATTATGGTATATACGTAAATAGATTATTAAAATAAACTATATATAAATAAACAGTCAGCCACCCAGCTACTTGATCAACGTTGCTGCACGGATCACTAAGTAGTGCAACTCACGCACACTCTGTTTGAGGAGATCCTGGGCTGCTCGGCAATGATTGAGATTCAACTGCAACACTCTCATCTTCTTGATGCGAGTTTTTGGAGCTCTTTGCTGTACTTAGGACAGATAAATGCTCCCGTAGCATGATCACTGTTAGTATATATATAATATATATATATATATATATATATATATATATATATATATATATATATATAATATATATATATATATATATAAATATATATATATATATAAAAATGGGCCAAAAATTACATATATATCAAATAACACCAGATTAGGGCATTATTCAAACACATTTCAAATAAAATGTTATTTATAAGTTTTTAAATCGTGAATTTTCAAACATATATTCTTTATTAGAAATTTTAAAAAAATTATTAAAATAAATTTAATCAAAAAACAATATTTGTGAATACAAAGTCGTGGGAGCAAACCGGTTTTTAAGAATAAGTTTCGGACATCCGAGTATTTGAAGACTAAATTAAAAAAATGCAGGTTTTTAAAAAATCGCGATTACAATTATTTAAATCTATATATATTTTTAATATTTTTTGAAAAACCGCAAAAAAAAAATTAAACCGCTATATTTTGAAAATCCTGCCTTCTATATTTTTTATTTAAGTCTTAAAATACTTACGAAAACGTCCGAAACATATTCTTAATAAACGAATTTGGTCCTACGACTTTACGACTTACGGTTGAAGTTGTTTCAGGGTAAATTCGGATCATTTCTGTTTTTTTCCAATAATAAAAAATATTTATTGAGAACTTAACAACATAATGACTGTGCTGAAATCGTACATTTAATTAATTCACAATTTATTAATAAAAGTTACATTCAAATTGTTAAGTTTAAAATTTTTAATATAAAGAAAAACATCGGAAAAGATGCGGATGTCAAATTAATGCGGATGCTCCGCGTTTGCGAATGCGCATCTCCTTAACATTCCTAATAATACTAATATTAGCAGTCTTAATTTTGAAAAATTTAGATTTTACATAATAATCTAAACTTTTTTTTTATGCGTACTTAGACAGTTTACCGAAATCCATTTGCTCGAAAGCCATTTGCTCGAAGCCGTTTGCTCGAAAGCCGTTTGCCCGAATTGTACGTTTGCCCGAATGGAGGTTTGACCGAATGGCGGTTTGCCCGAATGGACTTTTCCCGAATGGACATTTGCCCGAATGGACGTTTGACCGAAAGCCATTTTGCCGAATGGACGTTAGACCGAAAGTCATTTGCCCGAATGGACGTTTGACCGAATGACGTTTGACCGAATGGACGTTTGACCGAAAGCCATTTGACCGAATGGCCGTTTGACCGAATGGACGTTTGACCGAATGGTAGAGTCTCCGAATGGAGTCAATTGGTGCCATTTGGAGTGGTGCATGACACCCAAAACAGGGTCAAAACCCGTATTTTAAACAACATTTTTGTATTATGCTCTAGAAGTCGAATGGTACCATTTGTAGTGGAGTATGAATCCCAAAAGGGGTCAAAAATCGTTTTTTGGCAACATTTTTTTTATTGCGGAAATGGATAGTGGGCTTTTTTAGAAGTCTAGGTATGGCATTTGTAGTAGTTCATGAACCCCAAAAGGGGTCAAAAACCGATTTTTGACCAACATGCTTTTTATTGCGAAAATCCAGTTGTCCATGAACCCCAAAAAGGGGTCAAAACCGAATTTGAAAGGATCAAAAACCAGAATTTGTTTATTACGGAAATCGATAGCGGGCCTCTTTAGAAGTCGAATGGTGCTAGAGGGTGAAAAACACAAATCTTTTGGGGTTTATGAACCACTCCAAATAGCACCATTCGACTTCTAAAGAGGCCCGCTATCGATTTCCACAATAAACAAATTCGGGTTTTTGACCCCTTCAAATTCGGTTTTTGACCCCTTTTTGGGGTTCATGGACAACTGGATTTTCGCAAAAAAAAACAAAATCGATTTTTGACTCCCTTTTGGGGTTCATGGACTACTACAAATGGCATAACTAGACTTCTAAAGAAGCTCGCTATCGATTTCCGCAATAAAAATTTTGTCAAAAAACTATTTTTGATCTCTTTTGGAATTCATGCACCACTACAAATGGCACTTTCGACTTCTAAAGCAGCCCGCTATCCATTTCCATAATACAAAAATGTTGTTAAAAAAAACGGTTTTTGAACCCCTTTTGGGTGTCATGCACCACTCCAACTGGCACCAATAGACTCCATTCGGCCAATCTACCATTAGGTCCAAAGTCCATTCGGCCAAACGTTCAAGCGGTCAAACGTCCATTCGGTCAAATGGCTTTCGGTCAAACGGCTTTCGGTCAAACGTAAATTCGGTCAAATGGCTTTCGGTCAAACGTCCATTCGGTCAAACGGCTTTCGGTCAAACGTCCGTTCGGTCAAATGGCTTTCGGTCAAACGTCCATTCGGTCAAATGGCTTTCGGTCAAACGTCCATTCGGTCAAACGGCCATTCGGTCAAACCTCCATTCGGGCAAACGTCCATTCGGGCAAACGTACAATAAGAGCAAACGGCTTTCGGGCAAACGGCTTCGAGCAAATGGCTTTCGATCAAATGGCTTTCGGGCAAATGTACATGAACCGTTTTTATGTGTAAAAACGATTTTATTAGCTCCGATATATTTCAAATTTATCAGTTGCCAAAAAATATTTTAAACGTACTCTTATATTTTTCAATTAAAATAGTGTTTTTTCTTTTTGGAAGTTGTTCCCCTTAATTAATTGAAACATTTCGTTGAAATAAAACTTATTGCATGTCGTTAAACTAATATAGCATGTGAACCACACTCAGAAAAAAATACTCTACAAACGATTTTTTTTTTCAACATGATAAATTATTATTTTGATCGGTAAATACCATTAAATACTAGAAAATAATAGATATTAAATTATTTTTCAGTTTATATGAAAATAATTATTTTGTAAATACTATTAAATCAAAAACCGTCATATTAACAAATTTTGTATGGGATTTAATGGGTTTTTCTGAGTGTGTAGGTTGAATATTGAAGTTAGTCTCATTTGAAAGGAGATGAATTGGTATCTATAATGGTGTTCTCGTTTTCAAATCTTTCAATATACAAATAATAAAAAAGGTCAGAAAGGTTTAGATCCTTTATTTTTATATTTTTTTGTTTTTTTACATTGTACTTTTATAACAATAACGCATTACCACTTTATATCCTTTATTTTTATATATATATTTTTTTTGTTTTTTACATTGTACTTTTATAACAATAATGCATTAACACTAAAAGATTTAGAGTGACACCTCATAGGCTTACTATTTTCGAACATTTTCTCTTTAATTTTTTTTTTTGAAGTGCGTAAACGTTCTTAAAATTCATACATATAACATGCTTGTTTACGGAATATACCATGAGAACAGTGTTATAATTTTCAATACAAAAATATTTGTATTCCATTTTGGTTCAAAAATATTCAAGATATTTGAATACCCATTGCTTCGATGTTTGACATATACATAAGGGCGGATCAGGACCAAAATTTAATTATACCCTACACTAAGAGTTAAAGGGTATATTCAGTTTGGTACGCCGTTTGTAACACCCAGAAGGAAGCATCTCCGGTATGGAAAAGTATATATATTCTTGATCAGCATGACCTCCTGAGTCTTGAAACCACAAGTCGTATCATCGGAAAATATTATTTTCATATATTTGAGCATGATTTCAATATATATTTGACCCAAAAAGTTTACCAAAGCACGTATACAGTAAAATTGATCTGTATATGTAAATTTAATATGATATATAAATTAAATAGAAATGGTCAGATCACAGGTCACAATGAACCGATCTCGCCAATTTTTTCGCACATACATAGGTATATAAGTAATCTAAATTTAAGGTTTCATTTATCTAACTCTTCAATTGTTTAAGTAGTAGGGATTTCAACAGACGGACATCGTTAAATCGACTGAGGAGGTCATGCTGATCAAGAATATATATACTTTTCCATACCGTACTTTTCTTCAGCGATTGAAAGTTTGTAATTATTTTCAGTATACCCTGGTGACCACTATACCACTTAATGGTAACTACACATATGTTTAGGGTATTTATAGTCGGCTTAGACCGACTATAATTTTGATAATCCTAACTATCATAATAACACCAAATTTAACATTTGCCATGTGATCTAACCTTCCCAACTGGTTTTTAATTTAAAATGTAATAGAGCTTAAAAGTTACATTGTACTGCTAGAGTTTACCACCAAATATTTGAGTCGAAAAAAATATATATATTTTTTTAAATAATTATGAACATTTTGGTGAATGTTTTCAACTTATAGGAGGATCGCCGATCTTAAGATTTTATTTTAAATTGGTGAAATTTTAGGAAGACATCAAAATATTCAATCTCTAATTGTTTAAGCCAAGGATTGAAACCGTAACCGAAACCGAAACCGATATCCGTTTAAAACCGTTTCATTTTTAAAACCGAAACCGTAACCGAAACCGTTATACGAAAATCAGAAATAAACCGATATCCAAAACCGATATAAGCGGTTTCGGTTTTATACCGGTTTAAAACGGTTTTTAAAAAAGTATACAAAAAACCAGAAAAACATATTTTATTTTATATAGAAGATCTTAAGTAAAATTTCATTAATTAAAATTTGGAGTTCCCAAAATAAACATTTTTGGTTGTACAAAAATTCACATGTTGTTTTTTGAGAAACGATATTTCCAAAACAACGGTATTTGGTCTAAAATTTGTTTTTTGTTTCATTAATCGAATTAACAACAAAACACCAGCAACTCCAAGCAAAATTTTTACGTTAAAAAATGATTAAAATTTTATAATTGGTTTTTTATTTATTTTATTAGTAAAATATATAGGGGAGCTTGAGGTAAAGTGGAACAAGTTTTGAAAAGTTCATTTGAATATATTTTAAATTCTTTTAAATGATCTATTCAATAGAATACCATTTATAAGTCTTCTAATGGATTTTTGACTGATGTTTCAAAACAGCTCAATTTCGGACATAAACAAAACAATGTAATGCAAAAAAAAATGTAAAAAAAATTTCAAATTATTAACATCTCAGTACCTATTTAAGGAAATACGAAAAATGAAGTGCAACTTAGACAAGTTTAAAAATTTCAAGTATAAGGCAGATATTTGTTTACATTAGTGATGATTAAAAATTTCTTGTTCTTGCATTTTTTTTTGCAAGAACAAAAGCGAGAACAAAATAGAGATTTTGCAAGAAAAAGAACAAGAGCAAGTGCAAGACTAAGACTGAAAGAAAAGGAAGACTTGCATTTTTTATGATTTTGTTGTATTTATTATGTTTTTAAGGTAATAATGATATACAAAATAATTCATGAAATTACTAAATATTGAACAACAAGTAACAATGGAAAGCGTGCAAAATATTTATGAACGTGAACATTAATGAAGATGTGTGTTTTTTTTGTTTTTGTCATTTCTAAAGAATATAAGCATCTTAAAAATAAGGCATGTGAAGCACTTTTGAAGCGGTAAATAGCTTTAAAAGTGCTTCAAAAGTCGCGTCAAAAAGTTAAAACAGACAAAACAATGTTTTTTCTCTTTTTTCTCTTAGTTCGTACATCGATTGTGCATAAGCACTGTGCTATGCACATTATTATTTTGGTTTTACTTTTATATATAGTTATTTTGTTAATTGTAAAATCATGAAGTAATAAAAAATAATATATGAATATTTTCACAGTGTGATATATTTAGCTGATATATTGCTTTTTGTGTTTTTCTTTTTTCCCAAATCCGCTGATTCGTTTGAAAGTGCAACAACAACAAAAATGCGAATAAAGCAGCATACAAGCTTTTGATAGAATTTTGGCGGGAAATATTTTGTACCACAAAGAGAACTCGTTGTTGTTGCCAACTAGAGAGCTGTACTAGATACATACATGTAGTGTGGTGCCATGCGTCTGTCCGTTTTCATGCGTCTGTCTGTGTCATGCGTCTGTCCGTTGTCATGCGTCTGTCTGATGTCATGCGTATGTTTGTTGCCACTCGATGATACAGGAAAGCAACGAAGAGTTGTCGTTGGGAAAGTGTGTGTATACGAATCGTAATCGTTATTGTTATATTCTCTTCTTTCTGTTAGTATTCGCTTTGTAGCGTTTGAGTTTGTGTTCGCATGGTGTTCGCAAAGAAAAATGTTACTTTGCAAGATATTATTTGAGTTCTCTTGACATACGGTACGTGTAGCATACGGATTTTTTTAATCTGTGACGAAAACAGAAATATGCTTATACGAAATATTCCTTATATTTATTGTATATGTATGTCGTATACTGTATATCGTCGTTGTAGAACGAAAAGTCACCAAATACATTTTTATGAAAAACTTAATTTTCGAGTTTGTTGATTAATATTATAAAAAGTAATTGATGCATTTTTAAAGTTGAAATATCAATTGATAGATTTACGTTTTCTTATCATGTGGTAAAAAAATGGAGATCATCGATTAAAAATTGACAGATACATAAAGATGTTTGTAAAAAATATTTAGCATTTTGAAAATGTATTTGGTGACTTTTTGTTCATTTTATTATGGCCTTGAGATTTTGAATTGTCTTGTCAACATCACTTGTTTTATACAATTATTTTTTATTTGTTAATTCTTGTTAAAATATAATTCAAATTTTTATGTTATTAGATTTTTTTGTTAGTAAAATGTTGAAGAAATTGAAAATATGAAAAATAAGTAACTTAAATACATTTAGAGTTCAAATTCTATTCGTTTTCATAATTAATATGCAGTTTAAGATATTTGTCTTCGATCTTTATTTAAAATTTAAAAGATTAAGATTAACATTTCTTGCCTTGCTCTTGCAAATGATCATCACTAGTTTACATATATTGCAGTTCACAGAATTGTTGAAATTTAATTTCTTTGGCTTTTATGGATGAAAATTGTACAAAATTCATCTTCTTTTCAATTCAGATCATATATCAGGTGAAGTCAAAATGTTGCTTTTCATTGGTTTGTGGTCACGAAATTTTAAATTAAATTTTTTTCTTGACGTAATCAATTAAATAAATTCATATAACACAATATTTTACTAAAATAACAACCAACATTGTTTAAATTACGTTTCCCACTTTACCCCAGTATCATAATTTGATCATAATTTAGCACCATATAAAAAATGTAAAATTATTTGAAAAATATGGATATAAAGAAATTTTATACAAAAACCGAAATCAAAACCGAAACCGTAACATGGAACCGGTATACCGAAACCGTTTCGTTATAAAAACTTAAAACCGAAACCGTAACCGAAACCGAAACGCGGAAAAAACCGAAACCGAAATCGAAACCGTTATTCGTTTAGGTTTCAATCCTTGGTTTAAGCAATTTTCGATCCAAAACAACTTTATTTAGATGGTAAAATAAAAATATGGATTTACAATTTTTTAACTCCATCTGCAATATGAGAATAAAGGACATTATTTTTTTTTTACTCAAATTTTTTTGTGGTAAACTCTAGCAGCACAATGTAACTTATAGGCCCTAATACAACCTCTCGATCCGGCCTAATGTACATTATATTTTTATTTATAGACAAGCTTAATAAATTAACGCAGTTCAGAAAAAATTCAGAAAAAAATAATTGAAAAAAAAAATATAGTAAATCTATATTTTTAAGTATTGGTATTTAGTCAAATTGGCTCTAGTTGTTGAGATATAGCCCATTTTATAATCTCCTATTATTTTAGAATTCTTTTATTTTTAAAATTCAAATAAAAGAAAAATATGAAATTATCTTTTCGATATAAGACGCAGAAAATCTTGCGCCACAAAATATAAATTTGTTTGCGAGATATAAGCAAATGTTGTTAAAAAATTTCAAAAATATAAAAATGTTATGAATGAAAAACATTATTACATAATGGACCAAAATGCTTAAAATAATGTTTATATGAAGTTATGTAGTGCCAAGTGTCATTTTTAAACCCCCATTGAAGAAAATAAATGACGCCTTTAAGTTAAAAAGTTATAACTAGTAGATTAAATAAAGGGAACTTTTTTTATATGTTAAATTTTCATAATCTGATTTTGTAAATTTTGCAGATTTAAATTTATCAAGTAAAAAAATGTTATCTTTATTTAATATAGTATTTATAACCGACAATGGAATGAGGCTGATCGAATTCGCCGCACTTGGTAATTAGTAGTACTAGATTCCAGCATCTCAATATTCACAAGGTCACGTGGCGGTCACCCGATGAGAACGCGCGCAACCAAATTGATCATATTGTGATTGACGGAAGGCACGCTCGATCCGAAATGCCAACATCGAATCGGATCACTTTCTTGTAACAGCCATGGTTCTCACACGCTTTGCGAAAAATGCACGGAAACCCACGCAAAGAAAGCTGGACGTCAGTAAGCTGCAACAACAGACCGAACAAGACTATGCCGCTCGACTCACACACCTGCTTGCCCAAGCCACTCGTTCTCTCGAGTGCAGTGGACACACGTCTCACAGTGTGAGATTATCACTATTTAGCTAGACAAAAGTTCATTTTTTATATTTTTTTTATTTTGACAAATATTTAAATGAGAAATAAAGTGAATTGTCCTAATAACAAGTAAACTTAATAAAATGTTAACATAATGTAAACAAACATATTGTAATGGGACTCCAAATGTCAATGTTTAAACAATGCGCTCAAATACACATTGACGAATGATAATATTTTGTGCAAAACTTTGTTATGCTTAGTGATTTTCTCCATTTTTTTTTTGTTAAATAAAGTTGTCTACATGCAATTCAAACAACATTTAAAATTTACTTGAAAAAAGTTAAAATAATATTTTAATATTCGAATTGAAAATAATAGTTTTAATTATAGGTGTTTCGGAAAAAAGTGTCAACTTATGTAGAAGTTTTCTTTCTTATTCCACATTATTCCGATGTTTGATTACATTCACAATAACAATGAACATTTCCACTTTTAGGAAAACAAAATTCTGGCTGCACATATTTGCAACCCCCATATACTTTTTTCAAATTACTGCAATGCCTTCGCCTGTCTTTTGTAAGCAAATTTTTGATATTTGGCTAAGAATACTGTTACGAAAAGAGGTAATTTGCTCCACTGTGCAAGCAATCAACAATAATAAATGAGACGCAAGACAATTCAGCGCACTAAGCAATGTGTTAGAAAGAGACGGAAGATCATTCAGCGCACTGAGGCAGTGTGCGAGAAAGAGATGGAAGATCAGCGCATTAAAACACATGATTGCGAATGAGATGCCAATAGCATGCGTCATTCACGAAACGAGTAGAAGGTTCTCGAAACAAGTCGAAGCTTGTCGAAACGTGTCGAACTGATGCATGCAGTATATAAGACCGCGCATCTGAGGCACTGTACTTCAGTTGTGATTTAATAGTGAACTAGTGCGTCTCGTGAGTGAACATTGTAAAGATAAATTGTAGTAATTCATCAGTTGATATAAGTGATTATTCTTTAAGTTGTTATTTAAATTAATAAAGTTAATTAATACTAGTTGAAATAATACTAGTTAAAACCAAATATAAGTGCGTTTTTATTTTGTACACAATCCAGCGATACGAACTCGTAGAACAGTTTTCCGTAGACTGAATTTTCGTAACAATACATATAGTTTGCGAACTTTTTTATGCTAAAACGTATAAGAACAGCTTCTATAAATACTTCCAGATTTAGTTCATTTAATAATAGTTCATTTATAAATCATTAAACCCGTTAAAGGACTTAATGTCAGAAATGTTGTCATTATTTCAAAACTCCAAAAATATACGAAAAATTGGATATATAAATATTTTTTTTAATTAATTTAATAAAATACAATTGTTTACGTAGAACGTAAACTCGATGTGTACGAAAACGCCCGCTGGACCCACTCGATGCTGTGATACTCGCTGCAATGAGTTTTGACGTTTAAGTAAAAGATCGACTCACTCGTTTCGTTTATCTTAAAACGTACACTCTCGACCCACCCGTCTTCGGACTTTTAAACATAAAATATTAAATTCACCCGTCACCGCGACAATTAACAATAACATAAAACCCATCGGTCAAACGCGACAATTCGGTCACGGCGACATAAACACACATTAATTAACAAATCAACAATCAACACAAACTCACAACAACAAGGAATTTAACACATCACTTCTATAGAAGACGACAGAGGGATTTCTACAACAAATACACTCAACACCCAATTTATATACACACCGATCCACTAGTCGGACACTAAGGTAACAAATCTTGACATATTCAAATCCTCCAAATTACCAACCCGTTTACCACCCGAACATTTGGTCCGATCGAGCAACGGATTGACCCGACCCGCATGAAACAATAAAAATTTGGCATTTAATTTGTAATTGACCCGACCCACATACATATATTTTAATATATTTTCTTTACAAATTTGCCAAATTTTTGTTTCATTTGTTTTCAGCTAATTACTCGCCACTGCACTCTTTTGTTTTTATTTGTTTTATTTGGTCATAAAACAAATAAACAAACACTAATACACTCACAGCAAGAGCGCTGCTGTCAAGTGTATATAGGGTTGCCACGCTGTGCTATAAAAAGTGTTTTCGTGAGATTTTAAAAATTGCCCGTGGGAATCAAAGAATCTTTCCCGAATTTTCGGAAATTGCCTGTTGAGCAATCTTTAACTCTTTTTAACCCACATAAAGCCTTTTTAACCCTTTTCGACCCAAAAAATCAATTTTATTGATATTTAATAATTTTTTATTGAAAAACAATTATAAAAAAATACTCGACCCGTTTATTATCAAAAATATTTTTAAAATATTAACCCATCAGGACCCAAAATCATTTTTATTGAAATTTTAAATAAAGTTAAAGAATTTTTTACAAAAAAATATAATAATTCGTATAAAATATTTTTTATTTTAAACAAATTGACAGTCAGAAGCGTAAAACTGTTCTATAAAATTTTATTTCGACCCGGTTTACCAATAAATAAAGTTTTAAAGTTAACTCATTTTCACCCAAAGATAAATTTTTCAAATTTTGTTGAAGTTTATCTAAAAACGAATTGATTCAATACGTTTTTATCGTTCTTTCATTGTGAACGAATCATTTTGATTGCTGTTAAACCATACATACCCAAACATAAAACTATTGTGACTCGTGATAATATTTTAGATTAAGCCATCCAGACCCAATATTTATTATTGAAATATTTGAAATTGTCTCAAATAAGTTGAATATTTTTAAACCCAACACCATAATAAAACCAGTTGGGAAGGTTAGATCACATGGGAAATTTTAAAGTAGGTGTAATTATGATAGTTAGGATTATCAAAATTATAGTCGGTCTAAGCCGACTATAAATACCCTACACATATGTGTGGTTACCATTCAAAGTGGTATATAGGTCACCAGGGTATACGAATCCTGAAAATAACTACAAACATTCAATCGCTGAAGAATTTCCATTCATTTGATACCCATATTTACAAATGGGTAGGTGTACCGAATTTCGATTTTTTTTTGTGAACCGCAAGTCTTTTCGCCGGAAAACATTAATATCATGTATTTGAGCATGATATCAATATATATTTGACCAAAAAAGTTTACCTTACACGTATACATAAAAATTGATCTTTATATGTACTTTTTATATGAGGTATTTGAACATAAGTGGTCGGATCATAGGTCACAATGGACCTCATCTCGCCAATTTTCCGCACATACAGCGTAGGTATATTAGTAATCTAAGTTATAAGTTTCATTTATCTAGCTCTTCAATTTTAAAAGTAGTAGGGATTTCAACAGACAGACAGACAGACAGACGGACAGACAGACGGACAGACGGACATCGCTAAATCGACTCAGGAGGTCATGCTGATCAAGAATATATATACTTTTCCATACCGGAGATGCTTCCTTCTGGGTGTTACAAACGGCGTACCAAACTGAATATACCCTTTCACTCTTAGTGTAGGGTATAAAAACATGGCGGCTCTGACAGCATTTTTTCAATTTGGAAACGATATTATTGATTTAATACCTCATGCCTTGGAGTTTCATCAGAAGCAGCTTACATTTCTGTGGGATAGTTTCCAAGCTTCGTATCATTCTGTACGAAGTGAAGCCGACAATCCCGATCAGGACAGAATGAAGCTGAAGGATAAATATTCCAAAGCGTACAACGCATACTTACGGTGTATTGCTTCAATTTCAGAAATAATGGAGACATTCAAACACCCGGTAGATACTCCCAAGGCAAGAGAAGAAACGACCCCGATTCAATTCGAACCCAATATAACTTTACCCCCATGTGACATGGATATTTTTGATGATGTTTATGCTACAGAGAAAGACGCTGCATATAGAGCCACCCTGCAGTCGGTAGTTACGCGAGCCGCGAAGGAGTGAAAATAATAGAATAGGAAGGAGGATAGACATCTTTTCAGGTGCAAGAAAAGAGAATTAGAAAGACGCGTGTGTAAAGATATTGAGACGCATGGTGACAGGAACGAGGCTCGAAAATTCTTTCAGAAGATAAGATGCCTGACCGGAGGTTTAAAGACCGGACCCTCTTCCTGTCAGGACGATTACGGGAATCTAGTAACAAATGTCCAGGGTACACTGAGATTATGCAGAGAGCACTTCTCTCATCTTCTAGCAGGCGATGACGACTACTACTCCACCGATAGAGAATACAGCTTGACAACCCCAGTTGCTGACAACGGCGTTGATATACCGCCGCCTGACCGTGACGAGGTCTGCACAGCCATCAACAGGCTGAAAAACAACAAAGCCGCTAGATCGGATGGTTGTTTAAGACCGGAGGCGATAAGCTCATCAGCAGAAAATGGTCAGAAGATAGCATGCACAGCGAATAGAATCCCAGTATACTCTGCCCAATCCTTAAGAAGGGGATCCCCTTCTTGCCAACAGGTGTTACTTTGGGCTCAGTAGTCAATTGGGGAGCAGAGTCCTCTCTCCTCCTCAATGGCGCTGAGGCATGGACGCTTGCCAACACCGTTATTTGAACTTTAGGCGCTGGAAAGAAATATTCTTCGGAAAATCTATGGCCTGATATGCATTGAAAACGAGTACAGAATCAGATGGAAGACGTGCTGTAAGAGCTCTACGCCGACATTGACATAGTCTCGCACATTAAGATTTGTTGGAATTTTAAAAATAAATGAAGACCAAAATAATGAGAAATTGAAAAATGGCCTACATCTAAAAAACTCGAGCCAATTTGACAATACTGATGCTATTTTCGGAATCAGCGCCACAAATGCATCCAATATTTGCTGCAACTTTCACTGCACCATTAATATAGAACTACAATGATAAAAAAAATAAAAAATTAGGTGTTGACCACCAAAATCAGTTTTATAACTTTTACACCATAATAATTCCATAATTAACTTATGGTTTACGTGCAAAATGTTGAATTTTAACGAAATTATCAGATGAGTGCAAGTTTTAGATCAAAAAAGTAAATCACATAAGTGCCCGGTTGACGTGGCTTTGCACACATTTACCTTCAACAAACGAAGGTAAAGCAAAATAATGCGTTATTTATAAAGTTTATTATTCGATGATGCTCATTCAGCGTTTCTTTTTGTGCCATTTGTGCCGATGACAACTTTTTAATAATGAATTACAGATACTTTTCAACTGTATTGTAGTGCTTTCTTGATATATTTTGAAAGTAAACGTAGAGTTGTACTCAGAGAAGTATAAAATTTACTACTTTTGTAATAAAATTTCTTAAAAATATAAATTTTTTACAAAATCATAACGTTTTAGGGGCGCCGCTGGATCTTGATGCGATTAACTATGCAATGTCGTCGAATAACTCACAGAGCTCATGGTTCATCCTAATTCGATACTCGTTTGCATAGCAGATAGGGCCAAAGATTTTACGGAGAATCTTCCTCTCGAACGCTCCCAGTACTCTCTCATCGGTGGAGACCAGCGTCCATGTTTTTGCACCATAAAGTAGGACGGGCATGTTGAGTGACTTGCAGAGTTTTATTTTGGGCTATACTTCCCAATTGCCTACTGAGCCCAAAGTAGCACCTGTTGGCAAAAGTTATTCTCCGTTTAATCTCCAGGCTGACGTCGATATAGCTATTGATGTTGGATCCCAGATAGACTAAGTCCTTCACAATGTCGAACTTGTGAGTGTCAAAATCAGCTTTTTGTCTAAGACGCACGGACATTTTTTGCATGTTGACACAACGAACATCGTCTTGTCTTCGTTCACCGCTAGACCCATTCGACGCAACTCTTCGTGTTAACGGTATTGACAAATCTACGGAAGACAACGCAACCTTTTTGGGCGTTCCGTATGTTCCAGATTTGTGCATAAATATTTTGTCGGTGATACGAATTGTACAAAAAGGTCACAGGATGGTGTTTTACGGAAACGGTTGCAACATTATCAATGAAGATGGCGAGATTATAGCAACTGGAGATCTGGTGGACGACATGTTTCGACTAATCCCGCTGAAGGACAAAACGATGAAGCGTATGAGGCATGTAAGCAGCGACGTTGTGCAAAAAATAGTATCAGAGCAGTAAATGGCGTTAGCTGTAGTGTACATCAAGGAAACTACATCAAATGTTTAAATGGAAAATGGCGAGACAACCTTTTAAAAATGCTGCAACAAGAGCTAACGAAATTCAATAGCTAGTGCATTCAGAACACATGTCAGTTAGTGGTTCACGATCTTCAAAAAAAGTCTTTGCGTACTTTATAAAAGGCAACGATTTTTCAAAAAAAGTCTTTGCGTACTTCATAAAAGGCAAAGACGAGGTTGCTCAAACGTTTGAAGAATTAAAGACGGCACAGAATAGTGCAACTAGAAAATAAAGAATACCCTAACACGAAGTGACATTCAGCATCAGGTAACGGTTCCTTTCACTCCGCAACAAAAAGGAATGTCTGAGCGGATGAACCAGACGATTATTTAAAAAACAAGATTGATAAAGGCCTTGAAAAGAAGTTCTGGGCAGAAGCAGCAAACACAGCAACATACATAGTATATCGAACAACTTGTAGAGGACTTCAATAAATAACTTCTGAAGAAGTATGGAAGATGACCATAAAGCATATTAGGGTATTCGGTTCAAAGCTGAAATCCATATACCGAAGAAGAAGAGAAAGAAACAGGACGCTGAAGGAAAAGACGTAATAATCGTGGGCATTCAAAAACTTTTCGATTTTAGGAACCTAGTCGGAGGGAAATAGTAACCACGATTGCCAGTCCGAATGAATTTTGTATACCAGAATTTCCTAAAAAAGCTACCAAAAAGTAAATATATTTTTTATTGAATAAAAATGGTTTTTTGTATTATTATAAAATATTTTTCTTTTGTTCAGTGGAATGCAACTTTTATAAGTCAAGTAACGCCAAGTAATGATAATTTTTTATTTTTGGGAATAACTGGATACTTTGTGAAAACAATGGTAATAAACTTTGCTGCGTCTAATTGCCGTTTTAATGTCAAATACATATGTACATAGAAATATAAAATATACATATGCTACTATTTGTTACTGAATTAAAAGTGGTTTAAATTGAAAAAGTAAAGTTTTTAAAATCCTTCATGCGCACGTTAATGCTAATTTTTTCCCATACGTACTCAAACGAAACGAAATAAGCGAAATAAGAAACTTTAAACTCAAAGAAACACTAATTTAGAACAGCAGTAGTGGTGTCATTCATTTACAAAATATATTTATATATTGTATATTTATCTACTCCTATTTTCATTTCATATAATAACAAAGAAAATTTCCGATTCAATAAGAATACGAAAAATAAACATTTATACATTTTAAAAATATTTCATTTATTATTGTAATATCGAAAAGTTACCAAAATGATTAAAAAGTTACCAAGTTACCAATTTTGGTTGTAAGTTACCAAGAGTGGTAGTAACCAGTCGAGATACCGTATTTATGGAAAACGAGTTTTTGAAGGAAGCACCACAACCATAGAAAATTATTGTTGAAATTTGAAAATATATATATTATCATTTTTTCAAAAGGCAAAGCAATGATATTATTATTTTTATAATAATATAAATTTTAATTTGAAAGTAAACAAAATTAGTTTGACGTTCAAAATTAATGCGTCACAGCAGACTAAAAATATCAAATAATTATAACCACGAATTGGGTAATTGTCGCTTATGCTGTTGGCCAAACGATGGCAAATGAATTTAATAAGTTTCGTCTATTAAGTCTGTGGACTCATCAGATCCGAAAATGATAACATACATGTGCACAGAGTGCGAAGTCGACGGAATGTTGTACAGACGTCATGGCCACGTGTTCGAGGCATCGTTGGTCGTCCCAATCCATTTTAAAAACCAATTTGCACTGATTTGCGTTAAAACAGCGGCGGACAGGCTTTTCCACAGTTTTTTTTTCCACCAGTCACCGATGTGACCAACAAGTCCTACTAAATTGTAAACGTAAGGGTCTTGAGAATGATCATTTGAAATTATTATGGTATATTTGAAATATTATGGTACTGAAACAGCTGTACGATCTGCCACTCAATGCATTTTGCCAATCGTTTGTTGTTTTATTTGTTGGTACAAAACACCCAATTTGTACTGACTGGACCTTGAGCACATAAAGACAATATCTTAAAATTTTCTGTGTATTTTAATTGTTGTTGTATTTATAATTTCATATAATAAATGTTATTTAAAGCAGAAAACAAAACTAACAATAAAATTATTGATAGCATAGATTTTATTACTAATACTTGTTTGATAATTTGATTGGTGGATCCGACAATATTTTGATAATAAAATTAATGGATCCATTTTCACATGAAATATTATTAAAATATTGTCGGATTTGACAATTATTTTCTTTGTGTGCAGCTGATGATATGACATACTGCAGAATATTTGATGCGATTCAGTGGGGAAATAACCGAAGATCAAGACAATGAAGAACGCGCACAATCGTCGAGGGTAGATGTTGCATCAGAAGAAGAAAACTTCGATTCTGTAGATGACGATTCATGCGTGTAACTACCATCTTCTGAAAATGATAGCGCACCTATTCATCAGAATCAAAAACGCCATTGAAAGAGATGGCTACGTAACATATGCTACAGAATTGCATGAAGATCTACTGACATTTAAGGAAGCAATGGCTAGTGCAGACAGTTAGTATTGGAAGCATTCCATGGAAAAAGAATTGGGCGCACTGATCGAAAACCAGATCATGAGATCTGGTGGATTTGCCACGTGGGAACAAACCAATTGACTGTAAACAAAGCGCAACGCCAGAGGCCGAATTAATCGTTATAAAACAGGGCTGGTGGTAAAAGGCTACTCACTACGATATGGGATCGTTTATGAAGAGACGTTTTCTCCCGTTGTACGCTACGCACCTATATGCTAACTATTTAGTTTAGCAATTTGTCATTTGTCACCAGTAGATCTCAAAATTCTATAGCAATTTCTAGTATAAGTCCAAATTCGATGGAACAGTGCATGCAAAATTTAACTCAAATTACAGCAACACTTTGTCAAAATTTAAATAAGCTCACATTGGACATCGCTGAACTAAAAACAAGATCCAGATCTCACGAACGGAATCCGTCTAGTCGAAGAAGACTTTCCAGACGAAGATTTTCCAATTCCGGTGATGACATTAGTGATGATCAAAAATTTCTTGTTCTTCCTTCTTGATATTGCATTTTTTGCAAGAATAAGATCGCGATTTACTTGCAAGAACAAGAGAAAGATAAAAAAAATGCAAGAACAAGAGCAAGTGCAGACAAACGCTGCAAGAAATGCATGAAAATCAAGACTTTCGTTGTTTTTATCATTTTAATGTATTTATTATGTTTTTAAGGTAATAATGAAATTCAAAAGAATTCATGATATTACTAAATATTGAACAATAAGTAACAGTGGAAAGAGTACAAAATATTTATGAACGTGAACATTAATGAAGATGTATGTTTTAATTTTTTTTTTTCAGGCTAAAGAATATAATAAGGTCTGTGAAGCACTTTTGAAGCGGTAAATAGCTTCAAAAGTGTTCGAATTTCTTCGCATGCCATTCTATCTACAAAACAGTGCGCAAACATTTCAACGCTTCATCAATGAAGTCTTTTTCGGTTTAGATTTTGTGTTGACATATGTGAATCACATTTTAATTGCAAGTGAATATGGAATTCAATATCTTGAACATTTAAAAATTATTTTTACTCAACTCCAAGAGAACGGACTTAACATTAAACCAACTAAATGGTTATTTGGAGTTTCTTCACTATATTTTCTTAGTTATGAAATCTATTCTCATGGTATTCAACTGTCCAAAGAAACAGTTGATTTAATTGTAAACTTTGAAAAACCAAGTTCTATAAATAAACTTCAAAAATTAATTACTATCACCGTTATATTCCGATGTTAGCTACAGAACTTAGTTCTCTGCACGACATGTTAGTATCACATCACAATCATTCAAGAACCATGGGTGTATAACAAACGCATCTGTGCGTTTTCTTAGTGAACTATGTGGTGAAACCATACTATACGATGAGCAAGCCGCAAGGCCTAGAAGCTGTCTTTTAGTATCGAAACACTTTGCTGTCACCAAGTTAACCCAATTCTGTGGGCAAGATCTGGTGGCAGCCAAAGTGAGCTATGAAAGCGATAGTGGATAAAAACATTTGATTGTCGCCTCAGGCTACTTTACATATGACACTACTGCCTCCTCCGCCAAATGCAATTGTTGAGCTCATAGAGTACCGTGATCTTAAGGAGACTGGCCTTATTCTTTGCTGTGACGCTAATGCTCAACACACTGTGTGGGGCAGCAGTAAATGTAACGCACGATGTACCAGACTCCTTGACATCATCATGACCTCCAATCTGAACATTGACAAAACTGGTGAGAGAGTCAATCTTTAACTGGAAGGTTCTTAAAGAAGATTCTTTATCGTACCACAGGTATATCGAGTTTCTTACTGACCGAGTGGTGCTGCCCTCTATGACGGTAAGAAACCCTAGAAAAACGAACTGGGCACGCTTCAGACATGAACTTGAGAATTCCCTCAATATTCCTGTCAGAATTCGTACCAAAGAAAGTATTGTGACGTCCGTTCTAGTTATGAACGATGTCATAAATTCTAGTTTTGTACGAACATGTCGTTATTTAGACCTTCCATTCCTTGGTGGAACGCTTGTCTTGAAACCTTGCGCAAGGATTCCAGAAAGCTTCTAAATAGGGCCCTAAGGAGCAATTTAGACTCTGACTGGTTTCTTTATGGAGCTAAGCAGAAATAGTATAAGAAACTAATTCGTAAATCGAAAAGTGTTTCTTATAAAGACTTCTGCAGTAGCATCGAATCCTGCAGTGAGACTAGCCGATTGGTCAAGTTTCTTAACAGAGACCGAAGTGCCCGACTGGACTAACTGCGGAGACCTGATGTCTCGTATACTGAGTCTAAGACAGAGGCACTCAGTTTCCTAGTTGAGACTCACTTTCCGGGAAATCAAATCCACATAGGGCCACTTTGTAATCCCTAATGTGGCAAAACATAACTGGCAGGTTGCCAGATTGGTTGTGTACGATGAAGCTATCCAATACGCAGTGGCCTCTTTTGATTGCTTCAAGTCACCTGGGCCGGATGGCATCTACCCAGTCATGCTACAGGAAGGTTTAACCCAATTGCTACCATGCCTAAAGAAGATCTTTAGAGCAATTCTCGCATGGGCATTCATTCGGACATCCTGGCGTTTAGTTAAAGTAGCCCTAATTCCTAAAGTCTGAAGAGAAGTCTATTCCATAGCCAAGAGCTTCAGACCCATTAGTATGATGACCTTTATACTAAAGTGTCTAGAAAGACTAGTTGAGTTGCACATCAGCAAAAAATCGTTGTCAAGGTACCCACTATCATCAAGACAACATATCTACCAACGCGGAAAATCCTGTGAAACAGCATTGCGAATATGGTTAGCCGGATCGAGCATGCTTTTTAGAGAAAGATGTACGTCATGGGAATATTTGTGGACATCGACAGTGCTTTTGATAATGCGACTTTTGATGGAATGTGTGACGCAGCTAGAAGGCATGAAATAGATGAAACATTGGTCAAATGGCTAAGGTCAATGTTAATGTTTAGGACCATCACCTCTGAGGCGGAGTGCGGTCAGCATATTATGGCAGGGGTGAATAGAGGTTGTCCTCAAGGAGGCGTTCTCTTCCCCCCTGCTCTGGTGTATGCTGGTTGGCTCTCTGCTAAACGATCTTGATGGACCAGGTGTCTATTCCCAGGCCTATGCAGACGATGTTGCCATTCCTGCCACAGGCTTTTCCCTCAATGAGGTCTGTGCTAAAACACAAAACTCATTGAACCGAATTGACAGCTGGTGTACTGCAAACGGACTTTCCGTCAACCCTCACAAAACAGGGATTGTTCTTTTCACTAGGAAAAGAATAATGACAGGATTATCTCTACCAGTACTTAAGGGTGTCACTATTCCTCTGTCTAACGAAGTAAAATATCTGGGCTTAACTCTAGATAGTAAACTACTTTGGACAAAACATGTTGAAAATAAAATTTCGCGAGCATTGAATGCCTTCTGGCAATGCAGAAGAATTTTTGGGAAGAAATGGGGACTATCGCCGAGTAAAACCTTATGGATTTACACGGCAATGATAAGACCGATGATATCATATGCATCGGTAGTCTAGTGGAACAAGCTGTCGCGAAAGTGCGTGACAACTAGTCTTGCCAAGATTCAGAGAACCGTGTGTCTGGGTGTTACGGGTGCCTTTCCCACTACACCTGGTCCAGCACTGAATGCAATCTTAAACCTACCACCACTTGACATCTTCATCAGAGGCGAAGCCATGAAAGGCTGTTGGAGACTAAAACGAGGTGGTTTATGGTTTAATGTTCCCTGGAATATCTCTGACATTGCACTTGACACTCCATTAGACACCTGTCTACTAGAGATGCCCTCTGATGCAATGATAACAGAAATATTACCAAGACGAAATTTTGAGATTTGCCAACCTGAGATTCAAGACTGGCTAACGCCTGACTGTGAGCCAGGTAGAGGGTCACAACGCATTTTCACAGAACCGATCAGGGATCTGGTGCTGGAGTGTTTGTGGCACCGGATGACCGCAGACTTTATTTCGCCTTAGGCGACAATGCCTCGGTATTTCAAGCCGAAGTTTATGCTATACTTATGGCTATGGACTACATTGTGGATAATAAATGGTAAAACAGAGCTATATCAGTTTGCAGCGATAGCCAGGCTGCTCTTATGGCTTTGAACAACCCAGTCATCACATCCAAAGTTGTACGTCAATGCAGACCACGTCTCAATTGTGTTGGTAAATACAATACACTGAAACTGATTTGTGTGTCGGGCCATAAAGGAGTTTCGGGCAATGAAACATCTGACGAACTAGCACGTGCTGGATCTGAAGATAATCCATTTGGATCAGAACCTGTGCTTGGACTACCTGCATCTATGGGAAAATTCGCCATCAGCTCTTGGGTCGCCTCTGCACACAAGTGCAGATGGCTGAATGAAACGAAATGCAGATTTTCCAAGCTCATGACACCGGCGATAAACAAAAGATCGGCCTCGTTTCTACTTTCCTTAAGTAGAAAGGAGTGCAAAAAACTGACGGGACTTCTAACGGGACACAACGCATGTGAAAAACGAATGACCACAATCGGCCTTGCCGAAAGCGCCTTATGTTCTGCCTGCTATGAAGAAACTGGCACCACAGAGCACTATCTCTGTGACTGTCCAGCATTTTCTAGAATTAGAAGGCAGATCTTTGGCACAGACGTGATGAGAGAGGATCAGCTTCACTCTTTATCACACAATAGCCTTCTTAGATTCAATAATGCATCTAAGTAGTATCATTAAAAACCAGGGAACTGGGTCATAGCACAATGGATATAACCCTGTCTTAGTGCTGTGGCTCTATTTTTATCCCATAAAAAAAAAGAAAAAAAAATCTGTAAATAAAAACAAAATCAAACAATTTACATGGACCAGTAAGTCATTCACTGCATTTGAAAAAGTTAGATCTCTTTTTGCCAACAATACTCTGCTCACGCATTTCAATAAGGATACGAAAATATCTCTTGCAGTCGATGTATCCAACATAGCAGTTGGAGCTGTTTTGCAACAGTCAACTAATACTCATTGGGAAACTCTTGTGCATTTTTCACAAAAACTTAATCCTGCAGAGATGAAATACTCAACCTACGACAGAGAACTTTTAGGAATATATCGCACTGTCAAACATTTCAAACACTTTTTAGAAGGGAGACATTTTACTATTTACACAGATCACAAACACGGTTGTCAGTCGGAATGAATTTTGTCTACCAGAATTTCCCAAAAAAGCTACCAAAAATTACCATTATTTTTAAATATATTTTTTTATTAAATAAAAATGGTTTTTTGAATTATTATAAAATATTTTTCTTTTGTTCAGTGGAATGCAACTTTTATAAGTCACACCAAGTAATAATAATTTTTTATTTTTGGGAATTACTGGATACTTTGTGCAAACAATGGTAATAAACTTTGCTGCGTCTAATTGCCGTTTTAATGTCAAATACATATGTACATAGAAATATAAAATATACATATGCTACTATTTGTTTCTGAATTAAAAAAGGTTTAAATTGAAAAGGTAAAGTTTTAAAATGTTATTAAAAAATTTGCTATAATAAATCCATAAAGGAATTTGGAGGAATAATTAAAATAAAATTGACTTCACACATATATTAGAAATAGTCAAACGTAATTTTGAATAATATGTAAAGCGCTCACAAAAAGTCTGTATGTTAATCCCACGTTAAAAACTTTATCATTGATACAAAATTTTATAGAAAAAAGTGTTTATCTTATATGAAGGAACACCTCTACAAATTCCAGTAGTGTATTTAGAAATAATGGAACTCATTTTGAATAGAATTTGAATCTAATGAAAATTGGCATTTTCTCCGAAATTCGAGTTCGAATAATTTAATAATAATTTAATAATTATAAACTGATTTGGAAAAAAATAATGAAAACCAGAATGAAATACTACGTTAAATTCTGTAGACAATAACAATTTTAAGACTTTATTGGCCCAAATAACAGCTTTCGAAATTACATCAAAAAGAAAAGTGTGTTTTTTTTTTTAAACATAACAATTTTTCAAGTTTGGAATTTCGAAAAAAAGTCAACTTATATTTTTTATACATGTACAAAGCTATTGACCAAGAGTTATATTAAAATAAATGAGTAAATTTTAATTTCTATGCATCATAAATATTTTACAAAATATTTAACAAAGATGCTTTTTAAATAAAGGGTATCGGTGGATGGTACCAGTAATAAAAAAATTGAGTATACCACTCGATTTCGCAAGGATTTCTCTTTAAGAATCTCTAATTTCCAGATATTTATTTATATTAATGTAGACGTGAGATTTAAAATCCTTCATGCGCACGTTTTTGGTAATTTTTCCCATATGTACTCAAACGAAAGGTTGAGTACGTATGTTGTCAGCATTTAAATCATACGACAAAGTATGGTTTTTTATTTGTATATAATTAATTAATGGTAAAACAAAATTAATATACCCTTTCACTCGTAGTGTAGGGTATAAAAATTGAAAGAAATATTGAATGAAATAATCAAAGACTGAAGCGAACGAAACGTTTGAAATACGTTATACGAATTTTAGACAAAGGGGACTAGAAATGAATTGTAATCACACAATAATAAAAAGATACTTGAGGGGTATAAGGTTGTTTTTTTGCATTTTATGATTGTACTACCCATAACAATAATTTGATATCTTCGTAGGATAAAAAACGATAATTTCAACACTGACGTAATTCTTTCGGCTCCCGACCACCTGGCATTACTGCTTAGCCATGTAGAAAATAAGAAACTTTAAACTCAAAGAAACTCTAATTTAAAACAGCAATAGTGGCGTCATTGATTTACAAAATATATTTATATATTGTATATTTATCTACTCCTATTTTCATTTCATATAATAACAATGAAAATTTTCGATTCAATAAGAATACGAAAATTAAACATTTATATATTTTAAAAATATTTCCTTTATTATTGTAATATCGAAAAGTTACCAAAATGATTAAAAAGTTACCAAGTTACTAAGCTTCCAAAAAGTTACCAATTTTGGTTGTAAGTTACCAAGAGTGGCAACCGTGATCACAAACCTTTATCATTCATTCTTAACTCGAAGACTGACAGATCTCCAAGACAAACACGACAATTGGAGTACATACATGCGACATTTCATTTCTCATACATATGTCCCGATTTCACTACGAAAAACCATTTTTGACAAAATTCATACCTTATTTCATACTAGAGTTAGAGTGTTGTAATGTTTAAATTAAAACAAAATATTTTACATCTTTTATATCAAAAAACAGTTCTTTATTTATTTGGAAAATTATATGAATGAAATTTTATAAATGAAAAATTTTGATTAATAACAATAAGAAATAATTATTAATATGAATAAGTTAAATTACAGTAGATATGAAATCTAGTGTGGTAGCCACACTAATCCCCCTCTAGTGACAATGGTAAATATTTTCAATATAAGCTGGCTTTAATCGATCTATTGAAACTGAGTCCTCTTTATTTCGAAGTAATTTGAAGTATTTTGAGTGTCTTTTCAGTACCTTATAAGGTCCAGAATATCTTGGATATAGGGGTTTTTGAGCTTCATCTGTCCTTATCCATACATGACTGCAATGTTCAAATCCTTATGAACAAAAATATTTTGAGTTGAATGGTTTTTTGAAGATTGTAGTCGGAATATATTATGAAAGTTTTGAAGTTTTTGGGCCATATCAAATTGAGAAGTGTTTGTAGATTTTGTGAGAAAATCCCCATGAAGGTTAAGTGATTCACCATATAATATTTGTGCTGGAGAAACTCCGATATCTTCTTTTATTGCTGTTCTTATTACCAGTAGTACAGTCGAAAGACATTTTGACCATTGTGGAATGTTTCGGCATATGATGGCTGTTTTTAAAACTCGATGGAACCGCTCTACAATTCCATTTGTCTGCGGATGATATGCTGTCATAAGGTTATGTTTTGCTCCGATTAATTTTTCATAATCTTTAAATATATAAGAAGTGAATTGTCTACCGCGATCTGTTGTGATTGTCTTTGGAGATCCATATCTTGAGAACCAAAAATCATGAAATTTCCGGCAAATTGTTTCAGTTTTGCTATCGGTTATCGGAATTGCTTCTGGCCATCTACTATAACGGTCTATACACGTCAGTAAATATGAATATCCTTCAGATGAAGGCAATGGTCCGACCATATCCATGTGAATGTCTTCAAATCTTTGTGATGAAATCCGAATGAAACAAATTTCGATTTTGTATGCTTGTTTATTTTTGATCTTCGACAGTTTTGGCAATGCCGACACCATTCGCGAATATCTTTCTTTATGGAAGGCCATACGAATCGTAGCCATACGAATCGTAGCCATACGAATCGTAGCCATACGAATCGTAGCCATACGAATCGTAGCCATACGAATCGTAGTCGGCAACAACGTTATCAGTGCCAGATATGTGACGGATATCAGTTGTAAATTGTGATATAAAATCTAATTGACCGCATTGTCTTGGGCTCGCCTTTTCTGGCTTTTGATGCAATGCAAAAGTAAGGGGCTTATGATCTGTAAATAGTATGAAACATCTTCCTTCAAGCATGAAACGGAAGTGCTTGATTGCAGAGTATGCGGCCAAGACTTCACGGTCATTTGTGGAATATTTCTGTTCTGCATTGGAAATTTTCTATGAATAAAAACCAATGGGTTCCCCACCTTTTTTATTTTCTTGTTCTAGCACAGCGCCTATTGCAAAATCAGATGCATCGACTCTGAGAGCTAATATTGTGTGTGTTTAATGGGAAATTTAATAGGGCTCTGTTTGCTATGTCTCGTTTTGTTAAGTCGAAAGCTTTTTCTGCCTCATGGGTCCACTTAACAGGTTTTTTTTATCATTTTTTGTTGCTCCTTTTAAGTAATTGTTGAGAAGTATTTGATGTTCCGCTGCTTGAGGAATAAAACTTCGATAAAAATTAAGCATTGCTAGGTACTTACTTTCTGAGATCTTTTATTGTTTTTGGTTTAGGGTGGTTCAGAATATCGTTACATTTTGATGGCATTGCAGAATACTCTTTCGATGTTATGTGAAAACCCAAAAAAACTTACAACTTCTGAAAGTCCAAAACTGCACTTTGCTGGATTTATTAAAATTCCATATTGTTCGAGCTTCTCAAAAAGTTTTTCAAGATGTACCAAATGCTCTGACTGTGATTTTGATGCGATGAGTATATCATCAATGTAAACAAACACAAAATCAAAATCGCGACAAATGTTGTCCATATGACGCTGAAAACTTTGGGCTGAGTTTCGAAGTCCAAAAGGCATTTTAATAAACTCAAAAAGTCCAAAATGCATTATTACAGCCGTTTTTAGTATGTCTTCAGAGTGCATCGGTATTTGATGATATGCTCTTATTAAATCAAGGTTGGAAAAAATTGTGCATCCTGGCAACTTTCCACTAAAATCAATTATAAACGGCACTGGATAACGGTCTGGTATCGTTATGAGATTAAGTTGACGGTAATCTCCAAATGGTCTCCAATTACTCTTTGATGGACGAATTATGCCTTGTAGTAGCATATAATTGAACTCGCGTTTTGCGATGTCCAATCGTTGAGGATCAAGTCGTCTAACTTTTCTGGAAAAAGGTGCGCCATTTGTTTCTATATGATGAAAAACTTTGGTGCCATTATTTGGTATTACTGAGTATAACTTTGGGTACTTTTCTAGAAGATGATGATATATACTGTCGTCTTTGCGAATCATACTGATTCTGAGAGATGGAGTGTTTGAGCAGGTGTAGAGTTTTACCATCGACTAAAGACATATTTTTTAGATCAGGTAATAAATGATATTACAAATATCCAGGTGACTTGGCGACGTAGGCCAAGATTGAGTTCGAGAAGCTTATGCCGTATGTTTTAATAGTTGATCCATTTGCAGCAAACAACTGGATAGTTGAAGGCTTATATAAAGATTTTCCAAAAACATTTGGTGAAACTACGGAAACATCGGCTCCCGTATCGATAAGGAAAAATGCCTTTGTGTTAGCATCTTTTAAGAAAAGGCGAACGTTTGATGAACATATTTCAGAAGTCGCCAATTCTGAAATAGGTATTAGTTTTTTGACGAAAACGTACAAGGAGATGTACATTTAGTTGCATTTGTTCCAAATTTATTAAGGTACCAGCACAATGATTCGTCGCGTGAGCGGTTGTTGGAACGATTGCGAAAGCGATCGCGAGAATATGAACGGGATCGACCACGTGAATAATGTTTATTTATTTATTTCATTACATCTACTGGGCTAAAGTCCCTTACAGATTACATTATTATATTAACATTAAATTGACATGAATTATGATTAATATGAAAATTGGCAATTTAACAATTTAATATATATTCAAATTAATTAAACAATATAAATAAATTAAGCTTAAACTTATGTTCATTTACATTAAAATTTAAAATTGGTGAGAAGCTATTACATAATCTTATGCATCTTGCTATTGGTTCATTAAATGCGTAGTTTGTTCTATGAAAATTTTCAGAAAACAAAGGATTCTGCCTTAAAGTTCTGGACGGAACATAAATATTAAAAAGATTTGAGATTTCTGTACAAACCAATTTGCCTGACAACATTTTATATACAAACATTAGAGAAAAATATGTCCTTCGATCTTTTAAAGATTGCAAGCCCAGCAATTTACGTCTGGCATCATAAGACGGAAGACCATCTGGCCAATGCATTTTGTAAAGAGCGTATTTTGTAAATAGTTTTTGAACTCTTTCAATACGATTGGAATGTTCATTAAAATACGGATTCCATATTAGTGAACAGTAGTCTAATATACTACGAACAAGTGACACATATAATACTTTAAGAGTCAACGGATCTTTAAAGTGAACTGTGTTTCTTTTAATGAAACCAAGCATGGAATATGATTTGGAAATGATATAGTCAAAATGAAAATTAAACTTTAATTTAGAGTCAAATATCACTCCTAAATCTTTTATTTCATATTTACGAACAAATCTATGATTATTTATTGAATAATCAAAAATAAATGGATTAGCACATTTAGAATATGAAACAACATTACATTTGCCAACATTCAAAAATAGATTATTTGAAGTGCACCAGTTTTGCAACATCACTAAATCTTTTTGAAGTTTAAAAGCATCAGATAAATTAGTAATCGTTGAAAACAGTTTGATGTCATCTGCGAACATTAAACATTTCGAAAAAGTTATATGTTGAGGTAAATCATTTATAAATATTAAAAACAATAGTGGCCCGCAATGTGTTCCTTGTGGAATCCCAGAATAGGCGTTAACTATAATTTTAGAAATAGAAGAATCTATTTTAACAACTAATTTTCTGTTTGATAAAAAACTCATAAAAAATTTGAGAAGCGATTCCGATAACCCAAACTTTTTCAGCTTTCTTAAAAGAATAATATGATCGACTTTATCGAATGCTTTTGAAAAGTCTGTGTAAACCACATCTAACTGATGATGTTGCTCCATAGCATTAACAATATAATTAGTTTTAAGGATTAAATTGGAACACGTAGATTTTCCAGGAACGAATCCATGCTGAGAATCACTTATTGCCATTTTTATATGTTCATATAATTTATTTTTAATTATTTGGTCGAATATTTTTGCAAATGAGCATTGCTTTACATTGATTTATTGCTATTTTGATTTAAAAATATAATTTCTTTCTGAATAGCTTCAATTTGAGTTGACAAGTTTTGTAGAGAAAATGTTTCACTATGGGTAATGTCTGGTTCTGATATGATTGCGTTCACAGTTGGACTATGACCATTATGACCACTAAGTAATTGACGTAGTTTTGAATCACTAGATTGTTCAAAGTCCTTTATCAATCTCCCTTTTAAAGAATTATATTGTGTACCATCATTTCGTGGATTTCTAAAAAAAGCCCTGATACATATTTTAATAAAGAACCATCTAAATTTGCTACAAGATGTTGAGCTTTTGAAATATCCCTTGTAATATGTGATATTGCAAATATGGCCTCGATTTGTATAAACCAAAGATGTGGATCTTCACGCCAGAATATTGGTAGTTTGCGTATGCTTGATGCTGCAACTTCTCCTGTGCTTGTTGATTGTTCTGCATCAATGGGTGTAGTAGGTGATGATAGGTTATTCACGCCAGCGGCAGGTTCTGGATTTGTTGTATTATTAATATGAATCAAGTTAAATTACAGTAGATATGAAATCTAGTGTGGTAGCCACAAGAGCAACAAGATGCTTAATACAATCAAAATACTTTTCACCTAATATGCGAAAAGAAATTAATGATTGGACATCATCTTGCATTAATTGTCAAAAATCCAAAATTAATATTTACACTAAGACTCCTATCCAAAAAATTGAAATTCCATCAGATCGTTTTGAGAACATCCATTTCGATCTGGTGGGACCACTACCAATATCCAATGGTCATGGCTATCTTTTAACAATCATTGACAGACACACACGCTGGTCCGAAGTATACCCACTCGAAGACATTTCGGCCAATACTGTAGCAAATAGCTTTGTACAAAATTATGTTCCACGTTTTGGAGTTCCCTTCAAAATTACTGTAGATCAAGGTACACAATTGACTTCCAAATTATTTAGCGAATTAACAAATTTACTGAGTGCACACAAAATTCATACTTCATTATATCATCCGCAAGTGAACGGCATGATAGAACGCTTTCATCGTGAACTCAAGACATCAGTTGTTTCTTAAAATGATTCCATGCATTGGTCAGAATGGATATGGATACTTCTCGGTTTAATAACTTCTATTAAAGAAGATCTTAAATGTTCTTCTGCAGAAATGGTTTACGGACAAACATTGAAGTTAGCTGGAGAATTAGTAGTATTTAACAACGATGCTGTGAACACAGATGTTAATCTTCGTAAACTAAGAGAACATTTTTTACATGTTCGTTCCAAAATCGTATAACATAACAAAAATACTAGTTATGTTCCAAAATCACTGAGTACTTGCGAATATGTCTTCGTCAAATTTAATTGTTCATCAGGACTTCAACCACCATTTGAAGGTCCATTCAAGGTAATTTTCGACAAAACATTTCAAATACATGGTAACACAATTAAAACCGTCTTCATTGACCTTAGGAAACCTGCATTTACAAATAATAAATAACAAATACAAAATACACCTAATCCACACAATTCTACAAAAAAGAAAGTAACTTTTAATATTGTTTAATTATTTTTTTCGCGATCTTTTCACTGGAGGGGGAATATATGTAGTGCATCTACTTTTTGAATTTTAACTTTTTATTTTTTATCATACAAATGTGTATGATCAAACTTTTATATTTCAATTGCTTCAAAATATTTTCTTTCATACACAACAACGATTTGTTAAATTTTAATTAAAAAAAAATTGTTCATACAATATTATTCAATACGCAGTTTTAATTAAGGTTCCTCAAACGTCGCTACTGCGTTTTTACAAAGCGAACTTGATGAAGAAATGTACATAAAGTTTCCGTAGGGCCTCGACGCAGTACACTAAGAAAATAGTTACGTAATAAAATTAAATAAAAATTATTTAAATACTTTTGTAATAAAAAAGTAATACTCGTATTTGAAGAGTAAGTGCAACTACTGGCTCGAGTTTACGAAGGACACTCATGGACGTATAGAAGAATTTTGTGACGCTGATTGCGCAAGTGACGTGGACGAGAGGAAGTCTGTAACCGGATACGTCTTCAAATTCCAAGGTGGAACCTACATCTTGGAATTCAAAACAACAGCAAACAGTGATCTGGTTAAAGAATTGCTGTGGTTAAAGTCATTGATGAAAGAATTAACCAACAGATGATGATTTGATTTTACGATGCAATAAGAAAAGTGCGATCAATTTATAGCAAAACAACACTTATCATACGCGGTCAAAGCACATCGACATAAGGCATCATTATATACAGAATTTGACAAATGATAATATATTGAAAAAATTGTTGCACAGAGGAAATGGTAACTGAGATCATGACTAAATGATTGCTTGTTACGAAACATAAATTCTGCAGCAACTTGATTGGATTAACATAACCTAATTCTTGTTCGTTAATATAATTCACTTATCCAAATTTCTTGTTAGGATAAGTTGGCGTGGTACCTCCCATACAACAAAAAAATTTAAAATTGTAATTATTAGTATAAATGGTAGGTCGCTGAAAAGTCAATAATTCCGAAAAGGCAAAAAAGGCATAATTTTCATTAGTGTTTGGAAAGTTTAATATCACGTAACACGCACACTTTTAAAAATCTACATCTAAGTCGATTATTAAATTTTCATGTAATATTAGTCAATCCTCATACTTATTTTTCTAAAAATAACACAATTGGAGGTTTTGCCAACTTTTGGTACTCCCTGCCCCACTGTGCGTCGGCGCAAACCGTCTAACGACAGTCGGTCTGCGATTTACAAATTTCAAAAAATCAGTCACTCTGGCGTGTGCGTCTACTTTCGGCTATTATCGAGATACAATATCTGGCTGTAAGGGCCGGTTTGAACTACATTTGTGGGTTAAACGTAGTTTTATCTCAGAATTCTGTTTTACATCGTCGTTTAAAATCAGTTTAAACGTCTTACATTGGGCGTTTAAACTACGTTTAAAATCTTAATGTTCTTGACAGATACTATCCACAAGAATGAGAGTTGCACTCTTTTTGAACTGTCCGCCACGCTCTCTCTTTCTTGTTCCCGCATTATCTGTCGACAAGTTTGTGTTCGTTTTGTGTTCTTGTATTTCAGCATTATACAAATCAAACTTCTATCCTTACATGTAATGAAGTTTCTCGATCTTTTGTATATTTCATTTACTTTATTAATCTAAAATCTATTTTCAATGTCTTCATTTAAAAAAGGTTTACATAAAATTATCAGCTGTTCCAAATCGATAATTTTTTACATTTGCCAGAGATGCATATTTATCCGACTAGACTCAGTTCATTTTAATCTTTCACTGTAAAACAGCTATCAAAGTTAAACGTCGTTTAAATTTATGAGACGTTTAATTAAACAAAGTTTAAACTAGGTTTAAACTAGCACTGTAAAACCGGCCCTAAGTATTCGAAAAACAAGGGAATGTCTCGAAACGCATTTCAAGCTCATTCATGCACCTACCCCTATTCTACGGTCGACAAAAATAAACTTATCCTGTTTTTACTAGTTTATTTTACACCAATTAAAACATTTGAATTTAGAATGGACATGGTATATTGAAGAAAAAAATGTAAGTTTCTTTTACGGAATTATTAATATTTGTAGACCTTTTGAGATTGTTAAACCAATTTAATATGTTCTCATTATTGTGTATTTTTTTACACATTTTTTTATACGTTTATTGTTTACACTGTGCTCACTGGTACATATCAACAGCGTAAAAACAGTATTAGGTTTATACTTAAAGTTGCAATTTAAAAATATATAGAAATAATAAATTGAATGATCGAAAATTAATGAAATTAAGTCAATAACACAAGGCGGTAAGTGAAAGCAATTTCACACAAAGCGGTAAGTGGAAGTATTTTTTTTCTAATTTTTCTATAGATTTAACCTTTTACAATTTTATACTAAAGCTTTTTTATTACATACATTTTTGTTAAACAATTTTTTATTCTATTTTTCTATTTTCAACCTTTTATATAACTTAATATATAAATATATGTGTTTCAAATCCTTACAAAATTGAGTCTTATAATGGTCGTATCTAATAAATGTTATCAAATATATTCTGTAGGAGTACGCCACAAGATTCTATATCGAATTCCCCTACATACGGCAGTGGCAGCTTTTCACCCAACATACAGGTATAAAGCATACATATTAAATATTTTATTTTGTCTTATTAAAAAAAAAACATTACCTAGAACATTTGGACATGTCCACCGATAACATTGGAAGAAGACGCAGCTCTTTCTATGAATTCACCATTTTTGCGACAGAGTCATAGTAATTATCGGAGCATGACAGCTGGATATCACCAACAACGATCTTCAAATCAAGTTCATAAGTTAGTTATTATTATTACAATTGATGGGTCAAGACCACATTTTTCGAAATTGAGTTTTTGATGAAATATGGTAGATTTTTATATTTCGCTTCGTTTTTTTCACTTTGGATTTCCTTGAAAATTTTTATAGATTGCTTATTGAAAATAATACAAAATTAATATATTTTTCATTAGCTTGTTAATATTATAAGCAATTAAAATGTTAAAAGATATTTTACTAAATGAGAGGTATTTTTAGTTTTTTTTTAAATTTAGACCATACTTTTCCGCGTTAAATTCCACATAAAGAACATTCTTTTGTTGAGTGGTCATTAGTTAGAGTGGTGAATTTTTCCAAAAAAGTTCACGTTAAAAAGTCACGTATCGCAATTTTCTGTTTCTAGCCCAATTCTTATTTTTTGTAAGTTGGTCTGATTATAGTTAAATAACTTTTTTTATTTTTGGTGGGATTTCGATGAAATTTTAGAATCTTGAACATAATTCACTAAAGATTACAATAAAATATCGAAATTCGCGATGCGCGTTCTCTAAACGTTCTTCGATTTGGACAAAATATTTTGTGTATTATTATTTTAACGTTCTTAAACTTTTGGAGGGGGATCCCATGGGAATTTTGAATTTTTTTATTCAAACGATAAAATACTTTTTTATGTATTTAGATATAGCATCTCTCTGATTTATCAGTAAAATTAGATATAAGCCATAGAAAATACATATGTTGCCACAACCAACTCATTGCTCACCCAGTTTATTTGGTTCTCTAAACTGCTAAGTCGGTTTTTATAGCCAAAACTAAAAAAAGTTTGAATAGCAATAAAGGTGTTTTTTTTTTTTTGTAGTGATCAAATTTCCGAATTGGGCGCTCGTAAACAGAGAGCGCTCGTATGAATTTAAAATATAAGCAATGTTTCAGGGTCCATGTGCTCGAGTCGCGCAGCAGTCGATAACTCGCTTCTGTTAAGTGAAAAACACGAACTAACAGAACTTCAATCATCCAATCGAGCTGAGCATGTAGCATTGTACTAGTTGTTCGAGCTTCTGTTAAAAAGAGCGCTCGAAATGTACAGCGCTACTACATTCCTAGCGGCTCGGAGTTGCTCTCTCTTTAAATTATTTCGTTTGCAACAGTGTTTTTGTTTTTTCGTTTATTCTTGTTTTTTATTCAATTTTATGCATGTATTACTAAATATCATGTAATACCAAATATTTTAAGGCTATCACCGAATTATTTTAACTCTGTTCCCATTGAATTCGCGACTATTAACGCACCTTTTATCAGGCTTCGGAATTGCGCTCGTATATAGATGGCGGATCCAGAAGTATGATTTGGGGGGGATGATAGATTTTTTGTGCCTTTTTTCCAAATTTTTCTAAAATGCGCCCCAAAAATTTATTATACGCCCTTTTTTATATTTTCTCATTAAATACAGTGAATAATGAATTACACACAACTTTACCAACCAACTTTTTTTCTTTAAACCACCAGTTTGATTTGCTTAAAAAAGAAAAAAATAGGATGCGATCGGATCTGTGGTACCCTACAAAATTCGAAATTCGGTGCTCCTACCTATTTGGTCATATAGGTACTCAAATAAAAGGTAATAATGCCACATTTGTAATTATATGGTTATTTTTATGATCTGATAACCATAGCAATTAGGATTTGTAATTATGTAAAAAATAAAATAAAAATTAAAACCAGTTGGGAAGGTTAGATCACATGGGAAATTTTAAAGTATGGTTACCATTCAAAGTGATATATAGGTCACCAGGGTATACGAATCCTGAAAATAACTACAAACATTCAATCGCTGAAGAATTTCCATTCATTTGATACCCATATTTACAAATGGGTAGGTGTACCGAATTTCGATTTTTTTTTTGTGAACCACAAGTCTTTTCGCCGGAAAACATTATTATCATGTATTTGAGCATGATGTCAATATATATTTGACCAAAAAAGTTTACCTAAGCACGTATACATAAAAATTAATCTTTACATGTGCATTTTATATGAGGTATTTGAACATAAGTGGTCGGATCATAGGTCACAATGGACCGATCTCGCCAATTTTTTCGCGTAGGTATATTAGTAATCAAAGTTATAAGTTTCATTTATCTAGCTCTTCAATTTTAAAAGTAGTAGGGATTTCAACAGACAGACGGACAGACAGACAGACAGACGGACAGACAGACGGACAGACGGACAGACGGACATCGCTAAATCGACTCAGGAGGTCATGCTGATCAAGAATATATATATACTTTTCCATACCGGAGATGCTTCCTTCTGGGTGTTACAAACGGCGTACCAAACTGAATATACCCTTTCACTCTTAGTGTAGGATATAAAAAGGGTCCTGAGGTCACTGGGGTTATCGAACCATAAACATAATTACATATTAATCGTGCGATCAATATCTTACATTTCAGTACCTACATGTTCATATAGGTAGGTGTATAAGTTTTCGATTATTAATTATTTTTTATTTTTATAAATATGTATCAAAAATAAAAATTATATATGACTTTTGAAAATATTTATCAAAAATATTTATTTTTGACTTTGATAAATATTAATCAAACATGAATTTATATTTCTTAAATACAATTACTAAAAAATATTTTAAAATTTAACAGTCCTATAATAACAACAAGGTCATAAATTAAAAATGTTCATCGAATGTTATCTGATAGTACCCTTTGCTTTATAGTGCCATCATTTCTTACAATGACTTTTTACATATAAATTTAAAAATAATAATTATTTTTGGTCTCTGATTTTAGTACCCTTTGGAAACAAAATTCAATTTGTGTATCATATTAAAGGTGATTAATACCAAAATCTCGTTTGTAAACTACTTCAGCTATACACAATGTAATTTTAATGATTATTTTCACTTTGCAAGTCAGCATATTTCGGAAACCATAAATCCATAATATTTTAATTTGTTTTTTTTTTAAGTACAACATTTGTACCAAGTTTGACGATTCACCTATTTTTTGTACCATTTATTCAAGAAGTAAAAGGTAATAGTTACGGCCATATACATCTGTTACCTTTCTAATCAAATAATTGTGGTTTTTCTAAGTTAACTAGTTTTAAAGAAACAAAAAATTTAAAAATCACTATATACATTTTGAATTAAAATTATATAAGCAAATATCCATATGCAGCAATCCATAAGTAGAAGTTTTAACGTTAATTTTATAAAAAATTCTATAAAAAAATGGTTCCGGTACCGGTTCCGGTTCTTAAATTATTTTTTATTACGGTTTCAGTTTCGGTTCCGGTTCTATAAAAAAAAACATGAAAAACGAGTTGGGAAAGTTAAGTCACATGGGTAAGTTCGGTCACATGGGGCGGATTTTTATAGTCGGTCGGGCCCGACTATGGAATTCCCTACACCTTTGGTGGGGATATTAACCCTCAGAATATTATTCATATATCAGAAATATACGTCTTATATCCCCATAAATTAAAAAAATTATATAAAGTGTAAAAAACTAAAAAAAAAAAATTTTAAAAATGTAATTGGGCGGACCACGCCTATATTTAAAATTTTGAAAGGCTAATATTTCATAGATTTGAATTTAATAATCTACGGATCAAATTTCCACTATGAAAACCCGGGAAATAATGAATAAAAAAAGTGGGCGGATCACGCCCATTTTTGGACCACATATTTTTAGGTGAATTCTAACAACACGTTTTAAATTTTATAACTATACCTTGAATACTTTTCGAGTTATTAGTTCCGAAAAAGTTATATAAAATTGACTTGTATGGGAGGTGGGCGTGTCCGTTGACCGATTTGGCTCATTTTCAAACTCAGTTCCTACTTTTGGATAAAATATATTGAGACGAAATTTCATCGCATTCTGATCAGTATTTCTCAAGTTATTCTGTATTCGGACAGCAAGACAGCAAGACAGCAAGACGGACAGACAGACAGACAGACAGACGGACATGGCTAAACGGACTCGGGTAGTGATGCTGATCAAGAATATATATACTTTTCCATACCGGACACGCCTCCTAAGGGGCGTTACAATATATGCACAAAGTTAATATACCCTGTACCTCATAGGTGTAGGGTATAATAACGATTCCAGTTCCGGTTCCACAAACAAGCCAAAAAACGCAATAAAAATATAAATATTTTTTTTTATTTTTACGTAAAAACATAATAAAATTATCTATACATGTATATAAAAATTAATTGCCATGCTTTAGTCTCGCAAAAATATGAGAACGCGGATCGACTGATTTGGATGATTCTTTTTTGTTTTATTCGTCTCAATACTGGGAATTTAAAAAAACTCCCACGGAAAAATCGAAATTTGTGTTTTGTATGAGAATGCATTAAGTACACCACCAATGGGAATTGTGTTTTAATAATGATGATTTGTTTATATAGCCACTACAGATAGATTGGACAAAGGGGAGTGGCACGTCCCATACAAACAAACTTTTTTTACATGCTATTACTCTTGACCTCCTAAGAGGAGATTTTAATAATGTGACGCGAAATGTTTTTCCCTTGAGACGTTGCATTACAATCTATCTGGATATAAGAACTGCATATTTCTGCAAAAGTTGTTATATTCCAAAACTCCATTATATCTTTCTGCTAAGCTACGTCTTCGCGTTTCAAATAGAAGCCTCAATTTTATTTTGCCAAAATTTAACTATCTACAATTCGCAATTCGACTCTGGAATTCATTACCACTTAATATTTAAAATATAAACAGAACATGTAGATTTAGGTATTACCCAAGTAAGAATTAACAATCGGCACAAGCCTGATACAGACTTGCGCCAATGCTACTTAAGCCTGTGCCAACGCTGGTATCCAAGCTCGTTCCAAGACTGTGTCAAGACTGGAATGATAACTATGTTACAAGCCTGTATCCCAGGTTTGTATCCAGGCTCGTTGACAAATTTGGTGCCAGACTTAATTCTCAGTCTTGTGCCAACACTGTGTTTAGGCCTGTGCCAAGACTGTGTTTAGGCCTGTGCCAAGACTGTGTCAAGGCTGGAATGATAACTATGTCACAAGACTGTTATTCAGGCTTGTGTCCCAGGCTTATACCAAGGCTTGCGTCTCAGTCTTGAAACAAGACCTATGCCCCAGACTTGCGACAATCCTTCTATAATAGACTCCCGAGTAAATTTCTTTTCGTTTTGGTACACTTGTATCCATATATTATTCGTGTAATAAATGAACTCAGTTGTTAAAACTAAAAAGGGTCCTGAGGTCACTGGGGTTATCGAACCATAAACATAATTACATATTAATCGTGCGATCAATATCTTACATTTCAGTACCTACATGTTCATATAGGTAGGTGTATAAGTTTTCGATTATTAATTAATTTTTATTTTTATAAATATGTATCAAAAATAAAAATTATATATGACTTTTGAAAATATTTATAAAAAATAATTATGAATTTAAATTTATATTTCTCAAATACAAATCAAATTTAAATTAAAAATGTTCATCGAATGTTATCTGATAGTACCCTTTGCTTTATAGTGCCATCATTTCTTACAATGACTTTTTACATATAAATTTAAAAATAATAATTATTTTTGGTCTCTGATTTTAGTACCCTTTGGAAACAAAATTCAATTTGTGTATCATATTAAAGGTGATTAATACCAAAATCTCGTTTGTAAACTACTTCAGCTATACACAATGTAATTTTAATGATTATTTTCACTTTGCAAGTCAGCATATTTCGGAAACCATAAATCCATAATATTTTAATTTGTTTTTTTTTAAGTACAACATTTGTACCAAGTTTGACGATTCACCTATTTTTTTTGTACCATTTATTCAAGAAGTAAAAGGTAATAGTTACGGCCATATACGTCTGTTACCTTTCTAATCAAATAATTGTGGTTTTTCTAAGTTAACTAGTTTTAAAGAAACAACAAATTTAAAAATCACTATATACATTTTGAATTAAAATTATATAAGCAAATATCCATATGCAGCAATCCATAAGTAGAAGTTTTAACGTTAATTTTATAAAAAATTCTATAAAAAAATGGTTCCGGTACCGGTTCCGGTTCTTAAATTATTTTTTATTACGGTTTCAGTTTCGGTTTCGGTTCTATAAAAAAATAACGATTCCAGTTCCGGTTCCACAAACAAGCCAAAAAACGCAATAAAAATATAAATATTTTTTTTTATTTTTACGTAAAAACATAATGAAATTATCTATACATGTATATAAAAATTAATTGCCATGCTTTAGTCTCGCAAAAATATGAGAACGCGGATCGACTGATTTGGATGATTCTTTTTTGTTTTATTCGTCTCAATACTGGGAATTTAAAAAAACTCCCACGGAAAAATCGAAATTTGTGTTTTGTATGAGAATGCATTAAGTACACCACCAATGGGAATTGTGTTTTAATAATGATGATTTGTTTATATAGCCACTACAGATAGATTGGACAAAGGGGAGTGGCACGTCCCATACAAACAAACTTTTTTTACATGCTATTACTCTTGACCTCCTAAGAGGAGATTTTAATAATGTGACGCGAAATGTTTTTCCCTTGAGACGTTGCATTACAATCTATCTGGATATAAGAACTGCATATTTCTGCAAAAGTTGTTATATTCCAAAACTCCATTATATCTTTCTGCTAAGCTACGTCTTCGCGTTTCAAATAGAAGCCTCAATTTTATTTTGCCAAAATTTAACTATCTACAATTCGCAATTCGACTCTGGAATTCATTACCACTTAATATTTAAAATATAAACAGAACATGTAAATTTAGGTATTACCCAAGTAAGAATTAACAATCGGCACAAGCCTGATACAGACTTGCGCCAATGCTACTTAAGCCTGTGCCAACGCTGGTATCCATGCTCGTTCCAAGACTGTGTCAAGACTGGAATGATAACTATGTTACAAGCCTGTATCCCAGGTTTGTATCCAGGCTCGTTGACAAATTTGGTGCCAGACTTAATTCTCAGTCTTGTGCCAACACTGTGTTTAGGCCTGTGCCAAGACTGTGTTTAGGCCTGTGCCAAGACTGTGTCAAGGCTGGAATGATAACTATGTCACAAGACTGTTATTCAGGCTTGTGTCCCAGGCTTATACCAAGGCTTGCGTCTCAGTCTTGAAACAAGACCTATGCCCCAGACTTGCGACAATCCTTCTGATACGCCTGGCTATTGGGCATAATTTGTCAAGAGTATTTCATTCATTATTCATGTCATTACACTTGAGAGTTGAGTATGTAAATAAATATGTAAGAGGTTAACAACCAATTTAACAGTAATACTTACGTTAATTTACAGACATATTGTTCAGACAACTTCAAATAATATATTTTTTTGATGTTTAAAAATGTTTGTTGAACATTTTTTTTCATCAGATAAGTGTTCTTCAAGTCGGTACATATGCATTACTACACAGAAAAAAAAGTTCATACTATTTATGAATTTGTTCATCAATTCTATGAATTTTTCATTATTACTCAACCAATGACCAAATTCATCCAATTTATGAATCGTTCATAAAACCGTAATGAATAAGTTCATAATATAATTTCATAATATTTATGAAAAAATTCATGATATTTATGAACTTTAAACTATTTAAAAATAAAAAAATATATTTTTTTATTTTCTTGTATTATTTTTTTTTGTATTTTATTACTTTCTTTATTTTATTATTTTAATTTTTCTCTTTTAACTACTTAACTACTTACATTTTATTTTATATCTACTCTTGTTGTTGCTGCATATTGCTGCTGTTTGTTGTTTGCGCCCGTTTCTTTGGAGTTGTGAACAACAAAGGAAATGATTCGGTTTATTTGTACGAAATGACATAGGAATAATAAAAACTTAGGATTGTATCTGCTATCATCGACTATCGACGCGTCGCGACGAGTAGTCAAAATAATCACTGCGTGTCATGCGGCATGACGCGCATTGATTGCTCAGTAAAATAAAAATATGTATTTATAGCATGGTCTAACAGAACGCAATTCATAACAATTATGAACGCGTTTATTATATACATTTCTCTCAAATTGTGCGATTCGTATATACGAAGAATAGTTCATAAATAGAATGATTTTTTCAATATATATTATGAACGGTGTCTCAATTAACGGCGTTCATTCCATTTATGATTTTTTTTTTCTGTGTGTAGGCATGGGACGAAAAGTTGTTGAGACGGAATTTTGAATTTCCTTCAGCATATGCGGTTTGGATAAGTAGACAATTTTTATATGTGCACTAATAAAACAAAGATGGTTACCAGAAATATCACAGTCCTAAATATTAAGTTATTTACAAATTATGTAAATCGTATTTGAGACAACCATCTCTCAAACATCAGTCAAATACGATAAATATTGCTAGCAACCATCTTTCAAATTATGTATAGCAACCATCAATTAAACATCTTTCAAATAGGAAGATAGTTGATGAATATTTGGAAAAGGTACTCCATTAGAATTCGCGGAGTAATTTTTATTAAATTGAAAGACAATTAATCAAATGTATTTTTAATTATTATAGAATTTAAACAGTATCCTGGTTATACATCGCCATCGTCATTATAAATCCTTCGAACTTGACATTTCTTTTTTGTGTATTACTATTTTAACGTGCTTAAACTTTTGGAGGGGGATCCCATGGGAATTTAGCTATAGCATATTTCTGATTTATCAGTAAAATTAGATATAAGCCATAGAAAATATATATGTTGCCACAACCAACTCATTGCCAACCCAGTTTATTTGGTTCTCTCAACTGCTAAGTCGGTTTTTATAGCCAAAACTAAAAAAAGTTTGAATAACAATAAAGGTGTTTTTTTTTGTAGTGATCAAATTTCCGAATTGGGCGCTCGTAAACAGAGAGCGCTCGTATGAATTTAAAATATAAGCAATGTTTCAGTGTCCATGTGCTCGAGTCGCGCAGCAGTCGTTAACTCGCTTCTGTTAAGTGAAAAACACGAACTAACAGAACTTCAATCATCCAATCGAGCTGAGCATGTAGCATTGTACTAGATGTTCGAGCTTCTGTTAAATAGAGCGCTCGATTTTTTTTTTGGGAACCACAAGTCGTTTCGCGGGAAAACATTATTTTCATGTATTTGAGAATGAGTCAATATATATTTAACCAAAAAAGTTTACCTAAGCACGTATACAGTAAAATTGATCTGTAGATATAAATTTTATATGAGGTATTTCTCTAGCTTTTCTATTTTTTCTGTAATCGTGATTTCAACAGACAGACAGAGGGACAGACAGACGGAAATCACTAAATCGACTCAGGAGGTCATGCTGGTCAAGAATATATATACTTTTCCATACCGGAGATGCTTCCTTCTGGCTGTTACAAACGGCGTACCAAACGGAATATACCCTTTTACTCTTAGTGTAGTGTATAATAAAATGCTGATTGTTGAGAAAAATATTTAATTATTTATCAAAATGACGACGAAATTTAGAAATGAATAGGTAACGCTGAAACGCTTTTTTAAATTTGCTAGAAGTGGCCCAACAGTTAATTATAAATTGTTGTTGGAAATTTATATCTAGCAGGCGACATTTTTTTTTAGAAAATATTACATTATTTATTTTTTAAAACATAAATACAAAAGTGTATAATAGACTCCCGAGTAAATTTCTTTTCGTTTTGGTACACTTGTATCCATATATTATTCGTGTAATAAATGAACTCAGTTGTTAAAACTAAAAAGGGTCCTGAGGTCACTGGGGTTATCGACCAATAAACATAATTACATATTAATCGTGCGATCAATATCTTACATTTCAGTACCTACATGTTCATATAGGTAGGTGTATAAGTTTTCGATTATTAATTATTTTTTATTTTTATAAATATGTATCAAAAATAAAAATTATATATGACTTTTGAAAATATTTATCAAAAATATTTATTTTTGACTTTGATAAATATTAATCAAACATGAATTTATATTTCTCAAATACAATTACTAAAAAATATTTTAAAATTTAACAGTCCTATAATAACAACAAGGTCATAAATTAAAAATGTTCATCGAATGTTATCTGATAGTACCCTTTGCTTTATAGTGCCATCATTTCTTACAATGACTTTTTACATATAAATTTAAAAATAATAATTATTTTGGTCTCTGATTTTAGTACCCTTTGGAAACAAAATTCAATTTGTGTATCATATTAAAGGTGATTAATACCAAAATCTCGTTTGTAAACTACTTCAGCTATACACAATGTAATTTTAATGATTATTTTCACTTTGCAAGTCAGCATATTTCGGAAACCATAAATCCATAATATTTTAATTTGTTTTTTTTTAAGTACAACATTTGTACCAAGTTTGACGATTCACCTATTTTTTGTACCATTTATTCAAGAAGTAAAAGGTAATAGTTACGGCCATATACATCTGTTACCTTTCTAATCAAATAATAGTGGTTTTTCTAAGTTAACTAGTTTTAAAGAAACAACAAATTTAAAAATCACTATATACATTTTGAATTAAAATTATATAAGCAAATATCCATATGCAGCAATCCATAAGTAGAAGTTTTAACGTTAATTTTATAAAAAATCTATAAAAAAAATGGTTCCGGTACCGGTTCCGGTTCTTAAATTATTTTTTATTACGGTTTCAGTTTCGGTTCCGGTTCTATAAAAAAAAACCGATTCCAGTTCCGGTTCCACAAACAAGCCAAAAAACGCCATAAAAATATAAATATTTTTTTTTATTTTTACGTAAAAAGATAATGAAATTATCTATACATGTATATAAAAATTAATTGCCATGCTTTAGTCTCGCAAAAATATGAGAACGCGGATCGACTGATTTGGATGATTCTTTTTTGTTTTATTCGTCTCAATACTGGGAATTTAAAAAAACTCCCACGGAAAAATCGAAATTTGTGTTTTGTATGAGAATGCATTAAGTACACCACCAATGGGAATTGTGTTTTAATAATGATGATTTGTTTATATAGCCACTACAGATAGATTGGACAAAGGGGAGTGGCACGTCCCATACAAACAAACTTTTTTTACATGCTATTACTCTTGACCTCCTAAGAGGAGATTTTAATAATGTGACGCGAAATGTTTTTCCCTTGAGACGTTGCATTACAATCTATCTGGATATAAGAACTGCATATTTCTGCAAAAGTTGTTATATTCCAAAACTCCATTATATCTTTCTGCTAAGCTACGTCTTCGCGTTTCAAATAGAAGCCTCAATTTTATTTTGCCAAAATTTAACTATCTACAATTCGCAATTCGACTCTGGAATTCATTACCACTTAATATTTAAAATATAAACAGAACATGTAGATTTAGGTATTACCCAAGTAAGAATTAACAATCGGCACAAGCCTGATACAGACTTGCGCCAATGCTACTCAAGCCTGTGCCAACGCTGGTATCCAAGCTCGTTCCAAGACTGTGTCAAGACTGGAATGATAACTATATTACAAGCCTGTATCCCAGGTTTGTATCCAGGCTCGTTGACAAATTTGGTGCCAGACTTAATTCTCAGTCTTGTGCCAACACTGTGTTTAGGCCTGTGCCAAGACTTTGTTTAGGCCTGTGCCAAGACTGTGTGAAGGCTGGAATGATAACTATGTCACAAGACTGTTATTCAGGCTTGTGTCCCAGGCTTATACCAAGGCTTGCGTCTCAGTCTTGAAACAAGACCTATGCCCCAGACTTGCGACAATCCTTCTGATACGCCTGGCTATTGGGCATAATTTGTCATGAGTATTTCATTCATTATTCATGTCATTACACTTGAGAGTTGAGTCTGTAAATAAATATGTAAGAGGTTAACAACCAATTTAACAGTAATACTTACGTTAATTAACAGACTTATTGTTCAGACAACTTCAAAAATATATTTTTTGATGTTTAAAAAATCGTCAACAAACATTTTTTTTTCATCAGTGTTCTTCAAGTCGGTCCACATGCGTTACTAGGCATGGGACGAAAAGTTGTCGAGACGGAATTTTGAATTTCCTTCAGCATATGCGGTTTGGATAATTAGACAATTTTTATATGTGCACTAAGAAAACAAAGATGATTACCAGAAATATCACAGTCCTAAATATCCAGTTATTTACAAATTATTTAAATCGTATTTGAGACAACCATCTCTCAAACATCAGTCAAATACGATAAATATTGCTAGCAACCATCTTTCAAATTATGTATAGCAACCATCAATTAAACATCTTTCAAATAGGAAGATAGTTTATGAATATTTGGAAAAGGTACTCCATTAGAATTCGCGGAGTAATTTTTATTGAATTGAAAGACAATTAATCAAATGTATTTTTAATTATTATAGAATTTAAACAGTATCCTGGTTATACATCGCCATCGTCATTATAAATCCTTCGAAGGTAAAATTGTACAACGACTTGAAATTTCTTCGCAGAAGATCCAAGTCCGACCGGCGCTGCTGTTATCAAAGTAAACTCTGAAAAGAAATATTTTTCATCACGTGTTGATAATTCAAATCACAGTATATTTTATTTTCACTTTTACCATTAAAATGTAATATTTGAGTTGGCACTTTTTTACACCATTTGATTTACTTCATTGTTGTGGATAAATCGAGCGTATGGAAAAAGTACGCCAGTTCCGGTTCCACAAACAAGCCAAAAAACGCAATAAAAATATAAATATTTTTTTTTATTTTTACGTAAAAAGATAATGAAATTATCTATACATGTATATAAAAATTAATTGCCATGCTTTAGTCTCGCAAAAATATGAGAACGCGGATCGACTGATTTGGATGATTCTTTTTTGTTTTATTCGTCTCAATACTGGGAATTTAAAAAAACTCCCACGGAAAAATCGAAATTTGTGTTTTGTATGAGAATGCATTAAGTACACCACCAATGGGAATTGTGTTTTAATAATGATGATTTGTTTATATAGCCACTACAGATAGATTGGACAAAGGGGAGTGGCACGTCCCATACAAACAAACTTTTTTTACATGCTATTACTCTTGACCTCCTAAGAGGAGATTTTAATAATGTGACGCGAAATGTTTTTCCCTTGAGACGTTGCATTACAATCTATCTGGATATAAGAACTGCATATTTCTGCAAAAGTTGTTATATTCCAAAACTCCATTATATCTTTCTGCTAAGCTACGTCTTCGCGTTTCAAATAGAAGCCTCAATTTTATTTTGCCAAAATTTAACTATCTACAATTCGCAATTCGACTCTGGAATTCATTACCACTTAATATTTAAAATATAAACAGAACATGTAGATTTAGGTATTACCCAAGTAAGAATTAACAATCGGCACAAGCCTGATACAGACTTGCGCCAATGCTACTCAAGCCTGTGCCAACGCTGGTATCCAAGCTCGTTCCAAGACTGTGTCAAGACTGGAATGATAACTATGTTACAAGCCTGTATCCCAGGTTTGTATCCAGGCTCGTTGACAAATTTGGTGCCAGACTTAATTCTCAGTCTTGTGCCAACACTGTGTTTAGGCCTGTGCCAAGACTTTGTTTAGGCCTGTGCCAAGACTGTGTGAAGGCTGGAATGATAACTATGTCACAAGACTGTTATTCAGGCTTGTGTCCCAGGCTTATACCAAGGCTTGCGTCTCAGTCTTGAAACAAGACCTATGCCCCAGACTTGCGACAATCCTTCTGATACGCCTGGCTATTGGGCATAATTTGTCATGAGTATTTCATTCATTATTCATGTCATTACACTTGAGAGTTGAGTCTGTAAATAAATATGTAAGAGGTTAACAACCAATTTAACAGTAATACTTACGTTAATTAACAGACTTATTGTTCAGACAACTTCAAAAATATATTTTTTGATGTTTAAAAAATCGTCAACAAACATTTTTTTTTCATCAGTGTTCTTCAAGTCGGTCCACATGCCTTACTAGGCATGGGACGAAAAGTTGTCGAGACGGAATTTTGAATTTCCTTCAGCATATGCGGTTTGGATAATTAGACAATTTTTATATGTGCACTAAGAAAACAAAGATGATTACCAGAAATATCACAGTCCTAAATATCCAGTTATTTACAAATTATTTAAATCGTATTTGAGACAACCATCTCTCAAACATCAGTCAAATACGATAAATATTGCTAGCAACCATCTTTCAAATTATGTATAGCAACCATCAATTAAACATCTTTCAAATAGGAAGATAGTTGATGAATATTTGGAAAAGGTACTCCATTAGAATTCGCGGAGTAATTTTTATTGAATTGAAAGACAATTAATCAAATGTATTTTTAATTATTATAGAATTTAAACAGTATCCTGGTTATACATCGCCATCGTCATTATAAATCCTTCGAAGGTAAAATTGTACAACGACTTGAAATTTCTTCGCAGAAGATCCAAGTCCGACCGGCGATGGTGTTATCAAAGTAAACTCTGAAAAGAAATATTTTTCATCACGTGTTGATAATTCAAATCACAGTATATTTTATTTTCACTTTTACCATTAAAATGTAATATTTGAGTTGGCACTTTTTTACACCATTTGATTTACTTCATTGTTGTGGATAAATCGAGCGTATGGAAAAAGTACGCCATTTCCTTTTTTATAGTAGTCAAATTTCAAAATACTGCAATACTGCAAATGTCCAAGAACTCTGGATGTTTGCTATCAGTCAACTGTAAATATCTCCATTTTCATTGCTGTTGTGGCAAACATCTCGTAACTATCTGAATATACGTCATATTAAAAAATATTAATAGTTTTCCTGCAACTTTATTGAAACTTATGGGATGTTTGAATATTTCCGTAAATTCAAAAGCATACTTGCAGCAAGACTTTCATAAACATCTTGTTTTCTTAGTGTGGCCAATATTGTGTCAGACTTGTGTCAATATTGGTATACCGAGGCCTGTGCGGAGTCTTAGAATGAAATTTTTGCCAGGCTTGTTTCCAACATAAACTAAAAAGACGTGTTTGAAATCTGGGAATTACCAATGTGCCAGTCCTGTGCCTATCTTGGTATATCAAGGCCTGTGTGGAGTCTGTGAGTGACGATTGTACCGGGCTTGTGTCTAACCTAAACTAACAAGGCTTGTGTAAAATCTATGAGTGACGCTTGTCCCAGGCTTGTGTCTAATCTAAACTAATGAGGCTTGTTTGGAATCTGGGAATGACAAATGTGCCAGGTTTGTGTCTAGCTTGATATATCAAAGCTTGTGTGGAGTCTGTGACTAACGATTGTGCGCCTTGTATCTGGCCCGATATACCAAGCGTTGGTACACAGGAAAAAATATTGTACGTATATATAACAATTGATATTAATAGCAAATAAAATCGTATTACAATTAAAAATATGTTTGTATTTACTAATTAATTAATTGTATTTACATATTTTTTAATTTAAATATTAATAGGAATAAATTTAATATAATATCAATACAACTAAATCATTACTTTACTACTTTTATTTATTACTTTTAATTTATTCATTTTCTTAAATTGCAATACTGTTTTTTTCTTCTGGGTTTCATTTTGTTTTTTTGTTTGTGCGTCTCGTGCATCGGCGGCGTCGTTCAGTTTCTTCTAACAATATTTACTTCTACGTTGCTATTTTAAAACAGGATATTGCATTATTTAGTGTATGTTATGTTATTAAAGTATTAAATGGCTCAATTTATTTTTGCTGTCAAGAATTTGAACATGATGCTCATTTTGTTGCATATTGACTCATTAAAAAGCGAATATCAAATTTTATGTTTGACTCAATTAACTGGCCCACCTGTAGAAGTTGTGAAAACTGACTTCGAAAAAACATTCGTTAGGTTGAAAGAATTTTACAAAGCATATCAAAAAGTATAAATACTTATTTAATATTTATTTTATGTTATATATTGAATTGTGGGCGATTAACACAAGGCAACGTGTCTGAGTGCTTCAACATGGCGAAGCCTGCGCAATCCTTGTCGGTGTCGTCTCAAGTCAACTCACTGGTCACCAGAATTGACAAATTGTCAAATGGTGACACCTCCACTTCGGCGGAAGTCCTCCTCGTGGAAGTCCCTGGAAACGGCGCTCTACACCACAAGGTGTAGAAGTCGGCTAAAGTGAGTGGCGAGCATCTCCCTCGAAAAATATAAGGCTGAGATCACCGCTATCCAGGAGATGCGATGGACATGGCTGTTCGAAACAAGCGTCCTGTGATATCTACTACAGCTGCCATGCGGAGAGACACGAATTTGGATGTGGATTTGTGGTCGGCAAGAGACTCCGCCACCTTGTCTCTAGGTTCACTCCCGTGGACGAAAGGCTGGCAACAATCGGCATCAAGGCTAAATATTTCCATATCAGCCTAATTTGTGCACACGCTCCGACGAACGAGAAAGATGACGAGACGAGAGCGAGAGCGCTTCTACGAGCGCCTAGACAACGCATACAAGTGCTAGGCGATTTTAACGCCAAGGTGGGAAGAGAAGCCATCTATTGTCCCACAATCGGAAAAATTAGCCTCCATGCCAACACTTCCGATAACGGAACGAGGCTAATCGACTTCACCGCAGCACGAAACATGGTAGTTAGTAGCACTATATTCGAACATTTCGATATCCACAAGGCCACATGGTTGTCGCCCGATCAAAAAACTCGAAACCAAATTGATCACGTTGTGATTTACGGAAGGCACGTTTCGAGCGTGATGGACGTACGCACTATCCGAGGTGCCAATATGGACTCGGATCATTACCTTGTAGCAGCCAAGGTCCGCACACGCTTAAGCGCTGCGAAGAACGTACGGAACCAAACGCAGAGAAAGCTAGACGTCGGAAAGCTGCAATCACAACAGACAACGCAAGCCTTTTTCACTCGACTCTCACACCTGCTTAGACAAAGCACTCCTCTTCTCGATGATATAAGCGCGCAGTGGAACCATATCTCCTGCTCTATGCGTACGGCTGCCGAAGAGGTGCTTGGATTCCAACGCCCCCTGAGGAATCAGTGGTATCACCAAGAGTATCGCGCGGCCACTGCAGAGAAAGACGCTGCGTACAAATCCACCCTGCATTTAGTATCTACGCGAGCTGCGAAGGAGCGATAAAGAGAGAAGGAAAGAGAGACGTCTTTTCAGGCGTAAAAAAACGAGGCAGAAAGACGTGAGTGTGAGTAGATTGAGATGCATGGGGACAGAAATGAGGCTCGAAAATGCTTCGAGAAAATAAGACGCCTAGCCGGAGGTTCAAAATCCGGAGCCTCTTCTTGTAAAGATGAGAACGGGAATCTAGTGACAGATATCCAGAGCACAATGAAGATATGGATGGATCACTTCTCTAAACTGCTGACCGGTGATGATGACCGCAATTCCACCGATAGAGAAGTAAACCCGGCAACCCCAGTACTTGATGACGACGTTGAGATTTCGCCACCCGACCATGACGAGGTCAAAACAGCCATCGCTCGACTGAAAAACAACAAAGCCGCAGGTGCTGATGGCCTGCCTGCTGAATTGTTTAAGACCGGAGGCGAAGAGCTAATAGAGAGCATACATGAGCTCGTAAGCAGAATATGGTCGGATGAAAGCATGCCAAGTAACTGGAACCTCAGTGTACTCTGCCCAATCCTCCCACTATCTGCGCCAACTACCGTGGGATCAGCCTACTCAATATCGCATACAAGGTTCTATCGAGCGTATTATGTGAAAGACTGAAGCCCGTCGTCAACAAACTGATTGGACCTTATCAGCGCGGCTTCAGAACTGAAACGTCCACCATAGACCAGATTTTCACATTGCGCCTAATCCAGGAAAAGGCCCTAGAAAAACAGATACGACACCTAAAGCCGCCTTCGACACTCCGATAAGGGAATGATTATACGTCGCAATATCTGAGTTATAAGGCTTTGCAGGATGACCCTGAGCAACACACGTTGCTCAGTGAGAATAGGAAAAGACCTCTCCGAGCCATTTCATACCGAACGAGGTTTCAGACAGGGTGACTCCCTATCCTGCGACTTTTTTAACTTATTGATGGAGAAAATAGTTCGAGCTGTCGAACTCCGTCAAAGCGGCACTATCCTCAACAAAAGTGTCATGCTGCTCGCATATTCCGACGATATTGATATCATTGGCAGGAGCACACGAGCAGTCAGCGCAGCATTCTCCAGATTGGAGAAAGAGTCGCGTCGAATGGGTCTGCGTTGGAAAGACCAAGTTGAGGACAACCTGGCAACGCTTGGTATTTCTAACTGGCGTCAGCGCGCGCAAAGCAGATACCGACTGGCGCGGCTTCATCTCAGCGGCCAAAACCGACCCACGGTTGTAAGGGCCATTTAAGTAAGTAAGTATATTGAATTAAATTATTTTTATTTTCATATGTTTCTATTCGACAAATATTTTATTTAATTTAACAAAATATTTAATTGATTCAATTTCTATTGAATGAAATTTTTAATTGATGTTACTAATTAATTAATTAATTAATGATTTAAAAATTCCCAATAAAAAATATAATATATATAACAACTTTAATATCAATATGACAAAAAAATTAATTAAAGTTTCTCCAATTAACATATTCTCATTATTAAGCATATGTATATGCATTATATGAGAATTGACCATTTATAAAGTCGCATGGTTTCATAGTCGTATTTAATTGTTGAGAAATAAGTGAATGAAATATTTGTCAAAAATACAAAACATATTTTGTATGACAATCAATATGTATAAAGAAAATTTGCAAAACTCAACATATTTAAAATGCCATTGTCCACTTGTGTAACTTAATTAATATTTGTTTTTGTTTCCAAATTCATTGTCCAAATTGATTTAATTATTATTTTTTTGATATATTAATTTCTGATCTAATTAATTTAGTAATGGTTCCAGTTCCGGTTCTGGTTTTCTGTTCCGGTTCTATAAAAAATAAAATAACGATTCCAGTTCCAGTTCCGGTTCCATAAAAAAATTCAAAAACGGTTCCAGTTCCAGTTCCGGTTCTATTAAAATGAAACGGTTCCGGTCCGGTTCCAGTTTCGGTTCCACCCGAGCCCTGGGTGAAAATAAGTAAAATTTTCAGATTGTTAAAATCATCAAGGGGTATCTAAAACAGTACGGAAAACCAAAATGTTGTTGAAGAGGGAAACAAGGATTTCTGGTTAAAAGTTAATTTTTTTCATGCAAAACCCTTTTTTTTTTGCTAATAACTTCTTCAATTATAATTTGAAAAAATCAAAACCTTATAGCGCAATACCGATTGGACATACTTAAAAACTTTCTTTTGAATATTTGATTTTTAATTATGAAAAATACATAATAATAATAATATATAGTTTATAGTATATAGTTATAGTATAGTTTTACAAAGAAGATATAAAAAAAATGATATTTTCTAAAAACTATGGCGCTTTAGTATAGACAATTTAAAGTCAAATTTTTATTTAAAATCATCTTTTTGACAATTTATTCTATACAAAAATTGTCAAAAAAAGTCGAATTTTTATAAGTCAAATTATTAAAGGTGACTTAAAATTGTCATGGGTTATGAGCCTATAATGTTTAAATTCGATTTAATATTGATACTCCGAGAAAAAATGTATGTCTTTTTTCAGGAATATTTAAGGCATATTTCCGGTCAACACACAGATAAATGGAATATTTTGGGAAGTGTATTGCAGGTTGTAAAATTTTGTGGAATTTTAATGGCAGATTCACGGTATATTTTGGGATCGGACAGAAACCAGAGAGCTTGTGATACAAACTCCGCTTTTGTCTGTTTAAAATATGTGAAAAAATGTTTCTAAACTGCCTCGACTCTGCCAAAAATTTTGTCTTGGGACATTTTGATATAGAACTCAAAATATTTAAAACTCGAATTGTGTATTGTTCAAAATCTTAGTCAAAATAAAATGGCGCATATTCGTAGACAATTTAAAGTCAACTTTAAAATAAAAGTTACCCGCTATTGTGGACAATTTTAACAATGATTAAAATGTCAAAAAGTTTATTTTAAAAGTCGCATACTTTAAAAAAGCGTGCAATTAAAAATGCGCGAAAGTAATTTGAAGATAGTTAGTAATTTTTACACAAAGGCGCAATGTAGAGAGAAAAGCTCCAAAAGGCGTCAACTATTCAAATAACAATCTAAATTAAAACAGAGCATAACTTACAGAATTTTATCGTCTTTACAAGCGCAAAATTATCAAAACAAACACAAAATGGAAAATACTCATATTATAAAAGGCACAAAAACAGTGTAAATTATGCTAATTTTTCAATTTTGTGAGTGTTTTTTTCTTTACCATTGTTTTTGAAAATTTAGCGCCTTTCTCTATAGTACCCGCTCTTTTAAAAACATGTTTTGAAAATGTTGTCCCTTCCTTTATATTTGTGCCCTTCTGTGGAGGCGCACAATTTTGTAAATAAGGCGCATTTACAATTTCATGTTTTTTGAAAATGTTGCGCCTTTATCTATATTTTGCGCTCTTCTGTAGAAGCGCAAAAATTTTGTAAATTAGACGCATTTGCAATTTGTTGCTTTTTTGAAAATGATGCACCTTTATCTATATTTTACGCCCTTCTGTAGAGGCGCAAAAATTTTGTAAATTAGGCGCTTTTGCAATTTTATGCTTTTGTAAAAAAATTTGCGCCTTTCTCTATATTTTGCGCCCTTCTGTAGAGGCGCAAAAATGTTGTAAATTATGCGCTTTGAAATTTTATGCTTAGGTAAAAAATTTGCGCCTTTCTCTATATTTTTCGCCCTTCTGTAAAGGCACAAAAATTTTGTAAATTAGGCGCATTTGCAATTTTATGCTTTTTTGCAAATTTTGCGCCTTTCTCTTTAGTTTCCGCTCTTTAAAGAGGCGCATAATTCTGAATATTAGGCGCATTTTTTTCATTTTGTGGTTTTTCGAAAATTGTGCGCCTTTCTCTATATTTTGCACCCTTCTGTAGAGGCGAAAAATATCTATTTATAGAATTGTCATAAGTTGCAGTTGCACACATACGATCTGACTTCATCTTTAACCAATAGACAACGGTGAAGTGAATGTAATCCTATTAATATAATAAATCTGTTTGCTCGTTTGTACGTTTGTTCCGCTTCTCCCTCTAAACAGTTGATCCGATTTTCTTGAAATTTTTACCACAGATGCGGTATGGTCTAGAAGAAATGATAGGATATATATGGGCGGGATTGGTAAAGAGGCGTGGCACCTCCCATACAACCTAAACTTTCAAAACGATATAACTCGGCACTTTCATCAGCTACGAACATGAAACAAAAAACTAAAATACAAAAAAAATTAAAAGCAAAAACACAAACGCAAAACAAACACAAAAATACTAAAACAAAAGCAATAACATAAAACAAAAATCCAAATTAAGGAAAAACAAAAAAATGAAAGAAAAAGAAAAACAAAAACATTTTTTTCGACATTTTTTTTTTTTTTTTGGACAATGGTGATTTTGACCATTGCATTGTTTTTGTCGTCCAAACATTTTTTTAACAATTTTTTTTCGAAATTTTTGAACATTGTTGTTTTTGTCGATTATTTTTTTTTTCAAATGGTGATTTCGACCATTACGTTATTTTTGTCGTCAACACGGCTAAACCGAATTAAATAAAATTTTGGCAAAATATGTATGTTGGGCCTGGGCATAGTATATGCTATAACTCGGTAAGATTGGTGGACTCGGCGTGGCACCTCCCATATAACCCAAAAATTAAAAACACATTATATCTGCAATTGGAATAGCAAATTTCATGAAATTTTGATCAGCGTTATTTTTAACCATTCTAAACGGTTTCGCCGAATGTGGGAGTGATTGGACCATTGGGCGTGGCACCTCCATAGAAGATACATTTTACATTACGTGTATGTAAACATTACGTGTATGTCAACAGTTATTATAGTGATATCAAGATATTTCACACCAGGTTAACAACCACCCAAAATTCTTTAAACTCACCACACCAAAATTCCCCACATTAAAACCCACCTCGCTAAAACTCACCACACTAAAACTCACCATACAAAAACTCAATAAAATTCACCACACTAAAACTCACGACAAAAAAACACACCACAATAAAATTCACCACACTAAAACTCACCACACTAAAATTCACCACATTAAAACTCAATACACAAAAACACACACTAAAACTCACCACACTAAAACATCTACTGTGAAAAACTCTACGGGGAAAATTTCAACGGGAAATAATTCAACCGGGAACAATTCTACCGGGATGAATTCTACGGGAAGAATTTTACTGGGAAGAATTCTACGGGAAAGCGTTCAAAAGGGGAAGAATTTTACGGGGGATATTTCTAATGAGTTGAATTCTACGGCGAAATGTTCTACGGGGAAGAATTCTAAGGGGAAGCGCAGTCTGAGAAAGAATTGTCTTTGAGAAAAGTTGTTTTAGCGGAGAATTGTTATTTGGTTACTACATTTACAAAACCAATAAAAAAAGTTCCACAGCGATGCACGGGTCCCTGATATAAATAATAAAAATGTTTTTTATATTAATCGCTCCATATGCTTGCATTCACAAAATCTTGGCACGAGTCGTGCACGGGTCCAGCTAGTCATCAATAAATGTAACCATATATCGTTTTCCATCGTGTGATACCTCATTAACTGGTCCTAAAACATCACTGTGAATAAGTTGAAGAGGCAGCTTAGCTCTGAGTAGTTGCTGATTATAAGGAAGGCGTGACTGCTATCCTTCGATACAGTGTACATACACGATTCTATCACTAGTATTACTAGTATTGCTTTTATTCCATCAACCATGTTTTTCAGTGTATGAAGTCCAACTACACTCAGGTGCCCCAAACGACGATGCCACATTTCCAGCAGTGGTGTTAAAGAACAAATATTTGCACATTCCAGATTGCTATACACAATCAGCTTACATAACTTTTCTTCTCGAAGAGCGAATGCAATGACCTCATTTTTCATCATTATTGTTGCTCTCCCATTGGCAAAAATTATTTTCAGTCCATTTATTTCCAGTTTAGAAATAGAAATAAGATTAAAACCAGTTGGGAAGATTAGATCACATGGGAAATTTTAAAGTAGGGACATTTTATAGTAGGTGTTATTATAATAGTTAGGATTATCAAAATTATAGTCGGTCTAAGCCGACTATAAATACCCTACACATATGTGTGGTTACCTTTCAAAGTTGCATATAGGTCACCAGGGTATACGAATCCTGAAAATAACTACAAACATTCAATCGCTGAATAATTTCCATTCATTTGATACCCATATTTACATATGGGTAGGTGCACCGAATTTCGATTTTTTTTTGGAACCACAAGTCGTTTCGCGGGAGAACATTATTTTCATGTATTTGAGCATGAAGTAAATATATATTTGACCAAAAAAAAAATATCGAGTTTTCTCCAGGATCGTTCAATACGAGTTGCGATGGATGGTGTTTTCTCAGAACAACATTTCATCAATTCTGGAGTTCCGCAGGGTTCCGTCCTATCCTCGTCCCTATTTCTGGTATTTATCAATGACCTTCTGTCATTGACTCAGAACCCAATTCATTGCTTTGCAGATGACAGTAACATTTGTCATTCATATTCGTTCAACAAGCGCCCAAACTCTTTGGAGATTGAGAGTAAAAGACACACTCAACAATGACCTTAAATCAATCTCCGAGTGGGGTCTTGTTAATAGAGTTGATTTTAATGCAAGCAAGACCCAATGTTGTCTTTTATCTCACAAAAGAGTAGATTCACCCTTCCCTCCCCTCAATATGGACTCTGTCGATATTGCGCAGTCAGCTGCTCTTGACGTTCTGGACATATCAATTCAATGTGACCTCCGTTGGAATGATCACATATTTGATGTGTCGAAAGAAGCGGCCAAGTGCCTGGGTTTTCTGAAACGGTGTAAGACATACTTCACTCCCGCTGACTTGCGCATTGTCTACACAACCTATATTCGGCCTAAGATGGAATACAATTCTCACATATGGGCAGGGGCTTCAAAATCTTCTTTAGAGTTCCTGGATCGAATCCAACAACGTTCAATATATTTAATAGGGGATGGAAATATTTCATTGGTTCTCTTGAGCACCGAAGGACCGTAGGGTGTGTAAGCCTGTTTTATTGGAATTACAATGGTAAGTGTTCGAGGGAAATACATGGCCTGATTCCACCAGGTCGTGTATTCTCTCGTTCTACTCGGGCATCGAACCAAGCCCACCCCTTCGTAGTCCACTCGGTTCTCAACAGAACAACGCATTACAGAGATAATTCGTTCTTCAGCCGCACGATACGTTTGTGGAACAATCTCCCTGCGTCTGTTTTTCCCGACATTTTTAATATTGGGAAATTTAAAGCAAATACCCACCGACACTACTCCATCTTTCCTCCTCCTCTTAACCTATAATCCTTTCTTACGATCAACACTGTGCATTGCATGAATAGAGGGCATCCCCTGAGCGTTGGTTAATTTGTAAAAAAAAAAGAATATATTTACTTTTCCATACCAGAGATGCTTCTTTCTGGGTGTTACAAATGGCGTACCAAACTGAATATACCCTTTCACTCTTGGTGTAGGGTATAATTAAAACCCGGTACATAAAAGACATCTTTTATCGTGATAACATTTTTTGTGATTACCTGAAATGATAGATTGTACTTGAATTGATCCAGACTTACTTGCTTCCAGTGTCTGACCCGACTTCGCTACCGCAATTTTTTTTATAGTTGGTAGAAAGAAAACATACTTTGCTAAGTAGAATTTCACAGAGATCGAAAAAAACACTAACGTACTGTACTGTTCTTTGATACGAACACTACGAAAACACAAACCTAACATGAAGAACACTAACGCTACCTTCCTTCTTAACGTTTGTGTTTGCGAACACTAACTAATACACTACGAATATAACGCAACGAAAACAGAACAGTATACAACTTTGCTTTTTGTACCAGGAACACAAACTCTATCTCGAAGTAAGTGTTTGTGTATTTTTAGCGTTATTTTAGTGTTATTTTTAGTGTTCATTTAGAGTTTTTTTTAGTGTTTTTTTAGTGTTTTTTTTAGTGTGTTTTTTAGGTTTTTTTTAGAGTTTTTTTTGTGTTATATTTAAAAAAAATTTAAATTATTAAAAAAAGGAAGGGTTTCTGTACCAGTGGTTTTGTGGCGCCTCCACCAAGTGATCGAAGTGGATTAGGCCCCGCTCTCTTAAAGTGGGAGGAAATCGCTTTTTTGTACCAACTTTTTTTATCGCTGAAATCGATAGAGGAGGTCGAGAAATTAATATAGCTACCCGCCCACTCCAAGTGGGCGGAAATCGCCTTTTTGTACAATCTTTTTTATTGCGGAATTCGATAGAGGATGTCGAGAAATGGATGTACCCACCTAGAGGGGTAAACCCCACCCACTCAAAGTAGACGGAAAACCACAAAGGGTTAGATACCTATAACAACAAATTATTAACAATATTTAAAAATATTTTTTTTTGTTTTAATTTAATAATACATATAATTAAAAAAAGGTACATTAAAGTAGCAAATTTCAAGGAATTAACGTTAACAAAAAAAAACTTTTCAATTAACAAACAAAAAAATCAATAAATACAAAATTATTCATCATAATTAAATTCTCCATTGACTCTTACTAATAAAATGCGCTCTAAATTTATGGTGTTAACCTATTGTGTTGATTTGAGAATATATATTTTAAAGAATAAAATAAGAGTTCCGCACTAACTTGTGTGGATGAAATCCATTTCTCCACCTTCCTTATCGATTTCCGCGATAAAAAAAAAGTTGGTAGAAAAAAGCGATTTCCGCTCATTTGGAGTGGGCGGGGTTTACCCATCTGGGTGACTACATCCATTTCTCGACCTCCTCTATCGATTTCCGCGATAAAAAAAGTTGGTTCAAAAAAGCGATTTCCGCCCACTTTAGGAGGGCGGGGCCTAATCCTCTTCGATCACTTGGTGGAGGCACCACAAAACCTCTGGTACAGAAACCCTTTTTTTATAATTCTTAAAATAACACAAAAAAAAACTCTAAACAAATTCTAAAAAACACAAAAAAAAACTCTACAAAAACACTAAAAAACACAAAAAACAACTTTAAAAGAACACTAAAATACCGCTAAAAACAACACTTACGAATCTCGTGTATACTGTTTTCGGTTTGTGTTCTATGAAAAAAACACTATAAATTGAGAAGGAGTATGTGTACGTATCGGAATTCGTTATCGTTGTGTTCTATTCTTTCTGTTAGTGTTCGTTTTGTAGCGTTAGAGTTTGTCTTCACAAACACAAACGCTACCCTGCAAGATAGTGTTTGTGTTCTCTTGACGTACGGTACGTGTAGCGTACGGTTTTTTTTCTATCTCTGGATTTTTATCGTTTACCACGTTCTGACTAATATTTCCAAAGGCAGCCACAAAACAATAGTTTTCCTCATGTGTGTTTTGAACTACATTCGCTGCCTCCTGCTTACTTTGTTCCTTTTCTGAACCTGAGCAACAACTTTCTTCCTACAATCTGCTCGTCTGTGACCAGAAGGGTGTCACTTATTTTTTAATACCCATGTCTCACCCCCTAGGATTGTTTATTAGGACTCAAAAATATATTTTTTTTTAATTTGAAGAACGGGAACACGTGCATTGAAAATTGTACTAGGAGATGCATTTATACTAGGATTCGAATTGTAGAATATTCCAAAACAATATTTTAAGTAAGCAATCATGTATAATTTTTGCAAAAAACATTATATGTAATTGGATTTTCGATATTTCGATAATTTTCCGAGTTATCGATTGTTATATACAGCAGTAAACACATATAAATCAAAGGATAATTTTTTGAAATGAAGTTCCCGCATAATTTTTTCAAAAATTCTCATGCAGAGTTTCCAATGACGCATTAAACTTCATCGTTAACAATGATTTTTCTCAACAATAACTGACTTGCAATTCCTTTACGTTCGAAGGCTTTTGAAAATCTTGCCAAATTTCATTTGCCGTAAGCAATCCTTTGAACGATCTGCGACTTACACTTCAAGTCTTTTTGTTGTAAATGTTTCAGTTTCTTTTGCTTTTTAGCCACAACGCGCTCAAATATATGCCCTTCTTGGTAACTTACAACCAAAATTGGTAACTTTTTGTCAGCTTGGTAACTGGATAACTTTTCAATCATTTTGGTAACTTTTCGATATGCCAATAATAAATGAAATATTTTTAAATTATATAAATGTTTAATTTTCGTATTCTTATTTAATCGAAAAATTAGAGAAATTTATTTGTTATTATAGGAGTAGATAAATATATATAAATATATTTTGTAAATGAATAGCGCCACTATTGTTGTTTTAAATTACAGTTTCTTTGAGTTTAAAGTTTCTTATTTTCTACATGGCTAAGCAGTGTTTCCAGGTGGTCGTGAACCGAAAGTATTACGCCAGTGTTGAAATTATTTCAGTCTTTCAATATTTCATTCAATATTTCTTTCAATTTTTATACCTAAACTAAAGGGTATATTCATTTTGTTTTACCATTAATTTTTTATTTACAAATACAAAATCATCCAATCCTAAAATGAAAGCTTACCTTATAAGTGTATCAGAAATACTTTTTTTGTTTATGAAGCAATTTAAACACTTTCAACGGTTTAATTTTTCAAGACCATTAAAAATATGACAAAAAACTGCATTTAGAGGGGTAGAAGTCAGTTCGCTATGTGCGAAGATAGCCACTTTTTTTTCGAACAATCCACGTTTTTTTTAAGTTGAAGAACTCGCTTTCGATCAATATTAGCGTATACACGAATGAATGAAAGCTTTCGTTATATTCGAACAACGTGTATTGATACCATCAATTTCATATTTATTATATTTCATTTAAAGCAATAACAACTCTAGCAAACAAATTAGCTTTATGTTTTGGTTTTACTTTTTTTATGCAAACTGCAAAAGAATGTTTTTTTTTTGATTCGTTTCTGGACAGAAACGTTTCATCGTCGCTACCTGACAGAAACGTTTGTGTTAAGGGAGTAAATGTAAATCCAAATACACAAATCACAATTAAATTCGGTCATATAATTGTGTAACAGGAAGCGTAGAATTATAGATCAAGTTTGATGTTAATATATGGCCCAAAACGCAGTCTATCACCTGCCATATTTACGCATTTTTATACCCTACACCTATGAGGTACAGGGTATATTAACTTTGTGCATATATTGTAACGCCCCTTAGGAGGCGTGTCCGGTATGGAAAAGTATATATATTCTTGATCAGCATCACTACCCGAGTCCGTTTAGCCATGTCCGTCTGTCTGTCCGTCTTGCTGTCCGAATACAGAATAACTTGAGAAATACTGATCAGAATGCGATGAAATTTCGTCTCAATATATTTTAGCCAAAAGTAGGAACTGAGTTTGAAAATGAGCCAAATCGGTCAACGGACACGCCCACCTCCCATACAAGTAACTTTTATATAACTCTTTCGGAACTAATAACTCGAAAATTATTCATGGAATAGTTATAAAATTTAAAAGGTATTGTTATAATTCACCTATAAATATGTGGTCCAAAAATGGGCGTGATCCGCCCACTTTTTTTTTTCATTATTTCCCGGGTTTTCATAGTGGAAATTTGATCCGTAAATTATTAAAATCAAATCTATGAAATATTAGCCTTTCAAAATTTTAAATATAGGCGTGGTCCGCCCAATTATATTATTCTTTTTTTTTTTTTTAGTTGTTTATACTTTTATATACATTTTTTAATTTATGGGGATATATGACGTAAATTTCTGATTTATGAATAATATTCTGAGGGTGGGGAGGTTCAGCATAATTAAAAACTTTAAAATTAAGGTATGGAATTAAATATCCCACATTAATATCCTCACCAAAGGTGTAGGGTATTCCATAGTCGGGCCCGACCGACTATAAAAATCCGCCCCATGTGACCGAACTTACCCATGTGACCTAACTTTCCCAACTCGTTCAACATATATTGCTCCGAAAACATATGAAATCTTATGAAATGGCAACTTTCGTTTTTTATATATATTTTGTACATTAATTTTTTACAGATTTGAGATTTCGATATGATTTCTTTTGTATTCTATTGACAATACTTCAGATAATATTCTAAATAAAACTGCTTGAAATTCGCCTGGATCTGACAATAAGTTATTTCAAATGCAAAAAATATAAATTTGAAGGTGTTCCTGTATAACATTTGTGATTTTAATAATTGAATAAAGTGTATATGGCCCAAAACGCAACCTGCAATTTTTACGCATTTTTCAACATATATTGCTCCGAAAACATATGAAATCAAATACTTTTAATATTTTTTATAAATGTATCTAAAAGTACACTTTTGATCGTACGATGTAACGTATTAACCAATTTTAAACGTTCATAAACAACAAGCCATGCAAAAAATTTTCTATATATAGAAAATCTTATCACAGAAGTGTAATTTTAGATACTTTTATAAAAAATATTAAAAGTATTTGATTTCATATGTTTTCGGAGCAATATATGTTGAAAAATGCGTCGGACTTGTCGGACTGATTTTAGTATTTATTTAATTTTTTTTTTTTACAAATTAACCAACGCTCAGGGGATGCCCCCTATTCGTGCAATGCACAGTGTTGATCGTAAGAAAGGATTATAGGTTAAAGAGAGGAGGAAAGATGGAGTAATGTCGGTGGATGTTTGCTTTAAATTTCCCAATATTAAAAATGTCGGGAAAAACAGACGCAGGGAGATTGTTCCACAAACGTATCGTGCGACTGAAGAACGAATTATCTCTGTAATGCGTGGTTCTGGTGAGAACCGAGTGAACTACGAAGGGGTGGGCTTGGTTCGATGCCCGAGTAGAACGAGAGAATACACGACCTGGTGGAATCAGGCCATGTAATACCTATAAAAGAGGCTTACACACCCTACGGTCCTTCGGTGCTCAAGAGAACCAATAGAGGATGAAATATTTTCATCCCCTATTAAATATATTGCATGTTGTTGGATTCGATCCAGGAACTCCAAGGAAGATTTTGAAGCCCCTGCCCATATGTGAGAATTGAATTCCATCTTAGGCCGAATATAGGTATTGTAGACAATGCGCAAGTCAGTGGGAGTGAAGTATGTCTTACACCGTTTCAAAAAACCGAGGCACTTGGCCGCTTCTTTCGACACATCAAATATGTGATCATTCCAACGGAGGTCACATTGAATTGATATACCCAGAACGTCAAGAGCAGCTGACTGCGCAATATCCACAGAGTCCATATTGAGGGGAGTGAGGGGTGAATCCATTCTTTTATGAGATAACAGACAACATTGGGTCTTGCTAGCATTAAAGTCAACTCTATTTGCAAGACCCCACTCGGAGATTGTTTTAAGGTCATTGTTGAGTGTATCATTCATTATGCGCCTTTTACTCTCAATCTCCACAGAGTTTGGGCGCTTGTTGAACGAATATGAGTGACAAATGTTACTGTCATCTGCAAAGGAATGGATTGGGTTCTGGGTCGATGACAGAAGGTCATTGATAAAAACCAGAAATAGGGACGAGGATAGGACAGAACCCTGCGGGACTCCAGAATTGATGGAATGTTGTTCTGAGAAAACACCATCCATCGCAACTCGTATTGAACGACCCTGGAGAAAACTCGATATCCATCGAGTAAAAGAATTACCGACACCATATGCAATAAGTTTTGATACCACAGCGTCATGCCACACTCGAACAAAAGCCTTGGAAATATCAAGAGCAACCACCTTACTCTCCCCGAAAAGATGAATACAATTATTCCACTTTTCGGAGAGGACCGCCATCAAGTCACCGGTGGATCTGATCCTACGGAAACCATATTGCCGGTCACTAAGTAATTCGTTTCGCTCCAGATAGTTCACAAGGTGGAAGTTTATTACGCTTTCCATTACCTTGGATAGCGCAGAGTATATTGCAATGGGTCGGTAATTAGCAGGGTTCGTAGCCTCACCCTTTTTCGGAACTGGCTGGACATTGGCAACCTTCCAACAAGATGGAAAAACTCCTGTCTTGTAGGAGATGTTGAAAAGGTTACGCAATGGGCAAGCCAGCGTTGACGCACACTTCTTCAACACATGGGCAGATATGCCATCTGGCCCGGAAGCTTTGTTAATTGATTGCTATCTGGGAGCGTTGAATTATTTGCAAATAATTCTGCCAAGAGATTAGCTTTATCAACCGGGTCAGTGAAGGTCTGGCCATTCATAACAAGGGTTGGAATAGACGATGTCGTCTGATTCTTCACCCTTTTAACAAATGACCAGAAATTTTTACTACCTCTATGGTAGAGAAGGACCTTTTTGCGCGCGTTTTGTTCGTGTAAAAACTTTTCACGCGCGATCACGGCATTACAGCGATTCCTAGCCTGTAAGCGAAGTCTTTCAGTATCAGCATTCTTATTAGAACGCCAATTCTGAAAGGCTTCCTCTTTCGACCTGACTGCAATCCTGCAAGTCTCATTAAACCAAGAGTGGTCCTTGGGTTTAATGCTAATCTTTTTAGAAGGTATGAAGGACCTCATACCCAATAATAATTTTGTACCTTTAAGGCCGCGGCATTTATGTCCTTATCTGCGAAACACATTTTCCAATTAAAGTTGCGAAAAAAATCATTTAACGCAACCCAATTTGCTTTTGTAGCTGCGGTAGCTCAGTGGTTAGTGCGTTGGACTGCGAGCCGAAAGGTCCCCGGTTCAAGCCTGGACTGGGGCTAACAACATCTTTTCATAGAAACATTTTTTCTATACCGCGCTACCTCTCGTCAGTAAATGGCAAACCTACGAGAGTAAAAAATTGCCTATGAAAAAGCTCTCACCCGCCGTTCGGATTCGGCAATAAACTGTAGGTCCCACCACTTTGAGTACAAATATAACACGCACAGCTCAAAATGGTAAGAGAGCTCGGCCTAAGTTCTTATAGAGCTGTAGTGCCAAACTATTATTATATTATAATTTGCTTTTTCGTAAAGCCATACAGTTCTCTTCGGGGATTTAATCGAAGAGACGCGTAAACTAGAATACGAAAATGCAGCGGAAACAATACAGTGGTCGGAATTACCAAGAGGAGCAAGGACTTTTACATCATATTTTTCATGATGCGAAGTCAGAAAAAGGTCTAGGACTTTTTGGCTCTGCCCGCCGACGCGTGGGAGGTACGTCGGCTCCTTCACCAGTTGCGTGAGTTGGTTGCACTCGGCAAACAGCTCAACATAACAACCCTCCTGTGTTGATAGACCCGAGTGGCTCATCCAAGTGGCGTTGTGCACATTAAAGTCACCAGCAACAACAATTTCACTGCCTGGAAACTGTTCCAAAATATTTGAGATCGAATCTGATAGTGCATCTAACTTGTTACAGGTAGAAACCCTATCAAGATTCGGACTCCTATAAATAAAACACAAGTGCATGATGTGTTGCAGGATTTTGAATTTAATCCACATAGAATTAAATTCATTATCAGAAACACTATGTTGCTGTTGGTTTTTTCCAGTTTTTTCCGTACACGTACAGTTTTAAGGATATTATTCATTATCAGAAACACTATGTTGCTGTTGGTTTTTTCCAGTTTTTTCCGTACACGTACAGTTTCAAGGATATTTGAGATAAACGAAAAACCACGTTTTTGAGGATTCTATAGATTGGTAAGCGTTGATTATAATGTCAGACTAATTTTTATTTTATTAAAAACATGCATAACTGAACACAAATTATATGTACATATCAATTTTCAAAATTCCTTTAACAGGACCTGAGATATGATGCAAAAAGAACTCATTTTTGGGTTAAAAAAAGACACATTTTTGACCATTTGTTTCTCAGTTCCCAGTTGTTCACCATTCTTGTGCTTTACATTATAAGTTAGCAAATCTCAGATATTTCAAGTCTGTTTTATTCAAAAAAATCGTAAACGTCAAAATTGGGCATACAAAATAAAAAAAAATAAAAGTTTTTAAAAATAAAAAAAAAATTATTAACCATAATAATTTCGTAGAAATATTAGTAACTCGTACGTTTTTTTTTTTACTCTTTTACAATATTATTTTGGTAAGGGAAATAGTTGGGTCAAATTTATCAAGAACTGATCCAGCTCCTTGAACGCTTCATCAACCGCTGCAGCTGATACCGTTTCACATGAATTTTTTGCTGTCAACTTTACGGGCATCGTGCTGAGGAGCTACTGCGTCAGCTGCTTTTCCAGCCATTGCGACTAGCTTTTTTCGTCTTTCCTTTACGAACCATACTGTCAACCACGTTGTCGTCCACCAAGCGGTGGTGATGCAGAAGCCGTTGTGATGCCCAAGCAACTTACATAGTTTTTTAATTTTTTCCGAACGAAAAACGCACGCCGATTTTATTTTAATTGCTTTATTTAAATGAAATAAAAAAAATAAATATTTTGAAGTCTGTATATTTGGAAAAAGAAATTAAAAATCGAATTGTTGAATTTAACAATTGAATTGAATATAAATATTCAACAATGAATTTAACAATATTTCCTAAAATGATTGATAAATATAAACCAGTTGGGAAGGTTAGATCAGACGGGAAATTTTAAAGTAGCTATTATTATGATATATCGCTGAAGAATTTCCATTCATTTGATACCCATATTTACAAATGGGTATGTGTACCGAATTTCGATTTTTTTTTTTTTGGAACCACAAGTCGTTTCGCCGAAAAACATTATTTTCATGTATTTGAGCATGAGTCAATATATATTTTACCAAGAAAAGTTTACCTAAGCTGGTATACAGTAAAATTGATCTGTAGATATACATTTTATATGAGGTATTTGAACATAAGTGGTCGGTTCTCAGGTGACAATAGACCGATCATGCCAATTTTCTTGTTCAGACAGCTTAGTTATATAAGTAATCTAAATATAAAGTTTCATTGCTCTAGCTCTTCTTTTTTCTGTAATCGTGATTTCAACAGACAGACAGAGGGACAGACAGACGGACAGACGGATATCACTCAGAACTCAGGAGGTTCTGCTGATCAAGAATATATATACTTTTCCATACCGGAGATGCTTTCTTCAGGGTGTTACAAACGGCGTACCAAACTGAATATAACCTTTCACTCTTAGTGTAGGGTATAAAAACTACAATCATCACTCAAATTAAAGGAAAAAAATGAACAATTTATTTGTTAATTGAACAACAATCATTATTGTTAAATTTTAACATTAATTTTCCGAAAGTGTATGTGTACCGTATTTATAGTCGTCTTCGGCTGATTATAAATTTATTAATTCTTACAAACATTCACACTATATGTCACAATTGCCTAACTTTCCTTACTGGTTTTAAAGTATTTTTGAACGATTTTTTTAGCATTTTGGATCTGACGATAAATAATGGAAAAAGTTCATACTATTTATGAATTTGTTCATTCATTTTATGAATTTTTCATTATTACTCAAGCAATGACCAAATTCATCCAATTTATGAATCGTTCCTAAAACCGTAATACAAAAGTTCATAATACTGATGAACGCTTTCATAATATTTATGAAAAAATTCATGGTATATATGAACTTTAAACTAATTAAAAATAAAAAAAAATATTTTTTTTTATTTTCTTGTATTATTTTTTTTTTATTTTATTATTTTAATTTCGTTCTTTTTTTAACTACTTACATTTTATTTTATATCTACTCTTGCTGTTGCTGCCTATTGCTGCTGTTTGTTGTTACGTGATGTTAAGTACCTGCGGCTGCGCTGCTTTGGCTCAAAACATTAATATGAATACCTCAATGAACGCAATTCATAACAATTATGAACGCGTTTATTATATCAATTTCTCTCTAATTGTGTGATTCGTATATACGAAGAATAGTTCATAAATAGAATGATTTTTGTCATATATATTATGAACGATGTCGCAATTAACGGCGTTCATTCCATTTATGAATAAATTTTTTTCTGTGTGTCACTAAAATTTTACAACCTGCTATACACTTCCCAACATATTCCATTTATCTGCGCTATAAGGTTATGGTTGTTCCAAATTATAATTGAAGAAGTTATTAGCAAAAAAAAAAAAGGTTTTTGCATGAAAAAATTTAATTTTAACCAAAAATCCTTGTTTCGCTCAACAACAACATTTTAGTTTTCCGTACTGTTTTAGATACATCTTGAAGATTTGAAAAATCTGAAAATTTTACATTTTGTCCCCTGAAAATTAAATTTACTTAGGGATTGCTGCTTATGGGATTTTGCTTATATAATTTTAGTTCAAAATGTATATAGCGATTTTTAATATATATATTTTTTAACTAGTTAACTCAGAAAAACCACGATTATTTGAATAGAAAGGTAACAAATGTATATGGCTGAAATGCAAAAAAATCGATAAATGTAGAAACAAAATTTATTTGATGACTTTTAGTTCTATAACGACGATTTATAATCCGATTTTTACGTTTTCAGTCTTTTTGAAATTAAAAAAAATCTGTTGTTAAATAATTTAATAATTGGTCAAGTAACTTTTACCTTTTATTTCTTGAATAAATAGTACAAAAAAATAGGTGAAACGTCAAACTTGATACAAATGTTGTACTTACAAAAAAAAAATCAAATTAAAATATTTTGGATTTATGGTTTGGAAATATAAGTTTACAAACGAGATCTCTGTATTGATCACCTTTAATAGTGTTACGAAAAGAGCTAATTTGCCCCATAGTGCAAGCAATCAACAATAATTAATGAGAGGCAAGCGAATTCAACGCACTAAGCATGTGTTAGAAAGAGACGGAAGATCATTCAGCGCACTGAGGCAGTGTGCGAGAAAGAAATGGAAGATCAGTGCATTAAAACACATTAGTGCAAATGAGATGCCAATAGCATGCGTCATTCACGAAACGAGTAGAAGGTTCTCGAAACAAGTCGAAGCTTGTCGAAACGTGTCGAACTGATGCATGCAGTATATAAGGGAGCCGCATCAGAGGTACAGCACTTCAGTTGTGATTTGATAGTGAACTAGTGCATCTCGTGAGTGAACATTTTTAAGCTAAATTGTATAAATTCAGCAGTTGATATAAGTGATTATTCTTTAAGTTGTTATTTAAATAAATAAAGTTAATTAATACTAGTTGAAATAATACTAGTTAAAACCAAATATTAGTGTGTTTTTATTTTGTGCACAATCCAGCGATATGAACTCGTAGAACAGTTTTCCGTAGACTGAATTTTCGTAACATTGGTGTCAGAAGTGAGATTGTGATACAAAATGGCTAAATTTGAACAACTTAAAGTCGACCAGCTAAAGAAGGAGCTGGCAAGTCGTGATCTTCCAACTGTTGGTACGAAAGTAGAGCTACAAAAGCATCTAATAGAGGAATTGGATGTCCAAGGCATTGATCTCGCGGAGCATGAGTTTGAAGTAGAAACTGCAGCACCGTCGTCGAAAATTCTAGATCCTGAGCAAAAAGTACAGTCCCAAAGTTTTGATATGAGCCAGTTTCTCGAAACCACACAACAACAGCTCCAAGAAAATTCCAATCAACTTAAAGAAGAACTTCGAGAAAATTCAGACAAAGCTCAAGAAAATTCAAATTAGCTTCAAGCTAAAATGGAGAAACTTCAAGAAAATTCCAACCAACATCTAGTAAAAGTGGAGGAACGGATGCAGGAACATTCGAAGCAGCTTCTTGAAGTTTCTAATACACTCCAGGGCAAAGTACAGCGTTCAACATTTTCAAGCTGCAATTTGAGACCACGACTGTATGTAATCGATGGAACAATGAGGACAGCGTAGCCGCACTTATCGTGGCGCTAAAAGGAGGCGCAGCTGAAGTATTGCAGACTGTTCCAGAAAGTGATCGAAACAGTTATTTAGCGGTTATGGCTGCACTGCAACGCAAATATGGCAAATCACATGAAGCAGATCTACAGAATAGAACTAAAGGGCCGAATGCAAAGAAATGGTGAAACATTGTAGGAGTATAATGTGGACGTCGAGAGGCTTGCGCTTTTGTCGTATGCAGATTCAACGAATGGTTTCATAGAAAAGTGCAAGATAGATGCCTTCGTTGATGGCATATGTGATCCGAAAACAAAACGTGCCACAATGACAATGCCGCAAACTACATGTGGAGAATGAAGACCTACTTCAAGTAATTTGCCAAGCATTAAAAAATGGAGCTAAACCAGATAACACTGCTGCCAACCGAAACACCCAATTTAAAGGTAAAAGAAGTAACCTTGTTAAGGACGAAGTAAGAATATAGGAATAGGAATATAGGAATATATAGGAATAAGGTTGCAAACAGCTACAGGTGAAGAAACTCCTATCAGATGAAAGATTACCAAGAAAATCACGATTGGTACTACGATAGTTAAGCATGATTTTATATTGGCGGAAATAGTAGACGAAATATTACTTGGCATGGACTTCATGATAAGAAACGGTTTCACACTAGATTTAACTAGGAACATTTTGAGTTATGCCAACACGGAGATCCAACTAAACATTGATTGTGACCAATGCCCGAAAATTAAACAAGTTACTGCTCATAAAAATAGAAAAAAAAACACCTAATTCAGAAGCAATTGTTTGGGGGATATTAAATGGAGATTGTGGGATAAGCAAGTTGTGGGTTATAGAAGCGAATAATGAGCCAATGAGCAGAAGTAATATTGTTGTCGGAAGAACATTAGTAGAAGCGACAAAAGACAAAGTTGTTCCAATAAGAGTTCTCAACATGGAAAACTCGTCCAAATTAATTAAAAAGGGAACAGTAATAGGTAGGTGTCCAGAGGCATCTGCGATAATAAATTGTAAAGCAAATCAATCAAAAATAAACAATACACCGCAAATAGATAATAAATCTGCTCAAACTTTTATAAAAGAGTGGACCAAGGATTTGACTGCCAAAGAAAAGAGTAAAGTACAACAACTAATTGATAAACACTGGTTTGTATTCGATATTAAAGGCCAATACGACGGAAGAACTTCCATCGTAAAACATCGAATAGACACTGGTGACTCTAAACCAATTCGTCAAGCACCGAGAAGAGTACCACTTGCCAAACGGGACGAATTGTCACATTTAGTCGAAGATATGGACAAAAATGGTGTCGTGGAATCATCAGAAAGCCCATGGAGCTCACCAGTGGTGTTGGTTAAAAAGAAGGATGGTAATACTCGGTTTTGCGTTGATTGCCGAAATTTAAATGAAATAACCAAGAAGGATAGCTAGCCATTGCCTAGAATCGACGATACCTTGGATACACTCTCTAATGCAAAATGGTTTTCTACGTTGGACTTGAAAAGCGGTTACTGGCAAGTAGAAATCGATAAGAACGATCGAGAGAAGACTGCATTCAGTACTGGCGATGGACTATGGCATTTTCTGGTAATGCCATTTGGACTGTGCAATGCCGCAGCAGCATTCGTGCGGTTAATGGAGCACGTATTAAAAGGTTTACACCAAGGATTGAAACCTAAACGAATAACGGTTTCGATTTCGGTTTCGGATTTTTCCGCGTTTCGGTTTCGGTTACGGTTTCGGTTTTAAGTTTTTATAACGAAACGGTTTCGGTATACCGGTTCCATGTTACGGTTTCGGTTTTGATTTCGGTTTTTATATAAATTTTCTTTATTTCCATATTTTTCAAATAATTTTACATTTTTTATATGGTGTTAAATTATGTTCAAATTATAATATTGGGGTAAAGTGGGAAACGTAATTTAAACAATGTTTGTTGTTATTTTAGTAAAAATATTGTGTTATATGAATTATTTAATTGATTACGCCAAGAAAAAAAAATTAATTTAAAATTTCGTGACCACAAACCAATGAAAAGCAACATTTTGACTTCACCTGAGATATGATCTGAATTGCAAAGAAGAAGAATTTTGTACAATTTTCATCCATAAAAGCCAAAGAAATTAATTTCAACAATTCTGTGAACTGCAATATATGTAAACTAGTGATGATCATTTGCAAGAGCAAGTCATGAAAAGGTAATCTTAATCTTTTAAATTTTAAATAAAAGATCGAAGACTGCACATTAATTATGAAAACGAATAGAATTTGAACAATAATTGTATTTAAGTTACTTATTTTCCATATTTTCAACATTTTACCAACAAAAAAAAAACCAATAACATAAAAATTTGAATTATATTTTAACAAGAATTAACTAATAAAAAATAATTATGGGTATTCATACACTCAGAAGAAAATGTACCATTAAGTACTTTATGGTACGACCATTTATCTTATGGTTCATGTATTAATAGTTTTTTCTTATTAAATTAAAAATTTTCTAATTAATTCAATAGTATTTGAAAAATTCAGTAACATGAATTTAAATATTTCAATATTATTATTCTAAATAGAATAAATACTGTTGTTTTAATGGTTTCCTCCTATAATAATAAACGTGGTGTAAAAAACATGAAACGAATACAAACATGTTCGTTTTGTACGTCATTCTGCGTGTTTACTCAAAATGGTCGCATGTATTTTTTTTGTAATAATCCACATTATTAAACGCGATATTGGTAAGGACTCAATGTATTTAATGTAAATAAATTATATTTATATATTTATTTATATTTATATTTATATTTTTATTTATTACAGAAAATAAATAATACATCGAATTTCTATTATGGCAACGGACTCAAAAATATCTGCAGACTCAAGTACTACTTATTGGAAACCAAAGCAAACATTAAATGTTTTATAACCTTTTGCAGCAAGAAGTGTCTTTTTATGTGTGTGTTGTAAAAGTGAATATCAATTTCGACATTTAAATAAAGTAATATATACAATAAATTAACTAAAATACAATTTTGTTTTAATAAATTATTAGGAAAATGTAATTCGACTATACCATAAAAATAATAAAACGTATCATTAAATTTATATACGTCTTTCTTATTGTAATTAAAATATCACATTATAAAATTTATGGTACAACCACACATTGTATTAACAGTTTCAATATTACTGAACTAATAGGACGCATCCTATTGACCAATTTTAATGGTATAAATTATTGTTTTTCTATTGAAATAAATTTACCATGATTTTTTTCTGGGTGTATAACTTGTTAAGTCCTGCTAACTGGCTTTACTTAACAAATTTTCAAAATCTATTACAATTTTTGTACAGAAAACGACTTAGCAGGGAATAGCAACTTATCAGATGTGTGAGATGTGTTTATATTTGACAAATCTAATTTGTTAAGACTAGTTTAAAATTCATCATTGTTAATTGTGTGTTATTCATTTAGGAGTTTTTCTTAGCACTGGAAACTAAAATATTTTGATGCAAATTATACATTTTGACAGCATTTTTAAGTTAACAAGAAAAAGTACGTTCATATAAAAAGGTGCTAACTTTAACAATTTAGCACGACTTAACACGTTATATGAATACCCTTATTGTATAAATCAAGTGATGTTGACGAGACAATTCAAAATCTCAAGGCCATAATAAAATGAAGGAAAAGTCACCAAATACATTTTCAAAATGCTAAATATTTTTTTATAAACTTCTTTATGTATCTGTCAATTGATAAGAAAATGTAAATCTATTAGTTGATATTTCAACTTTAAAAATGCATCAATTACTTTTTATAATATTAATCAACTCGAAAATTAATTTTTTCATAAAAATGTGTTTGGTGACTTTTCGTTCTACAATACAATAAATATAAGGATTATTTCAAATAGGCATATATCTGTTTTCGTCACAGATTAAAATATCCGTATGCTACACATACCGTATGTCAAGAGAACTCAAATAATATTTTGCATAGTAACATTTTTCTTTGCGAACTCCATGCGAACACAAATTCAAACGCTACAAAGCGAATACTAACAGAAAGAAAAGAATATAACAATAACGATTACGATTCTTATACACACACTTTCACAACGACAACTCTTCGTTGCTATCCTGTATCATCGCATGGCAACAAACAGACGCATGGCAACAGACAGACGCATGACAACGGACAGACGCATGACACAGACAGACGCATGACAACGGACAGACGCATGGCACCACACTAGTACAGCTCTCTAGTTGGCAACAACAACGAGTTCTCTTGTGGTACAAAAAATTTCCCGCCAAAAATTCTATCAAAAGCTTGGATGCTGCTTTATTCGCATTTTTAATGTTGTTGCACTTTCAAACGAATCAGCGGATTTGTGAAAAAAAAAAACACAAAAAGCAATATATCAGCTAAATATATCACACTGTAAAATGTTCATATATTATTTTTTATTACGTCATGATTTTACAATTAACAAAAAAACTATATATAAAAGTACAACAAAAATAATAATATGCATAGCACAGTGCATATGCACAATCGATGTACGAACTAGCGAAGCGAAGAAAAGAGAAAAAACATTGTTTTTTCTGTTTTATCTTTTTGAAGCGACTTTTGAAGCACTTTTAAAGCTATTTACCGCTTGAAAAGTGCTTCACAGGCCTTATTTTTAAGATGCTTATATTCTTTAGAATTGACAAAAACAAAAAAAAAAAACATACATCTTCATTAATGTTCACGTTCATAAATATTTTGCACGCTTTCCATTGTTACTTGTTGTTCAATATTTAGTAATATCATGAATTATTTTGTATATCATTATTACCTTAAAAACATAATAAATACATTAAAATCACTTGCTCTTGTTCTATTTTTTGCAAAATCTCGATCTTGTTCTCGTTTTTGTTCTTGCAAAAAAAAAATGCAAGAACAAGAAATTTTTAATCATCACTAATGTATACAAATATCTGCCTTATACTTGAAATGTTTAAACTTGTCGAACTTGCACTTCATTTTTCGTATTTCCTTAAATAGTTACTGAGATGTTAATAATTTGAAACTTTTTACATTTTTTCTAGCGTTACCATTGTTTTGTTTATGTCCGAAATTGAGCTGTTTTGAAATATCAGTCAAAAATCCATTAGAAGACTTATAAATAGTATTCTATTGAATAGATCCTTTAAAAGAATATAAAAATATTCAAATGAACTTTTCAAAACTTGTCCCATTTTACCCCAAGCTCCCCTATATATTTTACTAATAAAATAAAGAAAAAACCAATATTATTTAAATTTGAATCATTTTTTTAACGTAAAAATTTTGCTTGGAGTTGCTGGTGTTTTGTTGTTAATTCGATTAATGAAACAAAAAACAAATTTTAGACCAAATACCGTTGTTTTGGAAATATCGTTTCTCAAAAAACAACATGTGAATTTTTGTACAACCAAAAATGTTTATTTTGGGAACTCCAAATTTTAATTAATGACATTTTACTTTAGATCTTCTATATAAAATATGTTTTTCTGTTTCTTTTTTTACTTTTTAAAAACCGTTTTAAACCGGTATAATACCGAAACCGTTTATATCGGTTTTGGATATCGGTTTATTTCGGATTTTCGTATAACGGTTTCGGTTACGATTTCGGTTTTAAAAATGAAACGGTTTTAAATGGATATAGGTTTCGGTTTCGGTTACGGTTTCAATCCTTGGTTTACACTGGAAAACATGCCTGGTATACCTTGATGACATAATTGTTATGGGCAAGGATTTCAACGAACATCTAAGAAATCTAGAAGAAATTTTTCTTCGATTGGAAAGTGCGGGACTGAAACTTAGCCCAATGAAATGTTCACTTTTTAAAAAAGAAGTCAAATATCTGGGTCATCGATTTCCACAGAAGGTGTGCATACCGACGAGGATAAAATAGTTGCCGTAAAAGAGTGGCCCAGACCACAAAACCTACATGATCTTCGAAGCTTCTTGGGGCTATGTACATTAGGCCGGGTCGAAAAAAAAATGTTGGAAGGTCCGCCCCTAAAATGAAAGCTTACCTTGTAGAAGTGTCAGAAATATTTTTTTTTTTTTTTTGGGCCCCGCCAAAAACCGCCAAAATTGTTTTTTAGTCATAACTTCTTTAATTGATGTCCGATCGTCATGTTTTATATACCGTTGAAAATGTCTCAGCGGTTAACACATTTGTCACATTTCGATTTTTTCTCGATGTAAACTTGAAGTTTGGGACAGAACACCATATAAAAATAAAATTTTAAATATTATTTTTCAATAACGTCTTTACTTAAAGTTTTTGCAACTTTTTTGTTTATGAAGCTAACGAAATACTTTCATCAGAAAAATTTAATAATTTTTGGAGATCTGGAGATCTTTGGAGAAAAATTGCATTTAGGGGGGTAGAAGTCTAAAAAAAGTGATGTGACAGGTGACCTCGAAGGTCAATTCAACCTATGGGACAAATGTGTTAACCGCTGAGACATTGAGACATCATGATCGAACATCAAACAACAAAGCTATAATAAAACGAGTTGGGAAAGTTAGGTCACATGTGTAAGTTCAGTCACATGGGGCGGATTTTTATAGTCGGTCGGGCCCGACTATGGAATACCCTACACCTTTGGTGAGGATATTAATGTGGGATATTTAATTGCATACATTTTAAAGTTTTTAATTATGCTGAACCTCCCCACCCTCAGAATATTATTCATAAATCTGAAATTTACGTCATCCCCATAAATTAAAAAATTTATTCAAAAGTATAAACAACTAAAAAAAATAAAAAGAATAATATAATTGGGCGGACCACGCCTATATTTAAAATTTTGAAAGGCTAATATTTCATAGATTTGATTTTAATAATTTACGGATCAAATTTCCACTATGAAAACCCGGGAAATAATGAAAAAAAAAGTGGGCGGATCACGCACATTTTTGGAACACATATTTATAGGTGAATTATAACAATACCTTTTAAATTTTATAACTATACCTTGAATACTTTTCGAGTTATTAGTTCCGAAAGAGTTATATAAAAGTGACTTGTATGGGAGGTGGGCGTGTCCGTTGACCGATTTGGCTCATTTTCAAACTCAGTTCCTACTTTTGGCTAAAATATATTGAGACGAAATTTCATCGCATTCTGATCAGTATTTCTCAAGTTATTCTGTATTCGGACAGAAAGACAGCAAGACAGCGAGACGGACAGACAGACAGACAGACGGACATGGCTAAACGGACGGGTAGTGATGCTGATCAAGAATATATATACTTTTCCATACCGGACACGCCTCCTAAGGGGCGTTACAATATATGCACAATGTTAATATACCCTGTACCTCATAGGTGTAGGGTATAAAAACGGTTTTTGGCGGGTACCAAAAAACATTATTTTTTTTTGTTTTTGACACTTTTACGAGATAATCTTTCATTTTAGGGGCGGACTTTCAAAACAAATTTTTTTTGTATGGAGGCCACCCGGCCTAATGTACATACTACAGGCGATTTGTTCCAGGTTTTGCCAATAATGCTAGCAGTCTTCACGAATTGACAAGAAAGAACCGCGCATTTCAATGGAGCGATGATCAAGAAAGAGCGCTTTTGAAATTAAAAGATCTGCTGTGCTCGGCACCAATTCTTGCGTATCCATTTCCAGGTGAGAAATTTATACTTGATACGGATGCAAGTGGATACGGAATAGGCAGAGTTCACTCTCAAGTGATCAATGGGCAGGAAAAAGTGATCGCATACTACAGTAAAACATTGTCCAAGCCCGAGCGAAATTACTGTGTCACCAGAAGGGAGCTTCTTGCTGTAATTGAAGTAACGATGGTTACTTCAGTTCAAAGATCCGGAAGGCCAACTTGCGCGTTAGATAGAGCGATTGTTGAGCTACGATTTCTCATTCGAACATCGTAAAGGAGGAAATCATGGAAATGCAGATGCTCTGTCACGACCCCATGCAAACTAGAATGCCGACATTGTTCAAGAGCGGAAGGAAACATTCGTTTGCTAAATGTTTTTCCCGATGAAAAATAGAGTCCGGAACAAATTCAAATTGATCAAAACAGTGATCCCGACCTCACAAAAATCATGATGTTCAAGGAACAGCAAACAAATCCATCTTGGGAATATATATCTGCCGACAGTGACTAAAGCTTACTGGGCACAGTGGCAGAGCTTTAAGCTACAAGATGGTTGCTTATATCGTGTATGGGAAAATGATGATGGCACATCCGTTCGAAGTTTGATTGTTGTTCCCAAGTCAAAAATAAAAGAGATATTGGCGGAATACTATGGTGGATCTAGTGGTGGTCATTTGGGCATTAATAAAACGGTTGAGAAGGTAAAGAAACGTTTTTATTGGATTGGATGCCAAGAGTCAGTCGCCGATTGGTTCGCAGTTGCCCGCAATGTGTACCAAAAGGACCAACAGTCCGAAGACGCGGCAGGATGCATCAGTACATCGTGGGAGCACCATTCGAGCGTATTTCCATGGATATCGCCGGGCCGTTTCTAATCAGTGATGCGGGTAATAAGTAAGTCCTTGTAGTCATTGGCTACTTCAGCAAAAGGCCTGAAGTGAATCCTATGCCGAATCAAGAAGCCACAACAGTTGCGGATGCATTAGTTAACAACTCGGTAAGCCGTTTTGGAGTACCGTTGGAATTGCATTCAGATCAAGGAAGAAATTTTGAGTCTGCTGTATTTAAAGAAGTATGCAAAATCCTCAACATACACAAAACACGAACAACGCCATTACATCCGCAATCTGATGGCATGGTGGAGAGATTTAATCGGACTTTGGAAGAGTATCTCAGAAAAGTGGTTGATAAAAATCAAAATGATTGGGATACACACATACCACTGTTTCTCATGGCATATCGAACGGCGATTCATGACACCACAGTTGCTTCACCTGCGAGAATTGTTTTTTGAACAGACTTAAGATTACCTGCGGATTTAAAGTACGGTGCGAATCCTTCAGCTTAAATTCCTGTACACGATTATGTTTCCAGAAAAAGTGAAGAAATGAGCGAAGTGCATTTGTTTGTAAGGCGGCTTACACAATTTGCGAGTGATAAAATAAAGGCCAGATACGACTTGTGCACAAATTCAAAGGGATTTACGGAAGGACAACTTGTTTTGATATATAACCCACAGAGAAAGAAAGGCTTATCCCCTAAGCTACAAACACACTGGGAAGGACCATACAAGATAACTAAAAGAATTAACGATGTCGTGTATTGGATTCAGAATACTACAGGCGCAAGACGAAAAATGAAAGTAGTACATTTAGAAAGGTTGGCGCCGTATAGAGAAAGAGAGGATTAACATCTGTTCGGGACGAACAGATTTAGGGGAGGGCAGTGTTACGAAAAGATGAAAATTGCCCCATACTGCAAGCAATCAACAATAATTAATGAGACGCAAGACAATTCAGCGCACTAAGCATGTGTTAGAAAAAGACGGAAGATCCTTCAGCGCACTGAGGCAGTGTGCGAGAAAGAGATGAAAGATCAGCGCATTAAAACACATTAGTGCGAATGGGATGCCAGTAGAATGCGTACGACAGCGAATCGAAAAAAATATTTCACTTCATCCGGTTATGTAAAGATCAGCCAATTTGTTTGTTTGGAGATTTTTTGGTAGGACTAACGACTTGTTTACATATATATCAAAAATAATAATTAATTTTGAATTTTATATATATGTATCTAAAATAAAAATTATATTTGACTTTTGAAAATATTTATCAAAAATGTGGAATGTTATCTAATGATACCCTTTGTTTTATAGTGCGATCATTTCTTACAATGACTTTTTACATATAAACTTAAAAATAATAATTATTTTTTGTCTATGATTTTAGGAAGGTATATATATCTATATACCTTCCTTCCTATATATGTAGCCGCGATAGCTCAGTGGTTAGTGCGTTGGACTGCGAGCCGAAAGGTCCCCGGTTCAAGCCTGGACTGGGGCTAAAAACATCTTTTTATAGAAACATTTTTCTATACCGCGCTACCTCTCGTCAGTAAATGGCAAACCTACGAGAGTAAAACTTTGCTTATGAAAAGCTCTCACCCGCCGTTCGGATTCGGCAGTAAACTGTAGGTCCCACCACCTTGAGTAAAAATATAACACGCACAGCTCAAAATGGTGAGAGAGCTCGGTCGAAGTTCTATACAGGACTGTAGCGCCAAACTATTATTATATTATTATATATATATCTCAGTACGCTTTGGAAACAAAATCCAATGTGTGTATCATATTGTTACGAAAATTCAGTCAACGGAAAACTTGTTGTATGTTAAAAGTCCTTCTACTAGGACTTTAACTTGATCCTATTTATACTTACTGAGTCCTTTTTACTTTATTTATATTATTTAAAACAACCGGGTCTTTTTTACTTTAAGACACTTTATTTCGCTTTAAAAGTTGGTTACACTTATACTTAACATTTATTTGTAGACACTTCAGCTTATCCGAAACAATTGATTCTTAGTCTATACTTAACTTCTACATAACACCTCGTATTCTTATAATTTCACAATAAATTGAGTTATTTCATCATGCTAAAATAACTTAGTCAGCGTATTTATAATTTCACAATAAATTGAGTACTTCCATCATTCTAAAATAACTAAGTCAGCATTTATTTGTGTGATCTGAGTGACCTATTGAACGTGGGCGTGTATACCTGTGCTATGTTAAGCGGTGTGCGCCAATACAGTTAAATGCTGTTTGTGTTTAACATCCATAATGCTTAACCCTAAAAGTATGCCATAAAGAAAAATATACTGGTTATGTTATGTTGTGGATTATAAGCACGCTGTAAGTTCCACGATTATGATACACAACAGTGGATCATATGTAAGCTGTGAACTCTACGATTATGATACACAACATACCTCCCCCCTTATTGAAAGAAAAAAAATTATTATTATTAAGAAGAATAATAGTTTTTTTTCTTTTGTATTATTTTAATTGTTTCTGAAGAGAAAATTATCATTAAAAAGAATAATAGTTTTTTCTTTTTACATTGTTTTATGTGGTATAAATTACGTTAAGTTCTATTAGTTATGAAGTTATGATCTTTACTTATATAATATTTAATGGATATTAGTAAATTAAGGGTTGTAATTTCCAGTTATATATAATAAAAACCTGGTCCCGATGTTTTCGTTGCTGACTGCTGCTGTTCTGCGGTAGTAGTTCGATGCGTTGTTGTTGTATCTGACGTATTGGCTTCTATTTCATGTGACTTCGTTCGTTGACTTGCTATGGGTGTTGTGGTGTTTGGTTTCTGCGTTGTTGATTTCCGCAATGAACCGATTTTTTCGAGTGGGGGTTTCTTGCTGGGAAATGTATTTGACACCGTTTCAAGGTTTTCCTTAGCCGCTTCTACATCTATTGTTGCTATTGGTGATTTATTTGTATTAAATTCATCGGCTTTTATTGTTGCTTTATTTTTAATTGTGGAGTAGTAATGTATGTATAATACATATGCGGTTTTTGTTATTTCATTTTGAAGATTAAGTAATTCTTTGCGTTCCTGGTTATCAGTTAATTGTAGTAATATTTCGTCGAAATCACGATGCCCATCTCTTAATGCTGCTCTTATTTTGCTGTGATCTGACACCAAGATCGGTAACGATGTTTGTGATATATTTGAATATGACAATGATGACCAATTGCCTTGTAAATTTTCTATCATAACCGTATGTTCTTCCTTCTTGTATGTTATATTCCTAATGTTTTGATGTGTAAACTCGTATGGCAGTATCATTTCTTTGTTTTGTATGTACTTACTTACTTACTTAAATGGCCCTTACAACCGTGGGTCGGTTTTGGCCGCTGAGATGAAGCCGCGCCAGTCGGATCTGCTTTGCGCGCGCTGACGCCAGTTAGAAATACCAAGCGTTGCCAGGTTGTCCTCAACTTGGTCTTTCCAACGCAGATTTGGACGCCCTCTTCTTTGCTGTCCACCTTCAAGTTTTGATTCAAGCACCTTCTTGGCTGGAGTGTTTTCATCCATTCGTTCGACATGACCTAGCCAGCGAAGCCGCTGGATCTTGATGCGCTTGACTATGTCAATGTTGTCGAATATCTCATACAGCTCGTGGTTCATCCTGATTCGATACTCGTTAGCGAAGCAGATAGGGCCAAAGATTTTACGGAGAATCTTTCTCTCGAACGCTCCCAGTACTCTCTCATCGGTGGTGGCCAGCGTCCATGTTTCTGCACCATAAAGTAGGACGGGCATGATGAGTGACTTGTAGAGCGTTATTTTTGTCCGGCGAGAGAGGGCTCTGCTTCTCAATTGCCTACTGAGCCCAAAGTAGCACCTGTTGGCAAGAGTTATTCTCCGTTTGATCTCCAGGCTGACGTCGTTGTTGCTGTTTACGCTGGATCCCAGATAGACGAAGTCCTTCACAATGTCGAACTTGTGGGTGTCAAAATCAGCTTTTTGTCCAAGACGCACGGACTCTTTTTTGCTTGTTGACACAAGGAACTTCGTCTTATCCTCGTTCACCGCTAGACCCATTCGACGCGACTCTTTCTCCAATCTGGAGAATGCTGCGCTGACTGCTCGTGTGCTCCTGCCAATGATATCAATATCGTCGGCATATGCGAGCAGCATGACACTTTTGTTGAGGATAGTGCCGCTTTGACGGAGTTCGGCAGCTCGAACTATTTTCTCCATCAATAAGTTAAAAAAGTCGCACGATAGGGAGTCACCCTGTCTGAAACCTCGTTCGGTATGAAATGGCTCGGAGAGGTCTTTTCCTATTCTCACTGAGCAACGTGTGTTGCTCAGGGTCATCCTGCAAAGCCTTATAAGTTTCGCAGGTATACCGAACTCAGACATTGCGGCGTATAATCGTTCCCTTATCGGAGTGTCGAAGGCGGCTTTATAGTCGACTAATAGGTGGTAGGTGTCGATCTGTTTTTCTAGGGTCTTTTCCTGGATTAGGCGCAATGTGAAAATCTGGTCTATGGTGGACTTTCCAGGTCTGAAGCCGCACTGATAAGGTCCAATCAGTCTGTTGACGATGGGCTTCAGTCTTTCACATAATACGCTCGATAGAACCTTGTATGCGATATTGAGTAGGCTGATCCCACGGTAGTTGGCGCAGATAGTGGGATCCCCTTTCTTAAGGATTGGGCAGAGTACACTGAAGTTCCAGTCACTTGGCATGCTTTCATCCGACCATATTCTGCTTACGAGCTCGTGCATGCTCTCTATTAGCTCTTCGCCTCCGGTCTTAAACAATTCTGCAGGCAGGCCATCAGCACCTGCGGCTTTGTTGTTTTTCAGCCGAGCAATGGCTGTTCTGACCTCGTCATGGTCGGGTGGCGGAATCTCAACGTCGTCATCAAGTACTGGGGTTGCCGGGTTTGCTTCTCTATCGGTGGAATTGAGGTCATCATCACCGGTCAGCAGTTTAGAGAAGTGATCCCTCCATATTTTCAGTGTGCTCTGGATATCTGTCACTAGATTTCCGTTCTCATCTTTACAGGAAGAGGCTCCGGATTTCGAACCTCCGGCTAGGCGTCTTATTTTCTCGAAGAATTTTCGAGCCTCATTCCTGTCCCCATGCATCTCAATCTCCTCACACTCACGTCTTTCTGCCTCGCTTTTTTTACGCCTGAAAAGACGTCTCTCTTCCCTCCTCTTCTCTTTGTATCGCTCCTTCGCAGCTCGCGTAGCTACTGACTGCAGGGTGGATTTGTACGCAGCGTCTTTCTCTGCAGTGGCCGCGCGACACTCTTGGTCATACCACTGATTCCTCAGGGGGCGTTGGAATCCAAGCACCTCTTCGGCAGCCGTACGCATAGAGCAGGAGATATGATTCCACTGCGCGCTTATATCATCGAGAGGAGGAGTGCTTTGTCTAAGCAGGTGTGAGAGTCGAGTGGAAAAGGCTTGCGTTGTCTGTTGTGATTGCAGCTTTCCGACGTCTAGCTTTCTCTGCGTTTGGTTCCGTACGTTCTTCGCAGCGCTTAAGCGTGTGCGGACCTTGGCTGCTACAAGGTAATGATCCGAGTCCATATTGGCACCTCGGATTGTGCGTACGTCCATCACGCTTGAAGCGTGCCTTCCGTCAATCACAACGTGATCAATTTGATTTCGAGTTTTTTGATCGGGCGACAACCATGTGGCCTTGTGGATATCGAAATGTTCGAATCTAGTGCTACTAACTACCATGTTTCGTGCTGCGGCGAAGTCGATTAGCCTCGTTCCGTTATCGGAAGTGTTGGCATGGAGGCTAAATTTTCCGATTGTGGGACAATAGATGGCTTCTCTGCCCACCTTGGCGTTAAAATCGCCTAGCACGATTTTGATATCGTGGCGGGGGCAGCGCTCGTATGCGTTGTCTAGGCGCTCGTAGAAGCGCTCTTTTGTCTCGTCATCTTTCTCGTTCGTCGGAGCGTGTGCACAAATTAGGCTGATATGGAAATATTTAGCCTTGATGCGGATTGTTGCCAGCCTTTCGTCCACGGGCGTGAACCTAGAGACAAGGTGGCGGAGTCTCTTGCCGACCACAAATCCACATCCAAATTCGTGTCTCTCCGCATGGCAGCTGTAGTAGATATCACAGGACGCTTGTTTCGAACAGCCCTGTCCCGTCCATCGCATCTCCTGGATAGCGGTGATGTCAGCCTTATATTTTTCGAGGACATCTGCCAGCTGGATAGAGGCACCTTCCCTATAAAGGGTCCGGACATTCCAGGTGCATATCCGTAAATCATGGTCCTTAAAACGTTTGCGTGGGTCGTCATCGTTGTAATCGGTCGTTATCCGAGGCTTCTTTTTTGTTTTCATTGGGCGCATAGGTTTTTTCCGTGGTGGGACCCAAACCCAACGCACGAACCCTCACTCTGAGGGAGATGCTCGCCACTCACTTTAGCCGACTTCTACACCGGGTGGTGTAGAGCGCCGTTTCCAGGGACTTCCACGAGGAGGACTTCCACCGAAGTGGAGGTGTCACCATTTGACAATTTGTCAATTCTGGTGACCAGTGAGTTGACTTGAGACGACACCGTTTTGTATGTTGCAAGCTTCATTTATGGACATCCAACCCAGGCCGGATAGTGTCAATGTGGCTATATTTGACCCACAAACTGCTTCGAAAAAGGCTGGTGTATTGAATTTATACAACCATGTGTTTGGTGTCCATAGTTTAACTACTAGGCCAGAACTCCCTTTGATTGCAACATGTTCACAGGTATCTTTAATATCTGTTCTGTGTTGAATCAACGCGACTTCACATAGTGTGTTACTAGTTGTTAGCATGGTTCCTGGACGTTTGCATAGTGTAATTTCTTTGTCCGTATGTTGGCTAACCAAAATGCATTTGCTGTGATCTTTATTCGTTAGACCTATGTATTTGCTCCGGTCTTCTGCTTCTGATATGTAGTCATATGTTGTTTTAACCAATGCATCCCATTCTTCATTAATATTTGTGGGTATTGGGTAAATTCTATATAATGTGAACAACAAATCATCTTGATGACTATTATTAGACCGTCTGTGTCTGGGAAAACTCGTACTGTTGATGCACGGTGCATTTCGAATGATTTTTGTATGAACCACTTCGCCTTTCCTCTTAACGTGAGGCTAGTCAGCATTTCATCTAACTCGCTCTGGTCTATAATTGTCGGGTGTAATCGTCCCTTGTATAGATCATCTATGATTGCCATTTCCATCAGCTGTTGTCCTTGAATTTCGATTAGGTTTGCATTAATTGTAGATTGAATTTTCAAGGTATCCATCATGAATAGTAAATGACTAACTTGTTCGTTTATTTTTTCATTTATTTATTTTTGTGTTCTTATTGTTATGTTAAACACATTTTGCAGATTTTCGACTTCCTTCAAGGAATTCAGTAAGGGTTCTGCTATCTTGTTATAATTTGATGAAATCACCGTAATTAGTCTTTTCATTATTTCGTATGTTTTATGTTCATTTTCATCAATATTATTCAGGTGTTTATAGATAGTTTCTCTTTCAGTATTGTCCATCAGTCCAAAAGCCCAGTTGAGTCCTTCGCCAATGAAATTGAGTGATCTCTTTTGTCGGTTACTCTTTATTGTACGCTTAATTATTTCTTCATTTTTCTGTAGTGTGGCTATTATTGCCATGGTTTCCCGTGTTGCTGCTAAACAGGATCTTTTTATGCTGGGTCCGTTTACATTGGAGCTCATTTGTTCGCACATTGTATTTGCCGTGTTTATGTATTTGTTTGTCAGTTCCAGGAAATCGTTCAGTTGTAGCGGTTTAAATTTAGCTATTATCGTCTATTCATCGTTGTAGAACAAAGCATCAGTTGTCTTCTCAAAGAATAATCTTGTATCATTAATTGATGTCTGTGTGATGTTGACTGCTTCATTGGCTGCCAGCATCAGGACCAGTGTGACAATTCTAATCATTATGTTGGTTTCGCTTTTTATTGCCTATCGTAAAGAGAAAGAGAGGAAATTCCATTTTTTTTACATATTTAATGGAATCCTTGATCATATCATATAGTTTTCTTATAAATATTTCTTATTTTACCTTAATACATATGGCCATAATTATACCTTAATTAGTTATAATAGTGAATTTACATATGTGTCAACATGTACTATATGATTTTGTTTAGAAAAATATATGTTTGGATATGTTTCTGCATTTTTTCAATACAAATTGTTTTATTTAGAGTCCCAGTAGTACATGGTTAAATGCTAATCATATTCAACAATACTTAGCTATTTACTCATGCACCAACTAATAATTTTTTTTAAGTATTAGGAAATAAGCGCGCGCGACTTCTTAGCATAACATAAATGTATTTGCTATATTAAGTTGTTAAATATTTAATTTTGTACATCTCAATTGTACTTAATTATTTTCATTACCGTGTAATGATGAATTTAAAACGGTTGTTAGTTTGTTAGTTTGCTATATTAATGCATATCTGCATTAATATATTTAGTTAATGATAAAAAATATTAGGCAGTTTTGTCGCTGCACTTCCGTATCTCGTTTCAGTTCCAGTACGTTATTGGCTTCTGCCTGTAAAGTGCTGAAGTGCATTTAATCGGTTGGCATATGAATATTTTCAAGCCTTCTATATTAATATGAGCTGGGAGCATTGCGCTCTATGCGCAATGAACTTGTTTGTTTTAAATGCCATTGAGGTAGGTACTGACCTATCGCAATTTTAATGACAACGTAATTTTTATACCTTGCAAATTCGTACCTCAAATAATAATTTGATTTTTTTATTTGTTTATATTCAATGCTAGTCATCTTCAATTAATACATAGCTATTTTCTCTGCGATTTGTATTTTGGCAATATTACATGACATTTTTTGGATTTTATAAATTATTTAAAATTAATTTATTTAATATCTACATTTAAAAAAATATATAGTTTTTCTCTATTCTTTATTTATTTTGTAGTTTCAATTTAATTTCAATATGTAATACTTAGCTATTCTGTCCTGCACTAACTATTTGACTTTATTTCAACGATGTTAAAAATTATTGGTTCTTGTTGCAGACAGTGTTTATTTCATTCTACGTAACTATACTGTTGTATGCTTTTAACAAATTATAATGAAATTTTTCCCTTTACCTTTGATACAAATCTCAGGCTTATTATTGAAAGTACCTCGTAGGGTCCTACCCAAACTGGTGAAAATTTATTTTTCCTATTTTGATTTTTTAGTAAAATTTTATCGCCTATTTTGAATATTATTGGGTGTACTGAGCTATCATAGCTTTGCTTAGATTTTTCTTTGGCTCTGGTTTGATTTTGTCGCACGATTTCGTGTGTGCGTTGAATTTGGTATTTTAATAGCTTGTTGCTATCATCGGTATTATATACTGGTGAGTATTTTCGTTTAAGATTGGTTGGCATTTCAAAATCGTAACCGTATAAAGTACGGAAAGGCGTTTGCCCGGTGGACATATGTATTGTATTATTGTGTACATGCATTGCTGTATTTAACCACTGGTCCCAGTTTGATCCATCCTCTTTCGCCAAACTTCGTAAATACTCTGCTAATGGTCGGTGGCTTCGTTCCAAAGAGCCATTGGCCTGTGGATGATATGGCGTAATATGTAACTTATTAATTCCTAACAATTTACACGTGTCCGAAAATAATTTTGAAACAAAATTCGAACCATTGTCGGTTATCAATACTTTTGGTATGTTATGTCTTGTAATAATTTCGTAGTAAAATATTATAACAGTTTTTATTTCCTCTGGGTCAGTTAATAGTAGACTCGAGTTTAATTCATTCTTGGTGTCAGTTGTTATTTCATCCAGTACTGGCGTGCTCACTTGTTTTTTGGTTTTTGAAATTTGATTATCTAATTTATTCTGTGTGGCCTTGACCGTGTTGTGACCGCAGTAATATCTGGTTCTGGATGTGGAATTCTACTTAAAGCATCTGCGTTCAAATTCTGTTTACCTGGTTTGTAAGATATTTCGTAATCATATTCTGATAATTTATGCCTGAAACGGGCTAACCTTGATGTCTGATCTTTGAGATTTGCTGTGCTACGTAATGGTTGATGATCTGTATAAATTTAAAAATGTCGGCCAAGAAGATAAGCTCTAAAATTTTTCGTTGCCCAGACTATAGCTAAAAATTCCTTTTCAATGGTGGAGTAATTTTTTTCTGCTCCATTTAATGCCCTACTAGCAAATGCTATTGGTCGGTCGCTCTCTACTTTGCCTTGTGACAGTACCGCACCTATTGCTTCGTTACTTGCATCTGTTGTAAGTAAAAAAGGGTTTGTAAAATCTGGATATGCGAGAATGGGTGGTGAAATTATTGATTCTTTTAGTTTAATAAATGAATTTTGACAATCGTCGGTCCAAGTGAATTTAACATCCTTTCTAAGTAACTTATTAATTGGTAATGATAATTTTGCCATATTGTTTATAATTTTTCTGTAATAATTAATTAATCCCAAAAACGCTTGTACTTCTTTTTTATTTCTTGGTACCGGAATATTTTTCACGCATTCAACCTTTGAGGGGTCTGGCAGGGCACCTAGTTCCGAACATTTATGTCCTAAATAGACAACTTCGCGACGCAAAAACTGACATTTTTCTGTATTTAATTTTAGATTGTGTTCCCTTAATTTCTGCAATACTCTACTCAACCTAAGCTCATGTTCAGCTAAATTCTTTCCGTACACCACTATATCATCAAGATAAACAAAGCAATCGATACCCTGTAAACCTGTTAATATGTGATTCATTATTTTTTGGAAAGTGGCTGGAGCCCCTGTTAAACCAAAAGGCATTCTGTTAAACTCGAAATGACCAAGACCTGTACTAAAAGCTGTTTTTTCCTTATCCCCTTCTTCAACTAGTACCTGATGATAACCACTTGCCAAGTCTAAAGTTGAAAAATAGCGACTGTGACCTAATTGGTCTAATATTTCGTCGATTCGAGGAATCGGAAATACTTGTTTAATTGTCACATCGTTTAACTTACGAAAATCTATAACTAGCCTCCACTTTTTGTTACCGTCCTTGCCGCTCTTCTTAGGAACTAGCAACATCGGTGAATTCCAGGGTGGTATGCTTGGCGATATAATGCCGTCATCCAACATTTTACTAACCTGTCTGTTGATTTCATCTCTATGTGTGTGTGGCAATTTGTATTGCTTTTGATTGATTGGTGGTTGGTTCCACTGTGTTATTATTTCATGTTTAAGTACTGGCGTGTATGTTAATTCATCGCCGTCTAAATGAAAAACATCATGATACGAAATACACAGATTTTCTAAAGATGTAATTTCGTCTTTATTCAAGGTTCCATTAATTTTTATTTCCTCTAATAATTTGTTAATTCAGTTCGTAATGTTTACTGAATTTATGCTATTTATTGTAGAATTGTTGGTATCCGATTCCTTATACTGATTGAAATTCGCGAATTTTGGTTTAAAAGCACTGTCTATTATAAATTCTTTTTCTGTAGCATTTAATACGGACACATAAACTCTATTTTTGCTAACATTCGATATGCTTTCGCCCAAATATACTCCTGGACAAATTTCTTGTTTATGTATTAAGACGATTGGAATTTTTGTTTTTAAACGTAATGATACTATCTTTGCGGTTCTAGGATCTACTTTTAATTCCTGATTTAGAAAAAAATTTTCCATGTCTGCCCGTGTCCTCATGGGTAGTTGTATAGTATTGTTTTTATCTTGATCATAAAATATTAACTTCTTATCTATGGCATTTATTATGGACCTATTCCATATATTATCTCGTCCTATTATTCCATCAGCGGGTATTCCTTGTTCAAGTGCCACTACATGCATCTTTAAACAGAACCACTCTATACTATTGTGCTGAATATTTATTGTCCCTAAAGTCCTTACGCATCCCCCAAAAGCACCACTAAAGTCCTTCTGAGTATTTTTTATCAAAACCCGGAAGTCGTATCATCGACCCCTCCTTTACTATACTAGCATCTGCTCCCGAATCTACCAGTAATATGAGTTTTCCATTTTTAGCATCCTCACAAGGTACTTCGATGAATACATCACTTACATTAGGTAGTATGAAACAGTCACCCTGCCTACTGCATATTATACGATTCTTTCTTTTACTAAACTCACTCATATGACATCTAATCTTCTTATCATATTCTATTACGACATTTTCAAAACTTTTTGATATTCTTGATAATATGTTTTTTACTTTATACCCTACTGCTTCCTCTCCAAAGGTTCCCTTATACTTTTCATATTCTGCTAATTTTATTATTTTGTTCCCCAGTGTAATCGACACAATACCTATAAAGTGTATGATATAAACTAATATTCCTACTACTGCATTACAAACCAAACACGGTGGCTCAACATATGTATCTACGGTCACTCCCGACGTTTGATAAACAATATTTTCACCCATTTTTTCCTCTTTCAACTTCTCCTTACATACCAAACACGGTGGCTCAACATATGTATCAACGGTCACTCCCGACGTTTGATGAACAATATTTTCACCCATTTGTTTCTCTTTCAACTTCTCCTTACAGACCAAACACGGTGGCTCAACATATTTATCAACGGTCACTTTCGACGTTTGATGAATGATATTTTCCCCCACGATTTTTTGGTTGTTATTTGAAGCTGCGGTAGCAAATGTGATCACAGGCTCCTTTGGTGTTTTCTACCTTTGACCTAACTTTACTAATGTTAACGGGACCCCAGCTTATTGGCCTTGACTGGGCCCGTGGTAGTTTCCCCTTTTGTGAGCATTACTACCGTTTGGCACAACATTTTTCTTGGCGTGGCAATCCGCTATCATATGGCCGACTTGACCACACCCATAACATGCCCTATTATTTCTGTATGTTCTATTAGGTTCGTTATTGTTATTACTATTGTTATTTCTAAACGGATTATTATTTCTATTATTTTCATTACCATTATTAATATTATTATTTCTATTATTACGAGTATTGCTGTCTTGCGGATTCTGATTTTGCTGCTGTTGGTGTTGATAGCCGTTATTCTGAAGTCCTCTATAACCCCCTTTGTACTGCTGATTCTGAAATGGTTGTTGTTGGTTCTCCTGGCGTTCTTCCAGTCTATTTGATCCACATCTCCAACTCGATTCATGTCCGTATTTCTCGCATTCTCTGCAAAATGGTGTATTTTTTCGCGAATAACAGTCATCCCTTGTGTGTCCTGGTCTTGTGCAAAATGAACAGACTGGCCCCTTTTTCATGGCATCCCCTGTATATTTCTATTTTGTTGACTTTTACCCCTATCTTGTCGTGAATTTCTATTATCAGTTTCTTGATTATTTTTACTAACTGAGGTTCCATTCGGTCTTTTTTCAAAACTATACAGTTCCTCCGGTAATCTCGGCCCCCTCAGTAATGTGGCCTCTGCCCTTAACGCTTCGGCTAATAAATCATTTAAATTATCTGCCTTGCTACTCAACAGTAGTATCTTTACAGTCGGGTCACTCACTCCCACTTTAAATGCTTTAAATAATTTAATAGTTCCGTGTTAAAAATGTCCGTTGGCAGGTTTTTCTTTTTATACATTGTATCGGCTATGTCGTTTGCGTTCGACTGCAATACTTCTAAACGCCTTGCAAACGCCCTTAAACTTTCCTCTCCACCTTGATATGCCTGTCTTATGTTGTATTGAACTGAATCTAATGTAGCCACCTTTAAATATGTGCTTTTAAGTAATTCAAACAACTCATCTAAATCATCTATTTTCTTGGTCCTCACTAATTCGTATGCATCTCCATCAAGACGCAGTTTAATACAAATCATGAATTCCTCCTGATTTTCTTCAGTTATTTTAAGGTTCGCTGCCTTACAACCGTCTATAATTCTAAGAAGCTCCGTTTTTAGGAACGGTGCATTTTCGCCCTTGAACACCGGGACCAGATTTCGTACGCATTTCGAAATATCGTCCGTCGGCATTTCAATTATTGTTTTTTTTTTGTTATGCTTTCTAAATTTTCTTCTATTCTTAAAGCTTCTTTATGGTATAACGATGTTTCGTGTGCTAAGTTTACTTCCGCCTCTAAAAATCTGATTTTCGAATCCAATTCCCTTACTTTGTTATTTGCCTTTTCGACTGATTCGAATTCTAACCTTGGTTGTTGACGTAGTGCCCTAGCTACTGATTCATCAGAAATATCTTTATCTTTCAACAATGCTCTTAATTTTTCGTTTTCCGCCTCTATACCGCAGGCGTGGTCTAACAACTCCTGTTTTTCTGCTAATTTATCGTTTATTTTTTTAGTTAATGCAGCAAATTCGCCTTTCCAGCCTTCTATCTCTTTTATTTTATTCTCACTTTTGTGTTCCAAGAAATATATTAATTCTTCGAATACGACATCTACTCCTTCTACGTTAGAAAAAACCTTTGTGTTATTAACTTTATTTTTTATTAATTGAAAATGTTCTTTATTATTTATTTCGAGGCTAATTTGAGCCCACAATTTATCCGTAAACCTGTCCAATTGCCCTAGTATGTTTCCGTATGCTAACTGTAATTGTTCCAATTCCGCCATATATTTATCAACGACAAAAAAAATCCCAATTTATTTCCTAGAACACTCAACAGTTCACGTAGCTCCACAATGTTACAAAAAAAATATTATAAATTTTTTAAATTTTAAATCTGTTGACTAAAATCAGATATTTTATAATAATGTAAAATTTTTAATTAAATTGACCATGTTAAAAAAATAAAAAAAAATATTTCAAATTTTCAACATCTTTAAAATGTTATTTTATTCTCATTTAAATTTTAAAATGATATTTTAAATGTTCTAAAATTTTTTAAATTAAAAAAAAAAATCAAAAATTACATTTCATATTAATTTTAGAAATAATTTTATTTACTTATCTGAGTTTAATATTAAATAAATTTCCTTTTTTCTTTTTATTTCGTTTGTTATTTAATCTTAATTTCCATTTGTATATTTATTTATTCAATTTTTATTTATTACTTTATTAAACACTGTAATAATTGTTTAAAATTTCTGCTGTTACTCACGTATTTTCAAAACAAAAATTAAATAATCACCATTTATTTTGTGATTTTTACTCCTTTTCTTCCTTCTATCGTCCTTCTTCGCTCGGTCCCTGAGAGCGTTGTTTGAGAAACCGGTGAGTCCTTTTTAATCTCTTCTAGTACTAATTCTAAAGAAATTTCATTTAAGTACGTATTTTTTAACAACTCGTATAATTCTTCTATTTTTTGAAACTGTTTTGTCCTTACTAATTTATAGGCATCTCCCTCCAAACGTAACCTAACGTATTTAATAAATTCTTCACTATCTGATTCCTTAATTTTAAGCTTAGCTGTTTCACAACATTCAATAAATTTATATAATTCTGTTTCTAATAATGGAGATTCCGCCCCAGAAAAGTAAGGAACAACGTAATGAACGCGTTTCAATAAATTTTCAGTACCCATTATTAGTGTTTCTTATTTTTCCATTTACTTAATCATATAATTAACTATACCTTTCTTAAATAAATTATTTATTTTGTTTTTACTAGTTTCATATTAAATCAACTTTTAACCATTATTTAATTTATCTATTAAATTTTTTACTATCTTATTTATCACATTTTTATGTTTCATTATTTAAACTTTTTAATCTATATTTCAAAATCATATCAACATATTATTTATGAATCCTAAATTTACTTATTTGTTCAATTTTTTTTGTTTTTTTTTAATTTTCCAGTTCTGTTCTTTAATTAATTTCGCGACATTATAAAAACATTGCTGTATCAAAATTCTTATTTTATTCAATTTATTTAAATTTACAATTTTATTAATCATTATCATTAAATGTCTCAAATTATTTTATAATGTTTCACAATTACTTTAAAAATGTTCTTCAATATATAAATTAATCAATTTTATAAAACATGTAGTTTACTTATTTAATTTCCTGATTTATAAAATTTTATTATTTATGTAATTCATTTCACAATTTTATTTCACAGTTTTATTAAAAGTTTATTTTATTCCACAATTTATTTCAAAATTTTCAATTGTTCTTTATTTTATTTTTACAAATGTCAATTTTCATAATTCCATTATTTTTTGCTTAATAAAATTATCAAATATTTCTTTTGTTTTATATCACAAATTCACATTTTTTTTTTTTTTTACCGCACATATTTTTTATATCTATTATTTTTCACAATACTTACAAATACAAAAAATATTTTCTATGATCTAAAATAGTTATTTCTTCCAATATTAATCTCCATCCAGTCCTTCTCGTCCCTAGGGAGTTGATGTATGGTCCGAGAACCGGCTGCGCCAAAATGTTGTATGTTAAAAGTCCTTCTACTAGGACTTTAACTTGATCCTATTTATACTTACTGAGACCTTTTTACTTTCTTTATATTATTTAAAACAACCGGGTCTTTTTTACTTTAAGACACTTTATTTCGCTTTAATAGTTGGTTACACTTATACTTAACATTTATTTGTAGACACTTCAGCTTATCCAAAACAATTGATTCTTAGTCTATACTTAACTTCTACATAACACCTCGTATTCTTATAATTTCACAATAAATTGAGTAATTTCATCATTCTAAAATAACTAAGTCAGCATTTATTTGTGTGATCTGAGTGACCTATTTAACGTGGGCGTGTATACCTGTGCTATGTTAAGCGGTGTGCGCCAATACAATTAAATGCTGTTTGTGTTTAACATGCATAATGCTTAACCCTAAAAGTATGCCATAAAGAAAAATATACTGGTTATGTTATGTTGTGGATCATAAGCACGCTGTAAGTTCCACGATTATGATACACAACAGTGGATCATATGTAAGCTGTGAACTCTACGATTATGATACACAACAAACTGTTCTACGAGTTCGTATCGCTGGATTGTGCACAAAATAAAAACACACTAATATTTGGTTTTAACTAGTATTATTTTAACTAGTATTAATTAACTTTATTTATTTAAATAACAACTTAAAGAATAATCACTTATATCAACTGCTGAATTTATACAATTTAGCTTAACAATGTTCACTCACGAGATGCACTAGTTCACTATCAAATCACAACTGAAGTGCTGTACCTCTGATGCGGCTCCCTTATATACTGCATGCATCAGTTCGACACGTTTCAACAAGCTTCGACTTGTTTCGAGAACCTTCTACTCGTTTCGTGAATGACGCATTCTACTGGCATCCCATTCGCACTCATGTGTTTTCATGCGCTGATCTTTCATCTCTTTCTCGCACACTGCCTCAGTGCGCACTATAAAACAAAGGGTATCATTAGATAACATTCCACATTTTTGATAAATATTTTCAAAAGTCAAATATAATTTTTATTTTAGATACATATTTATAAAATTCAAAATTAATTATTATTTTAGATATATATGTAAACAAAAATATTTTTTTCTTCAAACTATCCCCTCTGTTTGGGTCCCAGACTAAATTAGGGCGCAGTCGGACTTGTGGAACCCTAGATAAATCGAAAACTTATACACTTACCTATATAAACATGTAGGTACTGAAATGAAATTATTGATCTCACGATTAATATGTAATTAAGTTCATGGTCCGATAACTCCTTTGACCTCAGAACCATTTTTAGTTTTAACAACTGAGTTCATTTTATACACGAATAATATATAGATACAAGTGTGGGTACCCAAACGAAAATAAATTTACTTTTACTTAGGAGTCTATTATACACTTTTGTATTTATGTTTTAAAAAATAAAAAAATTAAAATGTAGCCTGCGGCGCTTCCTTGATACACAGAAAAAAAAGTTCATACTATTTATGAATTTGTTCAGCAATTTTATGAATTTTTCATTATTACTTAACCAATGACCAAATTCATCCAATTTATGAATCGTTCATAAAACCGAAATGAAAAAGTTCATAATATTGATGAACGCTTTGATAAAATATATGTAAAAATTTATGGTATTTATGAACTTTAAACTATTTAAAAATAAAAAATAAATATTTTTTTATTTTCTTGTATTATTTTTTTTATTTCATGATATTACTTTTTTATTTTATTATTTTAATTTATTTATTTTTTTAACTACTTACATTTTATTTTATATCTACTCTTGCTGTTGCAGCCTATTGCTGCTGTTTGTTGTTGCGTGATGTTAAGTACCTGCGGTGTACGTTTCTTTGGAGTTGTAAACAACAAATGAAACGATTCGGCCTATTTGTACGAAATGACATACGAATAATAACAACTATGAATTGTATATGCTATCATCGACTATCGACGCGTCGCGACGAGTTGTCAAAATAATCACTGCGCGTCATGCGGCATGACGCGTCAGTAAACAAAAATATCTATTTATAGAATGCTCAAAATCGCTGCAGCACACGTACGATCATACACACATACTCAAATACCACCTACCTACTTTGTGTAGTATTTTCTATGCTCATTTTTGTGGACTGGTTTTTTATTTTTCAGTATCGCCTTTATGCTCGGCTGAATTGCACGTGACGTGAAGGTTGCGCTGCTTTGCCTCAAAAAATTAATATGATTCGTTTATACGAAGAATAGTTCATAAATAGAATGATTTTTTCTATATATATTAAGAACGATGTCGCAATAAACAGCGTTCATTCCATTTATGATAAAATTTTTTCTGTGTATAAATTCCAAACATTTTAAAAATCGCTTTAGCGTACCTATTCATTTCTAAATTTCGTCGTAATTTTGATAAATAATTAAATATTTTTCTCAACAATCAGCATTTAATTTTAATAATATTTTACATAATTATAAATCCTAATCGCTATAGTTATCAGATCATAAAAATAACCATATAATTACAAATGTGGCATTATTACCTTTCATACCTATATGAGCAAATAGGTGGGTGCACCGGATTTCGTTTTTTGTATGGTACTACAGATCCGATCGTACTCTATGAATGAAAATATCTCATCGTTCTTTGGCTCTCTTGAGCCTTTTTTATATGTATTACAACGGTTAGTGTTCGAGTGAAATACATGACCTAATTCCACCAGGTCATGTGTTCTCTCGTTCTACTCGGGCATCAAACCAATCCCACCCCTTCGTAGTCCTCTCGACTCCCAACAGAACCACGCATTATAGAGAGAATTCGTTCTTCAGTCGCACGACACGTTTGTGGAACAATCTCCCTGCGTCCGTTTTCCCGATATTTTTGATATTGGCAAGTTCAAAACAAACATGCACCGACACTACTCCATCTTTTCCCCCTCAATTTAACCTCTCACCCCTTCTTACGATCAACAGTGTGCATTGCATGTATAGGGGCATCCCCTGAGCGTTGATTAATTTGTAAAAAAAATATGAGAAAATATAAAAAGGGCGCAAAATAAATTGTTGGGGCGCATTTTAGAAAAATTTGGAAAAAGGCGCAAAAAAATCAGTCGATCCCCCAAGTCATACTTCTGGATCCGCCCCTGGTGCGGCTCAACCTAAATTGAGCGCTCGAATGTCAAAGCGAGCGCACTGTTTTCCGAAGCCTACTTTTTATTTAGATTTAAAAATGAAAACAAATGTGACCATATTTTGAAAGATTTAAAAGTGATGTTCAACACGTCAATGCTTAATTTCACACTTATTCTATTGATTTTTAAAGTTTAAATTTAAATCTTAAAGACTAAATTTTAAATGCCGAGATACAAGTTGACTGGCCTAACGATCTTACAAATACACTAACATTTATTAGAATGTACGTTTAACCCTCTAATCGGCAAGACCGTCTACAGGCGGTTTACACTCTAACTTAATAATTTTTAAAATTAATATTATTTCACGTTCAAAGTGAAAATTGCGTTGTTCGTATAGTCTAAATGGTGTAGGTTTGAAAGTTGTAATTGGATTAGTTTCGCAGCTACACTCAGAAAAAAAAAACTATAACATCCATAGGAACTCCTATTGATTCCACGATTTTTAACTATTAATCAATTAGTCAATGGGATTTTTCCTATTAATATTATAATGTATGAACTATAAATTTTATGATGGCCTCACACTATTGATTTTATAAGTTTTTACTATTAAAAATTAATGTGACGTCCTATTAATACTAAAATATCATGATATAACTATTAAATTTCTAAGGAACTATTACTATTAAAATTATAGTTTTTTATATGAATTGAAAAGGATTGGCCGTATTAATCCGAAATGATTGCGATTTATTTCAAGTCATATTAAATAATTTGTTTGCAATTTGAGTTTCCACTGAAAATGATTGGAAAATAAATGTGAACGAGTCAATAATATTGTCCATTCTTTTTTTTTTTAATAAAATATTCATTATACCCTACACCTATGAGGTACAGGGTATATTAACTTTGTGCATATATTGTAACGCCCCTTAGGAGGCGTGTCCGGTATGGAAAAGTATATATATTCTTGATCAGCATCACTACCCGAGTCCGTTTAGCCATGTCCGTCTGTCTGCTGTCCGTCTTGCTGTCTTGCTGCCCGAATACAGAATAACTTGAGAAATACTGATCAGAATGCGATGAAATTTCGTCTCAATATATTTTAGCCAAAAGTAGGAACTGAGTTTGAAAATGAGCCAAATCGGTCAACGGACACGCCCACCTCCCATACAAGTCACTTTTATATAACTCTTTCGGAACTAATAACTCGAAAAGTATTCAAGGTATAGTTATAAAATTTATAGTTATAAAATCCAAAAATGGGCGTGATCCCCCCACTTTTTTTTTTCATTATTTCCCGGGTTTTCATAGTGGAAATTTGATCCGTAAATTATTAAAATCAAATCTATGAAATATTAGCCTTTCAAAATTTTAAATATAGGCGTGGTCCGCCCAATTATATTATTCTTTTTTTTTTTTTTAGTTGTTTATAATTTTGTATAAATTTTTTAATTTATGGGGATATAAGACGTAAATTTCTGATTTATGAATAATATTCTGAGGGTGGGGAGGTTCAGCATAATTAAAAACTTTAAAATGTATGCAATTAAATATCCCACATTAATATCCTCACCAAAGGTGTAGGGTATTCCATAGTCGGGCCCGACCGACTATAAAAATCCGCCCCATGTGACCGAACTTACCCATGTGACCTAACTTTCCCAACTCGTTTTTTTATACAATTATAATAAAAATGTTATTCAAATGCAAATGTGTGCTTGCAATTTCATATTCGCGCTGCCTTCTTTGCTGTACTTCGATGGTATATAACATGAATGGAATGAAGTGAATCTGGAAATGAATAAAATATTAATAAGTTATTAACGTTCTGTAATGTTATTATAAACGTGGGATTAAAATCTTAAATTTATTCATCCTATTGATGCAATGAGAAATGAAATCTAAATCAATAGTTTGCTTCATATAACATACTGATTCATTAATTTATCCTTATAAAACAAAATGTGAAAAACTATAACAATAATAATTTTTATCCTTTGAAGTTCATATTTAATATTGTGATGTTATAAAAGCAATAGGAAATACATACAATGCAAAAATTTAACTATAAACACAAAATGATAAAACTGTAAAGACAATTATTTTAATCCCATGAACTTTATATTTAAAATTTTCATCCTGTATAAACATTATGCAATACATACAGAATCAATAGTTTGCTTCATATAACATATTGATACTTACTCTAGGGATGCCCAACTCGCCTGCCCGCGGCTGACTGCACGGGCAATCGAGTGCTTGGCGAGGGGTATCTACGGGCAGAAGTGAGTGGGGATTGCAACACAGAAATGAGCGGGGGATTTTATTGTTGCATTTTTAGAAATTCCGGGTAATTTAAAAATCTTTTTAAGAGTTTTAAGAGTATTTGAGATTGTTTTTAACGGACCCATTTATATTGCTTATTATTTTGAATTATTAAAATATACAAATTTTATCATTTTAAATAATTATAATTTGTTTCTCATAACATTTATATAATTTTCGCATGCAAAAACAAAATTTAATTATTTGTTATTATTTTGTAAAATATTTTGGGATATAAAATGTGTGTCTAAAGTCATTAAAATCTCAACTTAACTAAGTAAATTCTAAAATAATTATTTATTTCACATTTCTGCCCTATTTTACTTAAGAAATGATGCAACTTTGAAGAGAATAAGAGTGCGGTGAAAGTACGGTGTAACAAAGTAATACCAAACCTGACAAAAAATAATTCATGTTTTATTTTTACATAGAATTATCCAAAAATATTGTATTTTGTGAACATTTATAATTTTTGATAATACCAATGTTATATGTTCTTATTCCGTTCATAAGTGGATAAAAAACGCTATTGCAAAAGTGTCAAGCAAATTACTAATTGAGGTTTTATAATTAACAATATTTATTATTAGATACTATACATTAATCGTTCTTATATAAAGTATACAATAATCAATAATAATATAAATATTTAAATCATACTTAATATACAATGTTCCACTGTGTGCAGTCGACTTCAATTCTACGCATGCAACCCCAGTACGAAATATAAATTGTTCATCATTTATTAAATTGACTTTATTTTTATACATTTAATTAAACAACTCATGATTTACATGTATCTAATAAAAAACAACATAATGGGCCTGTGCCAATCGGTAACTTTTTACTCGATGAAAATAAGTTGAATAAAAGTTTTGTCTGTTGAAAAAATATTTCCATTTATGCTGTGCCAAATGAAATGAAATTTTGACAGAACAAAATTTTGACAACAATTGGAAAATTATTTGGAAAATGTTTGAATTTGAGATAATAATTGATTAAAATAATTTTAATGGTTTTTTTAATTTTAATCGTAGCGACAGATGCAATGCAGTTGGTTGTACGTAGAAAATTTTTTGAATGCGCTAACTCTTGGTGGAAAATATAAATGTGCTTAACAGTTTATTCAAAGCCCAAGTTGGGAAGTGCACTAAATATTTTATGACAGTCTGAACCAAATTTAAAATGACCGTCCGCACATTTCATTGAAAGCCCCTTACATTTGTTTATGTAGCCCCATCACTCGTGCAATAAATTTTTACAATTAAGACTATTGTGTCAGAGCTCGGAAATGCGATATTTTTGGCACCTGCACTCGTGTGATCGAGATGCAATGTAAAAACGTGCATTGTGTGTGGTGGTTCGCAAGATTATTTGTCCAATATACTTCTTTTGTTTTCACATTGCTGGTGAAGCTAGTGCTGAAGTTTGTACGGCTGCAGCTCGAACAGTTCTTGAACACTCTATTCCGACCAAATATTTATTAGCATGTTAAACAATATGAAAATTATAATTTCTCAAGAAATTCTTGAAAAAAGGCATTATTTTCAATTGCTGTGCTGAAAAAAATTGTTTTGTTTTCAAATTTTATAAACTTTAATATAATTTTGACAACACATATTCATCTCAAAAGCTTCAGAATTTTATATTTACTTGTCAAAATTTAATTTTTTGAGCTAAAAGTTACCGATTGGCACAGGCCCAAACATTATATTTTTAACGGTACTAGAAGTATTTTTAAACTGTACGTTTCAATTTAATATTTTAATATATTAATATTTTAATATTTTAATATTTTAATATTTTAATATTTTAATATTTTAATATTTTAATATTTTAATATTTTAATATTTTAATATTTTAATATTTTAATATTTTAATATTTTAATATTTTAATATTTTAATATTTTAATATTTTAATATTTTAATATTTTAATATTTTAATATTTTAATATTTTAATATTTTAATATTTTAATATTTTAATATTTTAATATTTTAATATTTTAATATTTTAATATTTTAATATTTTAATATTTTAATATTTTAATATTTTAATATTTTAATATTTTAATATTTTAATATTTTAATATTTTAATATTTTAATATTTTAATATTTTAATATTTTAATATTTTAATATTTTAATATTTTAATATTTTAATATTTTAATATTTTAATATTTTAATATTTTAATATTTTAATATTTTAATATTTTAATATTTTAATATTTTAATATTTTAATATTTTAATATTTTAATATTTTAATATTTTAATATTTTAATATTTTAATATTTTAATATTTTAATATTTTAATATTTTAATATTTTAATATTTTAATATTTTAATATTTTAATATTTTAATATTTTAATATTTTAATATTTTAATATTTTAATATTTTAATATTTTAATATTTTAATATTTTAATATTTTAATATTTTAATATTTTAATATTTTAATATTTTAATATTTTAATATTTTAATATTTTAATATTTTAATATTTTAATATTTTAATATTTTAATATTTTAATATTTTAATATTTTAATATTTTAATATTTTAATATTTTAATATTTTAATATTTTAATATTTTAATATTTTAATATTTTAATATTTTAATATTTTAATATTTTAATATTTTAATATTTTAATATTTTAATATTTTAATATTTTAATATTTTAATATTTTAATATTTTAATATTTTAATATTTTAATATTTTAATATTTTAATATTTTAATATTTTAATATTTTAATATTTTAATATTTTAATATTTTAATATTTTAATATTTTAATATTTTAATATTTTAATATTTTAATATTTTAATATTTTAATATTTTAATATTTTAATATTTTAATATTTTAATATTTTAATATTTTAATATTTTAATATTTTAATATTTTAATATTTTAATATTTTAATATTTTAATATTTTAATATTTTAATATTTTAATATTTTAATATTTTAATATTTTAATATTTTAATATTTTAATATTTTAATATTTTAATATTTTAATATTTTAATATTTTAATATTTTAATATTTTAATATTTTAATATTTTAATATTTTAATATTTTAATATTTTAATATTTTAATATTTTAATATTTTAATATTTTAATATTTTAATATTTTAATATTTTAATATTTTAATATTTTAATATTTTAATATTTTAATATTTTAATATTTTAATATTTTAATATTTTAATATTTTAATATTTTAATATTTTAATATTTTAATATTTTAATATTTTAATATTTTAATATTTTAATATTTTAATATTTTAATATTTTAATATTTTAATATTTTAATATTTTAATATTTTAATATTTTAATATTTTAATATTTTAATATTTTAATATTTTAATATTTTAATATTTTAATATTTTAATATTTTAATATTTTAATATTTTAATATTTTAATATTTTAATATTTTAATATTTTAATATTTTAATATTTTAATATTTTAATATTTTAATATTTTAATATTTTAATATTTTAATATTTTAATATTTTAATATTTTAATATTTTAATATTTTAATATTTTAATATTTTAATATTTTAATATTTTAATATTTTAATATTTTAATATTTTAATATTTTAATATTTTAATATTTTAATATTTTAATATTTTAATATTTTAATATTTTAATATTTTAATATTTTAATATTTTAATATTTTAATATTTTAATATTTTAATATTTTAATATTTTAATATTTTAATATTTTAATATTTTAATATTTTAATATTTTAATATTTTAATATTTTAATATTTTAATATTTTAATATTTTAATATTTTAATATTTTAATATTTTAATATTTTAATATTTTAATATTTTAATATTTTAATATTTTAATATTTTAATATTTTAATATTTTAATATTTTAATATTTTAATATTTTAATATTTTAATATTTTAATATTTTAATATTTTAATATTTTAATATTTTAATATTTTAATATTTTAATATTTTAATATTTTAATATTTTAATATTTTAATATTTTAATATTTTAATATTTTAATATTTTAATATTTTAATATTTTAATATTTTAATATTTTAATATTTTAATATTTTAATATTTTAATATTTTAATATTTTAATATTTTAATATTTTAATATTTTAATATTTTAATATTTTAATATTTTAATATTTTAATATTTTAATATTTTAATATTTTAATATTTTAATATTTTAATATTTTAATATTTTAATATTTTAATATTTTAATATTTTAATATTTTAATATTTTAATATTTTAATATTTTAATATTTTAATATTTTAATATTTTAATATTTTAATATTTTAATATTTTAATATTTTAATATTTTAATATTTTAATATTTTAATATTTTAATATTTTAATATTTTAATATTTTAATATTTTAATATTTTAATATTTTAATATTTTAATATTTTAATATTTTAATATTTTAATATTTTAATATTTTAATATTTTAATATTTTAATATTTTAATATTTTAATATTTTAATATTTTAATATTTTAATATTTTAATATTTTAATATTTTAATATTTTAATATTTTAATATTTTAATATTTTAATATTTTAATATTTTAATATTTTAATATTTTAATATTTTAATATTTTAATATTTTAATATTTTAATATTTTAATATTTTAATATTTTAATATTTTAATATTTTAATATTTTAATATTTTAATATTTTAATATTTTAATATTTTAATATTTTAATATTTTAATATTTTAATATTTTAATATTTTAATATTTTAATATTTTAATATTTTAATATTTTAATATTTTAATATTTTAATATTTTAATATTTTAATATTTTAATATTTTAATATTTTAATATTTTAATATTTTAATATTTTAATATTTTAATATTTTAATATTTTAATATTTTAATATTTTAATATTTTAATATTTTAATATTTTAATATTTTAATATTTTAATATTTTAATATTTTAATATTTTAATATTTTAATATTTTAATATTTTAATATTTTAATATTTTAATATTTTAATATTTTAATATTTTAATATTTTAATATTTTAATATTTTAATATTTTAATATTTTAATATTTTAATATTTTAATATTTTAATATTTTAATATTTTAATATTTTAATATTTTAATATTTTAATATTTTAATATTTTAATATTTTAATATTTTAATATTTTAATATTTTAATATTTTAATATTTTAATATTTTAATATTTTAATATTTTAATATTTTAATATTTTAATATTTTAATATTTTATTATTTTAATATTTTAATATTTTAATATTTTAATATTTTAATATTTTAATATTTTAATATTTTAATATTTTAATATTTTAATATTTTAATATTTTAATATTTTAATATTTTAATATTTTAATCAAGGATTGAAACCTAAACGAATAACGGTTTCGATTTCGGTTTCGGTTTTTTCCGCGTTTCGGTTTCAGTTTTAAGTTTTTATAACGAAACGGTTTCGGTATCCCGGTTCCATGTTACGGTTTCGGTTTTGATTTCGGTTTTTGTATAAATTTTCTTTATTTCCATATTTTTCAAATAATTTAACATTTTTTATATGGTGCTAAGTTATGTTCAAATTATGATACTGGGGTAAAGTGGGAAACGTAATTTAAACAATGTTGTTATTTTAGTAAAAATATTGTGTTATATGAATTATTTAATTGATTACGCCAAGAAAAAATTTTAATTTAAAATTTCGTGACCACAGACCAATGAAAAGCAACATTTTGACTTCACCTGAGATATGATTTTGTTGGAAGAAATACTCAACACAGAATATCTTCTCATACAATTAGCAACACTGGAATAATTTGTTTCCCTTTTATGCTTATATATAATTTTGTTTTTTACTCGTAATAAATACTTTGAATAGAACAGACGTGTCGTGTTTTATATTCTTTGCGCTTTGGATCATTATTTTTCACATTGCCTGTTAATAGGTTATGGGCCCAGGCATAACGTTTTTTTTAAATAATTGTAATAAGCGCAGGCGTGTGGCGTCGATAAGTATTCGCGAGTCAGTGGAAACGTGTTTCGTTTAATAGAACTTTCCGTGCAGCGCGTGTGTCGCATAATTTTATTTGTCAAAACAATTTCAATAAAAAAAAGAAAAATGAGTTCTATGTATCAAATAGAAAAATTGGACGGAAAAAACTTTGATTCCTGGTCAATTCAAATGAAAAGTGTGTTGGTGCACGCTGAATTGTGGAAGTTAGTTAGCGGCAAGTCTAAAAAAGCAGAAAGCGCAAATGCTGAGCAATGGGAAACACAAGATGAGAAGGCGCTGGCTATGATCACTCTTAGTGTGAAGCCGTCGCAATTAAATTACATAAAACACAGCAAGACTTCAGAGGACGCATGGATAAAACTACGCGAAGTTTACCAACCGAGTGGACCTGTACGCAAGGTTTCGCTGTACAAAAAGCTCCTTAACCTTCGCATGCAAGACCACGAAGATATGTCGCAATATTTGCAGGAGTTTACAAGCGTCGTAGACAAATTAGCTGAGGTTGGTCTTGAGCTGATGAACGAGTTGCTTGTGATAATTTTGTTGTCAAGCTTACCGAAGCAACATGAAAATTTTGTTGTTGCAATAGAGACGCGAGACGAGCTGCCATCGCTGAGCATCCTAAAAGTGAAGCTTTTGGAAGAAGGAGAACGCAGCGCGTTGACATCAGAAACGACGTAAAGGATACGAACAGCGGAGACGGTGCGCAGCAGGCCTTTGTGGCGCGTGCATATAACGAGCAAAAAGGAGACAATCGGAGCAAATTCAATGGGAAACGAAATAGCAAACAAAATGGCAAATGTTTCAAATGCGGACTGCGTGGGCATTTCGCTGCGAATTGTCATGCCAAATAAGAGTGAAAACCAACATACAAACATCAACATCAATCGAATGCAGTTCTCGCAGCAGCAGACACACAAGTGTTCAGCAACTTTATGTGGTGCATCGACAGTGGGGCGACTGCTCATATGTGCAACGATCGCGGCATGTTCTCTTCATTTCATGAACACAAAGAACGAGTGACGTTGGCGGGGGAGAACTTCATAATGGCCGAAGGAGTTGGTGAAGTCAAAATAAAAACATCAATGTGTGACTTGATTTTAAGTGAAGTTTTGTATGTGCCAAGCATGATTGGAAATTTCATGTCAGTGAGTCGTGCAGTCGAAAAAGGACTAGTTGTAAATTTTAATGACAAATCTGCAGAAGTAAAAAGAAATGGCACAGTGGTTTTCAAAGCTAAAAAAATCAATAAGTTATTTGTGTTTGAGGACATCAAAAATAAATGTTTTAACGCGTCGTGCAATGATGCTGTTATGTGGCACAACAGATACGGCCACTTGAACTATACAAGTTTAATGCAATTGACTAATAAGGGAATGGTGCGTGGAATTCAAAAACTAAGTATTCCAAAGCACGTTGCTTGTAACACTTGCATGAAAAGTAAAATCCATACACAACCATTTCCAAGTGCAAGTGAGAACCATGCGAAAAATGTTTTAGATCTCATTCATACGGATGTGTGCGGTCCGTTCAGCACACAATCGCTCGGTGGCGCGCGTTATTTTCTAACATTTACCGATGACATGTCGAGGCGTATGTTTGTTTATTTTTTAAAGTCAAAAGACGAAGTGTTTGACAAGTTTGTTGTTTTTAAAAATTTAGTAGAACGTCAAACAGAACGAAAAATAAAAGCGATCAGAAGTGACAATGGGCGCGAGTTCGTTAATAAGACTTTCGATAAATATTTACAAGAGCAAGGCATTACGCGTCAGTTAACCGTGCCATACACGCCGCAACAGAACGGTGTCGCGGAAAGAGCAAATCGTACTCTAGTCGAAATGGCTAGGAGCATGTTGGTTCATGCTGAGTTGTGCGAGTCGCTGTGGGCAGAAGCCATTTCAACCTCGGTTTATTTGCGAAACAGATCACCTACCAAGGCACTGGTCGATAAAACGCCTTACGAAGCATGGACGGGCAGGAAGCCAATTGTGAAGCATCTACGTGTTTTTGGATCTGTAGCTGTGGTTCTGGATAAAACACATCATAAGAAATTCCAAGCAAAAGGAAAAGAATACAAGATGGTTGGATATTCTTTGTCATCGAAGGCATACCGGCTGTATGATGCGGACGAGCGTTGTATTGTATAAAAACGGGATGTGTTATTTGAGGAGTTTTTCATAATTCGGACAGACAAAAATGACATCGTGTTCTTCGATATGGATGATGAAGCGGTGAGCAGTACAAGTGTACGCAGTGACGACTCGTACGCAACGGCGAGCGCAAGTGTCGACGATGACGGTGAGGTTGCAAAAGACGGCGATGCAGCATGTGATGAAAATGTGCAAAATGAAGATGACTCGTGTGGCAGAATTGGACCTGGAAGACCAAAAATTGTGCGTACGGGGAGGTCTGGCCGACCGAGGAAGGTGTACAATGTCTTGAATGTTATGCAAGACACTGTAGAGATTGATACTCCGCAAACTGTAGTTGAAGCGATTAATAGCAGTCATTCAAATCAATGGATACATGCAATGGAGAGCGAGTATGCATCGCTTATTGCAAAAAACACGTGGTCGTTGGTAGATTTGCCAGCAGGACAGAGTGCCATTGGATGCAAATGGGTGTTTGCTCTAATGAAGAACAAAGACGGTAGCGTGGATCGGTTTAAGTCGCGACTAGTGGCGAAAGGTTGCAGTCAAAAGTTCGGGTTGAACTACTTTGAAACATTTTCACCAGTTGTGCGTTATGCTACTATACGCATGTTGTTGGCGCTGGCCGCTGAGCTTAAGATGTATCTACACCAGATGGACGTGTGTACGGCATATCTAAATAGTGAATTGCGAGATGAGGTGTACATGAAGCAGCCTGAGAGTTTCGTTGACGAGAGGTATCCACACCGCGTGCTGAAGCTGAACAAGGCCATATATGGGCTGAAGCAGTCCGGAAGAGAGTGGAACTCGAAGATAGACGACGTGCTCAAGCAGATTGGTTTTACCGCTTGCAACAATGAACCCTGTTTATACAAGCTTTGGATTAATGGTAATTTATGTTTGATCGCTATATACGTTGACGATATCATACTAGCTTGTCAGTCGAGAGATGATCTTTTGTCAATTAAATCGCAAATATCGAACAGCTTCGAATGTGTGGACAAGGGTCCATTGCAGTTTATTTTGGTCATGAAGATAGATCGGGAAGGTGATCTTGGTGCTATTTCTGTAAGTCAGACGCAATACATCAATGATCTACTGAGGCAATATGGCATGGAAAATTGTCGTCCCGTAGCAACGCCATTAGATGCTGGTTTTCAAGTTGGGTGCGATAGCAGTAAATGTAAAAAGGTTGATCCCACTGCATATCAATCCTCAATTGGCGCTCTGATGTACCTGGCAATATCAACTAGACCTGATATACTACATTCAGTGTCTAAGTTATCACAGCGCAATACGAATCCTCATCAGGAGCATGAAGCTGGCGTTAAACACGTGCTGAGGTATCTAAGTAAAACGATGGATTATAAAATATGCTACCATTCAACTGGCCTGCCAATAGAAGGTTACGTTGACGCAGATTGGGGTAGCAATACGGTGGATCGCAAGTTATATACAGGCTTTGCTTTCTTCATGGGTGGCAGTGTGTTCTCATGGGAATCTAAAAAGCAACCATGCGTAGCTCTCAGCAGCACTGAGACCGAGTATGTAGCATTGTCCACGGCGGCGAAAGAGGCAATTTACTTGTGACGACTACTAGCAGAGATTGGATTCAGTTCACCATCACCTACAGTATTGCATGGAGACAATTTGAGCGCGCAGCAACTGGCTAAAAATCCCGTGTATCATGCGCGCAGCAAACACATAGATATTAAGTTTCACTTTATTAGACAAGCCGTTAATAGTAATGATATTAAAATAAAATATATTGATACTAATAACATGATTGCTGATGTGCTAACCAAAAAGTTAACAAAATCAAAACATGATAAGTTTGTTAAATTATTGGGTCTGCATTTAGATTAAATTATAATATGTTTTTGTAAAAGGTATTTCCGTGTTGAGGAGGAGTGTTGGAAGAAATACTCAACACAGATTATCTTCTCATACAATTAGCAACACTGGAATAATTTGTTTCCCTTTTATGCTTATATATAATTTTGTTTTTTACTCGTAATAAATACTTTGAATAGAACAGACGTGTCGTGTTTTATATTCTTTGCGTTTTTGATCATTATTTTTCACATTGCCTGTTAATAGATCTGAATTGCAAAGATGAAGAATTTTGTACAATTTCCGTCCATAAAAACCAAAGAAATTAAATTTCAACAATTCTGTGAACTGCAATATATGTAAACTAGTGATGATCATTTGCAAGAGCAAGGCAAGAAATGGTAATCTTCATCTTTTAATCTTTTAAATTTTAAATAAAAGATCGAAGACAAATATCTTAAACAGCATATTAATTATGAAAACGAATAGAATTTGAACACTAAAGCTCGAATCACACGATTGAATAAACAGTCATCTTTAGAATCAATTTTCAAAACAATTTGAATATCAATCGTGTATGGAAAATTAGGCATTCCATACAAAAATTGGGCAATCACACGATTGATATTAAAATTATTTGAAAATTGATTCAAAAGTTGACTGTTTATTAAATCGTGTGATTCAAGCTTAATTGTATTTAAGTTACTTATTTTCCATATTTTCAGTTTCTTCAACATTTTACTAACGAACAAAAAATAATCCAATAACATAAAAATTTGAATTATATTTTAACAACCCGTTAAAAAATGGTTACTTATGATTTGATCTGACATCAGATATGATCAGATCCGAATTTTGTCTCTATCCAATTATATATGGCTGTATATAATTGTAGATGAATTCATATATAATTATATATGAATTTATGTATAATTGTACAATTATACATTATGGTTATGATCATATATGATGTCATATATAATGAAATTCATGATTTGCTAAAATCTTTAATATTAAAAATATTGTTATATATTTTATATTGATAAATATTAAAAACAATTTAGCCAGACGTCTTTTCGGTTTTGTAATACCCATCCTTTTTTTAAGGAAAGATTAATTGCAAAATATATATGAAGTAAATTTTAATAATTAAATTTAGGCATGCCATTTTTTGATCTTGGCGATCACGTCCCTGAGCCCGAGGGGATTGACCGCTAAAGGTGCATTTAATTAAGGCTTTCTTCTTAAATAAACCATCCAATAGCCTTCTGGCCACATGGCTCGCTTTCTGAGATCCTCCGAGTGCCATTTCGTATATATTTTTTTTGCAATAATTACCACTTCGTGTGTATCATCTTAAATAGTATGTGGAATTTGTAATATGTTGTTTTATGCATTATTTATGCTTTTACGTAGCACAAAAATATTATGCGATGTATTCTTTTGGAAGGTTAATTTAATAACATAAAATACATACAGTGTCACTGCACTTAATTCCAAATAATTGGTTATCATCTACAACTGCGTCGTCTAGCTTTCTCGTCTCAAGTTGTTCCATTGAATCATTGTTTCTTTCTTCTAGTAAAGAAGAACTGCAGTTTTCAACTTTATTTTCAAACTCTTTTGCATCAACTCCTTTCGAGTAGGGCTGCTCAGCATTCGTGCTTGTTAATTTTAACAATATAATAAGAATAAATAAAAGAAGTAAGTAAACTCACCACTTTCGGTTTTTTTGGGGAAATCTTCGTCAGATGTCTCATCGGACGATACTGACTTACAGATCCAGTTTTGATAGCTTCTTTTTTTTAGTTTGGCATTTTCCTTGCATTTATTTTGTATTTTTTTTGATGCTTTATTCATTTTATATAACAATTAATAGTTATTTTTTTTATTTAAACAAAACGTCGATCACTAAATTTATTAAATTATATTTTAACAAATGACCGAAAATTCAAATAATAAATATTTTTAATTTCAATTTTTGAATTGGTTTTAAAATCAAAATTCTAAATGTGATATTCACAGAGATCAAGAAATATACATATGCGAAATAAAATAATAAAATAAACGTTAAATGTCCATCGACCACTGCTGCTGTACACATATTTTCAAACTCAGCAGAACGGATATTGTTCAAACTTTCGGAACGAATATCATCTATCGTTTCTGTGCTCATCGTCATGTCAGACCATTCGCCAATTGTTCCTAGAAAAAAATACAAGCTCTGGAATGACAATAGTACCGTACCGGTTCGTATAAATACAATTCTTTGAAAATGGTATTCTTAATATTTTATTAATTAGGTTCCACTAAAAACATATGAACGATGGCAATATAATATTCCCAAAGATTTTAGTTTTGATGGCAATAATCCAAGTATACCAACAATTATAACACCATCAACAGGAGATGAAGCTGATTAACACAATACAAACAAATCAAGTACAGACGGCGATTTTTCGACTAGTTTGTTCAAAAATTCAGGAACTGATTCTATTTCTGACTGCGATTCAAGTAAAGACAGCGATTTTTCAACTAGTTCATCAAAAAATTCAGCAACTGATTCAATTTCTGACTGTGATTCATGGACTTCAAATGAATCTATGAATAGTGAATCTAATTCAGAAGACAATGTTGGTACTTCGGAAAACATACTAAATAATAATAATAATAGTTTGGCGCCACAGTCCTGTATAGAACTTCGGCCGAGCTCTCTCACCATTTGAGCTGTGCGTGTAATATTTGTACTCAAAGTGGTGGGGCCTACAGTTTATTGCCGAATCCGAACGGCGGGTGAGAGCTTTTCATAGGCAATGGTTTTACTCTCGTAGGTTTGCCATTTACTGACGAGAGGTAGCGCGCTATAGAAAAATGTTTCTATGAAAAGATGTTGTTAGCCCCAGTCCAGGCTTGAACCGGGGACCTTTCGGCTCGCAGTCCAACGCACTAACCACTGAGCTACCGCGGCTAGTAAATAAAAACAGCAAAATTGCCTTAGATGAAACTATTTTAAATTTCTTAGAGATGTGGGTACATCAAAAACTGACTAAAGTTACTCTTAAATATCAGCTAAGACTGCTTCAGAAAATTTTGCCAAATAATAATAAAATGTCAAAAACCGTTTTTAAATTTTTCAAATTTTTCAAATATTTTAATATTTTAATATTTTAATATTTTAATATTTTAATATTTTAATATTTTAATATTTTAATATTTTAATATTTTAATATTTTAATATTTTAATATTTTAATATTTTAATATTTTAATATTTTAATATTTTAATATTTTAATATTTTAATATTTTAATATTTTAATATTTTAATATTTTAATATTTTAATATTTTAATATTTTAATATTTTAATATTTTAATATTTTAATATTTTAATATTTTAATATTTTAATATTTTAATATTTTAATATTTTAATATTTTAATATTTTAATATTTTAATATTTTAATATTTTAATATTTTAATATTTTAATATTTTAATATTTTAATATTTTAATATTTTAATATTTTAATATTTTAATATTTTAATATTTTAATATTTTAATATTTTAATATTTTAATATTTTAATATTTTAATATTTTAATATTTTAATATTTTAATATTTTAATATTTTAATATTTTAATATTTTAATATTTTAATATTTTAATATTTTAATATTTTAATATTTTAATATTTTAATATTTTAATATTTTAATATTTTAATATTTTAATATTTTAATATTTTAATATTTTAATATTTTAATATTTTAATATTTTAATATTTTAATATTTTAATATTTTAATATTTTAATATTTTAATATTTTAATATTTTAATATTTTAATATTTTAATATTTTAATATTTTAATATTTTAATATTTTAATATTTTAATATTTTAATATTTTAATATTTTAATATTTTAATATTTTAATATTTTAATATTTTAATATTTTAATATTTTAATATTTTAATATTTTAATATTTTAATATTTTAATATTTTAATATTTTAATATTTTAATATTTTAATATTTTAATATTTTAATATTTTAATATTTTAATATTTTAATATTTTAATATTTTAATATTTTAATATTTTAATATTTTAATATTTTAATATTTTAATATTTTAATATTTTAATATTTTAATATTTTAATATTTTAATATTTTAATATTTTAATATTTTAATATTTTAATATTTTAATATTTTAATATTTTAATATTTTAATATTTTAATATTTTAATATTTTAATATTTTAATATTTTAATATTTTAATATTTTAATATTTTAATATTTTAATATTTTAATATTTTAATATTTTAATATTTTAATATTTTAATATTTTAATATTTTAATATTTTAATATTTTAATATTTTAATATTTTAATATTTTAATATTTTAATATTTTAATATTTTAATATTTTAATATTTTAATATTTTAATATTTTAATATTTTAATATTTTAATATTTTAATATTTTAATATTTTAATATTTTAATATTTTAATATTTTAATATTTTAATATTTTAATATTTTAATATTTTAATATTTTAATATTTTAATATTTTAATATTTTAATATTTTAATATTTTAATATTTTAATATTTTAATATTTTAATATTTTAATATTTTAATATTTTAATATTTTAATATTTTAATATTTTAATATTTTAATATTTTAATATTTTAATATTTTAATATTTTAATATTTTAATATTTTAATATTTTAATATTTTAATATTTTAATATTTTAATATTTTAATATTTTAATATTTTAATATTTTAATATTTTAATATTTTAATATTTTAATATTTTAATATTTTAATATTTTAATATTTTAATATTTTAATATTTTAATATTTTAATATTTTAATATTTTAATATTTTAATATTTTAATATTTTAATATTTTAATATTTTAATATTTTAATATTTTAATATTTTAATATTTTAATATTTTAATATTTTAATATTTTAATATTTTAATATTTTAATATTTTAATATTTTAATATTTTAATATTTTAATATTTTAATATTTTAATATTTTAATATTTTAATATTTTAATATTTTAATATTTTAATATTTTAATATTTTAATATTTTAATATTTTAATATTTTAATATTTTAATATTTTAATATTTTAATATTTTAATATTTTAATATTTTAATATTTTAATATTTTAATATTTTAATATTTTAATATTTTAATATTTTAATATTTTAATATTTTAATATTTTAATATTTTAATATTTTAATATTTTAATATTTTAATATTTTAATATTTTAATATTTTAATATTTTAATATTTTAATATTTTAATATTTTAATATTTTAATATTTTAATATTTTAATATTTTAATATTTTAATATTTTAATATTTTAATATTTTAATATTTTAATATTTTAATATTTTAATATTTTAATATTTTAATATTTTAATATTTTAATATTTTAATATTTTAATATTTTAATATTTTAATATTTTAATATTTTAATATTTTAATATTTTAATATTTTAATATTTTAATATTTTAATATTTTAATATTTTAATATTTTAATATTTTAATATTTTAATATTTTAATATTTTAATATTTTAATATTTTAATATTTTAATATTTTAATATTTTAATATTTTAATATTTTAATATTTTAGTATCTTAATATTTTAATATTTTAATATGTTAATATTTTAATATTTTAATATTTTAATATTTTGATATTTTAATATTTTAATATTTTAATATGTTAATATTTTAATATTTTAATGTTTTTTAATATTTTAGTACCTTTATTCTCTATGAATGCTTATTTAATTTGTGTACCCTACACTAAGAGTGAAAGGGTATATTCTGTTTGGTACGCCGTTTGTAATACCATGAAAAAAGCATCTCCGGTATGGAAAAGTATATATATTCTTGATTACCATGATCGATTTAGCGATGTCCGTCTGTCCTTCTGTCTGTCTGTTGAAATCACGATTACAGAAAAAAGAGCTAGAGCAATGAAACTTTAAATTTAGATTACTTATATATCTAAGCTGTCTAAACAAGAAAATTGGCATGATCGGTCTATTGTGACCTAAGACCTACAAATCAATTTTACTGTATTTGTGCTTAGGTAAACCTTTTTGGTCAAATATATATTGACATTATGCTGAAATACATGAAAATAATGTTTTCCCACGAAACGACTTGTGGATCCCAAAAAAAAAAAATCGAAATTCGGTACACCTACCCGTTTGTAAATATGGGTATCAAATGAAAGTAAATTCTTCAGGGGTGGAAAGTTTGTAGTTATTTTCAGGATTCGTATACCCTGGTGACCTATATACCACTTTAAATGGTAACCACACATGTGTAGGGTATTTATAGTCGGCTTAGACCGACTATAATTTTGATAATCCTAACTATCATAATAACGCATACTATAAAATGGCCCTACTTTAAGATTTCCCATGTGATCTAACCTACTGGTTTTCTTTAAGCTCCATTGAAAAAGTACTTTTTTGTATTTTTAATGGTTTTATCACATTAATATAATAGTTTATTTAATGTGATTCAAACAATTAATAATCAATAGTATTTCACTATAAAATAAACTATTGAAACAATAGTAAAATTACTATTTTATCAATAACAAGTCCCATTGAATTAATGTTGACACCTTATTAGCTAAACAATAGTACAAAATACTATAAAAACTATTGAATTAATAGGAAAAACTATTGTTTCGAGTCCTTTAGAATCAATAGTCTTACTATTGGTTTTTTGTTTGCTGAGTGTACGATCAGTCGAAGTGATTTTTTGTTAAACAGACGCGAAAACTACTTGTGATTTGACTACAATTAAAATCGTTTTAAATTTTTTGAGTAAAAGGGTTGTATTATATATTTTATAATTTATTATAAGTTTCATATGAGAAATAAAAATTAGTGGAAATTAAGCATAATTAAGTATAAGTACATAAAATTGTTATATATTTGGTAAAAGTTTCATGATGATATGGTTAAAACTTGCCATATTATTATTTTATATTTTTTCTTCTTTTACAAAAAAAGGGTTCAAAAACTATATACAGATTGTCCTTATATTCGCTAGATAGATTCCTTAAAATCTCTTCTTTTCAATGATACCAAACACATATATATATATATATATATATATATATATATATATATATATATATATATATATATATATATATATATATATATATATATATATATATATATGGCATATTAATTATCTTGTTTTATTAAATTTTCGCATTTTTTAATTTTATTTTTATTTTGCACACCTGCAGAATACGTAAAAATTTAGGTATGTAATTTTAAAGATAAATTAGTTCTAAATATTTTTTAACCTTACTTATTTTTTGCCCGTCGAAGTATATGTGCAGGACAACATTATTTTCGAAAATATTAATTTGTTAAAAGGACTTGTCACAAAACCGTTATATCTACCCTTATAATGTATATATTCCCAAATTATTTTTATTAATTTTGAAGTATATAAAATTTGTATATCGTCATTGTAGAACGAAAAGTCACCCAATACATTTTTATGAAATTCTTAAATTTCAATTTTGTTGATAATTATTACAAAAAGTAACTGATACATTTTTGAAATTGAAATACCAATTGATATATTCACATTTTCTTATCATTTAGTACAAATTTTGAGCTCATTGATCAAAAATTTAAAGGTATATAATGTTTTTTGTAAATGAACAATTGGAATTTTGAAAATGTAGTTGGTGACTTTTAATTCTACAACGACGATACATTCTGTAAAAGATTTATGATGATAGCTTTAACATAGCGTTAATTTTGTTCAATCAAATTCAATGTTTGTTTTGCTTAATTTCCCATACGAAATACAAAATTGTCTAGTTTAGTATCTAATTTAGTATTTTATATGGGAAATTATGCAAAACTAACATTGAATATGATTGAATATATCTAACGCTATATTAACGCTATCATCATTTTAAGTAATCTATGTGGCGAATATAGTGACAATCTGAATACAGTTTCTGAACACTTTTTTTTGAAAAAGATATAAAATAATAATATGGCAAAAAAAAACTTTAATCAATAATTATATCTAAATAACTGTTTACCTTATCATCATGAAACTTTTACCGAATATATAACAATTTTTTGTTCTTATGCTTAATTAAAACATTTTTAAGAATATATGTATTATAAAATGTGATAACTAACAACTTAAAAATAATCACTTATATTATCTGCTGAATTTATACAATTTAGCTTAGCAATGTTCACTAACGAGACGCACTAGTTCACTATCAAATCACAACTGAAGTGCTGTGCCTTAGATGCGACGCCCTTATATACTGCATGCATCAGTTCGACACGTTTCGACACGCTTCGACATGTTTCGAGAATCTTCTACTCGTTTCGTGAATGACGCATGCTATTGGCATCTCATTCGCACTAATGTGTTTCAATGTGCTGCATCTCTTTCTAACACATTGCTTAGTGCGCTGAATTGTCTTGCGTCTCATTTATTATTGTTGATTGCTTGCACAGTGGAGCAAATTACCTCTTTTCGTAACACTGCCCTCCACCTAAATCTGTTCATCCCGATCAGATGTTAATCCTCTCTCTCTATACGGCGCCAACCTTTCTAAATGTACTACTTTCATTTTTTGTCTAACGACTACAGTATTCTGAATCTGATACACTACACCATTAATTCTTTTAATTATCTTGTATGGTCCTTCCCAGTGTGTTTGTAGCTTAGGGTAAGTCTTTCTTCCTTTGTGGGTTATAGAGCAAAACAAGTTCTCCTTCCGTAAATCCTTCTGAATTTGTGCGCATGTCGTATCTGACCTTCATCTTATCACTCGCAAATTGTGTACGCTGTCTTACAAATTGATGCACTTCGTTCATTTCTTCACTTCTTCTGGAAACATAATTATGTACGGGAATTCCAGCTGTAGGATCCGCACCAAACTTTAAATCCGCAGATAATCTTAAGTCTGTTCCAAAAACAATTTTTACAGGCGAATCAACTGTGGTGTCATGAACCGCCGTTCGATATGCCGTGAGAATCAGTGGTATGTGTGTATCCCAATCATTTGGATTTTTATCAAACACTTTTCTGAGATACCGATTGAATCTCTCAACCATGCCATCAGATTGCGGGTGCAATGGCGTTGTTCGTGTTTTGTGTATGTTGACTTTGCATACTTCCTTAAATACTGCAGACTCAAAATTTTTTCCTTGATCTGAATGCAATTCCAACGGTACTCCAAAACAGCTTACCCAGTTGTTTACTAATGCATCCGCGACTGTTATGGCTTCAACCAAATGTGATACTTCCTCTCTTTTCGCAAGTGGTACCCTTCTTGGTGCTTGACGAATTCGGTTAGAATCACCAATGTCTATTCGATGTTTTACAATGGCAGTTCTGCCATTTTTTTGGCCCTTTTCAGCAAATATACACCAATATTTAAGTAGCTTTTGCAATTGACTCTTTTCTTTGGCAGCCAAATCCTTCATCCCCTCATTTATAAACCTGTGAGTTGATTGCTTCTGCGGTGTTACATAGTCCTTTGATTGATTTGACTCACAATTTATAATCCTTGATACCTCTTGACACTGGCCTATCACTGTTCCCTTTTTGAAAAATTTTGAGGAGTTTTCCAAATTGAGAACTCTTATAGGTACAATTATGTCTTTCTCCACATCAACAAGTGTTCTTCCTACCACTATGTTACTTTTAGACAAATCTTCATTTACTTCAATAACCCACAACTTGCATTTAACTTCGCCCAAATAATTGCTTCTGAATTATGTGGTATTTTTCTATTTTTATGAGCGATTACTAGTTTAATTTTCGGGCTCTGGTCGCAATCGATGTTTAGTTGGATGACTGTGTTGGCATAACTCAAAATTTTTCTTCTTAGATCTAGTGTGAAACCGTTCCTTATCATGAAATCCATGCCAAGTATTATTTCGTCTACTATTTACGCCACTATAAAATCATTCTTGACCGTCGTAGTACCAATCGTGATTTTCTTGGTAATCATTTCTCTGATAGGAGTCTCTTCGTCTGTAGTTATTTGCAATCTTATTCCTATAAGCGGCTCTACTACGTCCTTAACAAGGTTACTTCTTATTATTGAGTGTAAAGCTCCCGTGTCCAGTGATACCATATATGCTGTACAATCAATGAGTCCTTCGACAGTTAAGCTATTTGACTTTCGAGCAATTTGTGAAATGGGAATTCTGGGGCAATCGGTTATTGGGAGTCAGATCGTTCCCCGCAAAACTGACTCGTTTTAGTTTAAAGATTTTTAAAATTATTGTTATTCTCGACATGATCCTGTCGTTGTTCATATCTGGGTTCCTCTGTGGATTGATTTAATGCGCGCTTGCGTTTTTTACGGCCATATGCCCATATGTATCACAATTGTAGCATTTACCTTTAAATTGGGTATCACGGTTGGCAGCAGTGTGTTCGGATTTATTGCCTGCTTTAACCGCTTGGCACACTACTTGAAATAAGTCATCGTTCTCCACATCAATTCTACGCGCCTTTGGAGCCTGTCGGCACAACGCATTTGCTGTCTCCTGTGTTAGAGCTGTGGTAACCGTTTCCGTAAATGTTACCTAGGGCGCCGTCACTGTTGCACGTTTTGTCTCCTGATCGCGTATGCCATCAACGAACGCATCTATCTTGCACTTTTCTATGAAATCACTCGTTGAATATCTGCATCCGACAAATGCTCAAACCTCTCGACGTCCGCTGCATACGCCTGCAATGTTTCACCATTTCTTTGCATTCGGCCCATTAGTTCCATTCTGTAGATCTGCTCCAATCGATCACTGCCATATTTGCGTTGCTGTGCAGCTATAACTGCTAAATAACTGTTTCGATCACTTTCTGGAACAGTCTGCAATACTTCGGCTGCGCCTCCTTTCAACGCCACGATAAGTGCGGCTACGCTGTCCTCATTGTCCCATCGATTACTTACAGCCGTGGTCTCAACTCGTACCACTAACTACATGCAGTGTGGGTCCATTAATCTGCAACACGTGCAAATCTTTCTATATTTCCTGAAGCTCTTCGTCACTTGATATTTCTCATCAACGTTATTTATATGCGCTTCAAGCTCATTAACTTTACAATGAAGTGTATTAGAAACTTCCAGAAGCTGTTTCGAATGTTCCTGCATTTGTTGATACATTTTTACTTCATGTTGGTTAGATGTTTCCAGAAGTTCTGTTTTAAGTTGATTGGAATTTTCATAAAGCTTCTGTTCCATTTTGTTGACATTTCCCTGAAGCTGTTTAGAATTTTCTTGAAGTTCCTGTTCCATTTTGTTGGAATTTTTAGAAATTCGTGCTTTATGTCTAATTTGAGCTGATTTTTCTTGAAACTGTTTAGAATTTTTTTTGAGCTATTATCTGAAACTGTTTCTGCATTGCTCAGATCAACTGGCTCATATCAAAAACTTGGGTGTGTACTCTCTCCTCTGTGTCCAGATGACGATGCTGCAGCTTCAACTTCAAATTCGTACTCCGCGAGAACAATACCTTGGACCTCTAATTCTTCCAATAGGGGCTTATGTAGCTCTTCTGACACCAATGTTACGAAAATTCAGTCTACGGAAAACTGTTCTACGAGTTCGTATCACTGGATTGTGTACAAAATAAAAACACCGTAATGTTTGGTTTTAACTAGTATTATTTCAACGAGTATTATTTATCTTTATTTATTTAAATAACAACTTAAAGAATAATCATATCAACTGCTGAATTTATACAATTTAGTTTAACAATGTTCACTCACGAGACGCACTAGTTCACTATCAAATCACAACTGAAGTACTGTGCCTCAGATGCGGCGCCCTTATATACTGCATGCATCAGTTCGACACATTTCGAAAAGCATGTTTCGAGAACCTTCTACTCGTTTCGTGAATGACGCATGCTATTGGTATCTCATTCGCACTCATACGTAACAATACGAAAAAATAATTAGTCCTTAAAATTGCTTACTTAAATTTTTACTTTTATGCAGAGGGTCAAAGTAAAAAAAAAAATTTTAACTTTAACTTTGACTAGTGTTGCCAGATTAGTTAAATATATTTTGTATAATTTTTATCGTTTCAAAGATTTTCAGTAATGTTATCTATCGAAAAATATAAGAAAAGTACATGTTGCGGAAGAAAAAAAATATTACGGAGATTTGCGTGTAAGTCCAATTTTCCAAAAAAACTAAAAAAAAATGGAAAACAAAAAAAAAATATTTACATTTTATATTTTCAAAAGCAGTCGAGATATTTAAAAACGGTTTTCAGATTATGATTTATCTGTTAATAAAAATACAAAAGTCCAATAAAAATATTTTTTTTTCATGATAAAATGTTCAATCTAAATATGTAAAGTAAAGTCTTCAAAAATGAAAACAAAAATTCATGTTCAAGTCTATATCTTTAAAACAAAACAAGAAATTTTATTAAGTAAGCACATTTTCTTTAGCCCTCAATGTTAGCTTTTTACAACAAAAGAATTTTAAAAATCGGATAACTTTTGGATTTTTTTACAAATTTTGAATTTTTTATAATTATATTAATGTTATGAAAAAGAAATGAATTATTATTTAAAATGATAATGATTTTTATATAGTTGTAATTTAAAAAAAAAGCAATATACACGGATCCATTAAAACCAATCTGAAATAGTTAAACTCTTTAAATTTAAATTTCTGTTTAAATTTCTAGTATTGAAATCCTCTTTTGGATGTTTTCTTTTGTATTTTACTTATTAATTTTCTTGAATGTTTGGTAAAAAATTCATATTTTTATTAAAAAATTTAATTTTTGGTGACAAAGTAAAAAATTGATTATCATTGAACAAATTTAGCAAAAAAAAAAATGCATTTTTAGTGAAATTTTTTATTTTTTTTTGGTGGAAAATCAAATTTTAATTGAAAAATTAGAATTTTAGTAAGAATTGAATTTTAATTTAAAAATTGAATTTTAATTGAAAAATTGAATTTTAAGTGCAAAATTGGATTTTCAGTGACAATTATAATTTTAGTGAAAAATAGAATTTTCGGTGAAAATTTCAATTTTTAATAAAAATTTAAATTACACTACACAACAGCCATTCTGCGCAGCATTCAAGACTACTTTTGTATTATGTAAAAATACTCCCTTATTCCGAAGATATGATTTAAAAATGTTTCTTTGGATAGTTTTACAAAATATCGGCCAATAACTTTTGAACCGAGCTTTTAAAAAGGGGGTTACATATAATTGTAAATATCTCACGTTCCAAATAACTCACATGATTACTAGTTATATCAAATGAAAGATATGAAAACATCCAATAAACATTTCTCACAACATTTTTAAATTAATTTACTCGATGGAAGAACTTGAAAAAAGTTATTTTTTCAATAAAATTTTAATTTTGAAATGCATTTAAAAAATTATAAAGTAAGATAATACACATTGTAATATTTCAAAATTAGTCCGGTTTACGGATAAAAAAGAATTATGTAAAAGCATTCTAATTGATTGTTATATAAATAGGCATAAAAATAAAAAAGAAAAAATGTGGGCCAATCATTTTTAATTTTATAACTTTATCTTGAATACGTTACGAGATATGGGATCCTAAAAAGTAAATCCATATATTGTATGGGATGTAGTTGAACTTAAAATTACATTTCTACTCAAATTTATTGAAGATAAATTTTATTGCATTCGGAATTGTATTTATTGTTTGAAAAGTTTTATTCGAACTGAAAAAATAATTTATAAATGTACAGAAAACTTATTATAGAAAAAACAAAAGTTGCTGTAATTTATAAATAACTAAAAATGAGAAAGTATTTTATAATATAGTATATAGAAATTAACAAAACTAAATAAGTACTTCAACAGTATTTATCAAGTTATCGTGTATAGGGGAACAGGCAGACGGCCATGTCTAAATAGACTCAAAAAGTGATGCTGATCAAGAACATATATACTTTTCATACCGGTAACGCCTTCTAAGCAAGGATTGAAACCGTAACCGAAACCGATATCTGTTTAAACGAAAATCAGAAATAAACCGATATCCAAAACCGAAATAAACGGTTTAGGTTTTATACCGGTTTAAAACGGTTTTTAAAAAAGCATAAAAAGAAACAGGAAAAAATATTTTATTTTATATAGAAGATCTTAAGTACAAGGCATGTTTAAATGTCATTTAAAAAATTTTGAGTTCCCAAAATACATTTTTTTGTTGTACAAAAATTCACATGTTGTTTTTGAGAAACATTGGCTGCATTCAGCGACAGTTGTGGAGTTGTTGAGTTATTTGAGCTTGAATGGCATGCTACCCTCAACATGCTTAGTGAGCGGTCGCCATTTTTTCCAGCATGAAGTATTACGCTACATTTGCGCTGCCTTTGTTATCAATGACATTCGAAGACATTTTAACTCAAATATTTATGAACAAAAATGGAATTTAGATTGGAAAATATGTTTTCAATCAATTAAAGATGTATGTAACTTTAATATAATATTAATAATAAAATAATTTGTAAATTGACAGCTGAGATAGCGGTGCATTCACTAACAGTGAGCGATTAGTTACTGAGCAGTTTCACAACTGCTGAGGTCGCTGAATGCAGCCATTGTTTCCAAATAACAGTATTTGGTCTAATATTTGTATTTTTTTTTTTTCATTTATTTGTGTTGCGGTAAATCGAATTAACAACAAAACCCCAGCAACTTCAAGCACAATTTTTTTGTTAAAAAATGATTAAATTTTGAATGATATTGTTTTTATACCCTACACTAAGAGTGAAAGGGTATATTCAGTTTGGTGCGCCGTTTGTAACACCCTGAAGAAAGCATCTTCGGTATGGAAAAGTATATATATTCTTGATCAGCTTGGCTTGGAGAGAACTTAAGTTTTGAAATTTTTATCTTTAATAGTTATGGAGATAAAAATCAGTAAAGTTGAACATTTTTTCATGAAAAATCTTTCAAAAATTGTAAAAAATTCAAAAGTTATCCGATTTTTAAAATTCTTTGGTTTTCGAAAGCTTACATTGAGATCTAAAAAAAAATGTGCTTACATGAGAAAATATCTTGTTTAGTTTTAAAGATATAGACATGCACATTATTTTTTTTTTTAATTTTTGAAGACTTTACATATTTTTACATAGATTGTACATTTTATCATGAAATCAATATATGTGTATGGAACTTTTTTTAAACGATTAACACATAAATCATAAACTGAAAACCGTTTTAAAATATTTCAAGTGGTTTAGTATATATAAAATTGTAAATTCGATTTTTTTTTTTAATTTCCGATTTTTTAATTGTTTTTGGAAAATTTGACTTTTACGGAAATCTACGTAAGTATTTTTTTTTCTTCAGTAACATGTACTTTTGTTATGTTTTTGATAGATAACATTACTGAGAATCTTTTAAATGATAAAACTTATCCAAAATATATTTAACCAATCTGGCAACACTGGTCAAAGTTCAAGTTTTTTAATTTTTTTTTTTTTACTTTGACCCCCTACAGAAAAGTTTTCAAAATCGAAAGTCAAATTTTAAGTAAAAGGCGAGTTATTTTTACGTATTTTTGACCCTTACTTTTTTTTGCCCGGCGAAGTATATGTGCAGGGCAGCATTTTTTCCAAAAATACTCATTTTTGAAGGGACTTAGATTAAAACCGGTATATCTCACTTTATAATAAATATTTTCCTAACAATGTTTTAATAAAGCATAAGTACATAAAAAACTATTGTATATTAGGTAAAAGTTTCATGATGATAAGGCTAATACTTATTTAGATATATTCAATCAAATTTTAACTTTTTTTTCTATTTTTTTTTTTTATTTAAAATCGGTTGAGTGGTTCCGACAATACTGAATTTCACCCGATTTAAGAGCGTTTGGGCACACTGTGCAGCGTCCACTCGATCATGTTATTGCATGGCACACATGACAACAACAGAAACTGATAGTTTCATATATCGTCGCTATCATGCCAAAGGGGCGAATGACATTGACATTTGCGTTTTTTTACATGTTTGAATGTAGTTTTTCCTCAAGTATTCTGTATCAAGTATCGATCTGCATCATTATTTAAACATATTACGATTACTTAAGAATCGTAATCAAAAATTTTGATTCTTAAGTAATCGTAATCAAAAGTAATCGTAATCCAACCTTTACAGCTCTGGTTTAAATCAATGAATTCTTAAAGTATAATAATATTTCATAACATTTGCACTATACATTATTTTTTTAGCATTAATTTAAATATTTTAGCATTAATTAAAATAATGACTTAATTAAAAATAAAACACGGATTTAAAACTTATTAGTTTTTTAAAATTTCTTTTTTTTTAATTATTACAAGTAATTTTAATTTGGTATCAATCGACAGGGTATAATTATGGGATTTGTATTTACAGACACATGGAAATTACGCTATCTATCGAAACCAATTTTAACTTGTATCAATAAAAAAAAAATCTTTAAAAAATCCAAAATTTGCTCAATAATTTATATTAGACCAAAAAAAACATAATTTAGCAAATATGTTTAAATATTGATGCAGATCGATATATGCTTTAAAAACAAACAATAAATGCCTTCACACTACTATTTTATCTCGTACCAATAAATAGTTATGGCGAAAAAGGAAAGATTCGCACTTTTTCCAATTTCTTCGTTTTTTTGCTATAACTTTTTATTCATGCAAGATAAAATAGTAGTTTAAAGGTATTAATTGTCTGTTTTTAAAGCACCTATCGATTGGCATCATTATTTTAAAATATTTTGCCAAACATTTTTCCTGCAAATAACAAATGGCAAATTATTTTTTGGCAAAATGTTTTTAAATAATGATGCCAATCGATAGGTGCTTTAAAAACAGACAATTAATTCCTTTACAGCACTATTTTATTTTGCTCTAATAAAAAGCTATAGCATAAAAAACAAAAATATTTGCGTTTTGGTCAGGATATAGCCTCACAAAATCCGTATTTATAATTCAGTAAGTTGTCCAAATCCAAAGATATTTTATATACTTTATAAGAATTCATGAATAACAGAAAAAATTGAAAAAAATCTAAATTTTACTAGTTTTTAAAGCACTTCAAACTTTAAAATTTGATTTCCCAACATTTTTAAAAATGCACATTCGCTCCTTTGGCATGACAGTGAAGATATGTTATTGCTTTAGGTTTTACGCAGCTGCGTTGAACAATTCACGAACCATTGCTGTCGTTTCTGAATATGAACTACGACAGTAATCAGGGTTGCCACTGTAAAATAATTTTACTTACCAAATTAAAAAAAAAAAATTACCAATTCCAAAAAAATTACCAATTTTTACTAAGAGTGAAAGGGTATATTCAGTTTGGTACGCCGTTTGTAACACCCAGAAGGAAGCATCTCCGGTATGGAAAAGTATATATATTCTTGATCAGCATGACCTCCTGAGATTTAGCGATGTCCGTCTGTCCGTCTATCTGTCCGTCTGTCTGTTGAAATCCCTACTACTTTTAAAATTGAAGAGCTAGATAAATGAAACTTATAACTTAGATTACTAATATACCTACGCTGTATGTGCGAAATCGGTGAGATCGGTCCATTGCGACCTATGATCCGTCCACTTATGTTCAAATACCTCATATAAAATGTACATATTAAGATCAATTTTTATGTATACGTGCTTAGGTAAACTTTTTTGGTCAAATATATATTGATATCATGCACAAATACATGATAATAATGTTTTCCGGCGAAAAGAATTGTGGTTCACAAAAAAAAATCGAAATTCGGTACACCTACCCATTTGTAAAAAATGGAAATTCTTCAGCGTAGTTTTTTTTTTTTTTTTTACAAATTAACCAACGCTCAGGGGATGCCCCCTATTCGTGCAATGCACAGTGTTGATCGTAAGAAAGGATTATAGGTTAAAGGGAGGAGGAAAGATGGAGTAGTGTCGGTGGATGTTTGCTTTAAATTTCCCAATATTAAAAATGTCGGGAAAAACAGAGGCAGGGAGATTGTTCCACAAACGTATCGTGCGACTGAAGAACGAATTATCTCTGTAATGCGTGGTTCTGTTGAGAACCGAGTGAACTACGAAGGGGTGGGCTTGGTTCGATGCCCGAGTAGAACGAGAGAATAAACGACCTGGTGGAATCAGGCCATGTATTTCCCTCGAACACTTACCATTGTAATACCTATAAAACAGGCTTACACACCCTACGGTCCTTCGGTGCTCAAGAGAACCAATAGAGGATGAAATATTTTCATCCCCTATTAAATATATTGCACGTTGTTGGATTCGATCCAGGAACTCCAAAGAAGATTTTGAAGCCCCTTTCAGAATTCGTATACCCTGGTGACCTATATATCACTTTGAATGGTAACCACACATATGTGTAGGGTATTTATAGTCGGCTTAGACCGACTATAATTTTGATAATCTTAACTATCATAATTACACCTACTTTAAAATTTCCCATGTGATCTAACCTTCCCAACTGGTTTATTTTACTTTTTATTGTATGAAACCATTCATTAAAGGTACATAAATATGCATATATCAGTTATTTTAGATACATTTATAATATAACACATTAGGTACAACCTTCAGATCAATATGTAGTAAATAAAAAAAAAAACTTACAATTTGCTGATTTTACTTAACATTTTTCAAAAAATTCAATATAAAGCAGCTCTGCGATAATTTAAATTAAGATTAAAAACTATGTTATGCTGACCATACATAGTGAGTTTCGACATTTTTAGAGCATTACTCTTTTGCTAAGATTATACTGTTAATAGTTTTGAAATCTAATTTGGTCCTTAATTTGGTTTTTATCAGCGAAAGGTCAGGAAATATACGTTCGAAAGCAGCAGAACTATGTGGCAACGATAAAAAATTGAATACAAATTTTTTTAATTTCTCAAAACAAATTTCACCTAGATCATTTTTTTAGGTGTGCATTTGTACCAAATAGCAGACCTATGATTCAATCTATTGCTGATTCAATCCCAAAAATATATGCATATGATTTGGTAATTTAAAAAAACAATCATTGACACCAATTCAATTACTGATTGGAACAAAAAAATCATTATTTCTTTTGAATAAATGATTGCAATCTCTGTTATTTAAATCTAAAATGAAATTCAGTTGAATTCATTAATTTTTCCTTATATAATCGAGTTTTAGCTAATACAGCTAGCTTGCACTTTCACAGCACGGGTGCTGGAAAATATTTACCCACTAAAAATAGTTGGGCTCGTGAACCAAAGCATGTTAGATTATAGTTTTAATCTACATTTAAGTTGATTTTTTGACAGATTTATATTGTACTGTGGGCAATTGTATACTAAATTACACATTCGATTGAAGGGTGACGCGGCAACATAATTAGTTCTACTGTATGTTTGATAAAACAAAGTATCACGATTTCTACTACTTCTACGATTGTGGTTAAATTTAACATAATTAAGAAGTTGGATTCCCCAGTCCACCTGTAGTAAGTTGGTGTTTGAACGTTATATCGGCATTCTTTCTATGTTCGCTAAGTCTTTAAATATAGTAGTTTTAGTCGATCTTCGTATGGAGGAAGATGTTGGTTATCTACCCAATTCAAACCTTTGAGAGCAAAACGTACGAAGTTTTTATGTATTCTTTCAATACGGTCAATATGTATTTTATAGTAAGCAGACCAAACTTGACTAGCATACTCCAATTGTGAACGAACTAGAGTGCAATATAGAGTGAAAGTTGTTTGGGGACTATTAAATTCTTTAGCCCATCTCTTGATAAAACCATGTAATGATGACGCTTTTTTACATATATTTTCAATATGAAAATTAAACGATAAGTTAGAGTCAACAAACACACCAAGATCTTTCATAACGTGAACGCGACAAACATTTTTCTCTTTTAGAATATAATTGTATTCTATATTTTTTCTTTTTCGAGAAATTGACATGGTCTGACACTTATCTGGATTAAGAATCATATGGTTCTTAAAACACCACGTTTCAAAATATTTTAAGTCGGACTGAAGTAGTAGGACGTCATTTTCGTTAGTTATTGATTTATATATTTTCATATCATCGGCAAAAATTCATAAATTTGAGTAATGTATTTTGTATATAACATCATTAATAGCCAGTATAAATAACAGTGGGCCGAGATGACTACCTTGGAGTACTCCAGATGTTGCAATGAATGGTGAAGATAAACTATTTCTGAAACGTATTTGATATGATCGGTCTGATAAATAAGATCCAATCCAATTAACAAAGAATTTAGGAAATCCAAGAGCATTTAGTTTGAATAAAATTAAATTGGGAGGAAGTTTGTCGAAAGCTTTACTGAAATCTGTATAAATACAATCCACCTGTGTTCCAGATTCTATTGAGCTTATTGAAAATGATGTAAAGTCCAATAGGTTGGACACTGTTGATCTTCCAGTTACAAATCCGTGCTGACGTGTGTCAATTACATGTCTACAATGATCTTTAATCTGATCATACACAATACGCTCAAACAGTTTCGGTATTGATGAGAGTTAGGCGATAGGCCTATAATTATTTACATCATTTCTACAGCCCTTTTTAAAAATTGGGCTTATAAATGAATTTTTCCAAAATGTAGGAACATTACTTTCATTGATTGATTTATTAAATATTGAACACAGTGGTTTACATAGCGATGAACCACATTTCTTTATAACTGTTGCTGGGATACCGTCTGGTCCAGAATTAAGATCATCATCTATAATCGAAATATATTGTAATATTTCCTCTGTGGTAAATAAGATAGAAATTTATGAAGTTTTAGGTGCAGATTGCATGTAGTCAAAATAGTTGACATCAGTGGCAAACGAATCCATAGAGAATGATTGTTTAAATAGACTTGCATGCAAATGAGCCACATATAATATTTGTGTCACTAGTGAATCACATGCAACACAAAATTATCAATAAATTAATACATGAAATTTGTAAAATTAAATGTACGACTGAACATTTACTGATTGTTAAGACACTAATAAAACTATAATGAAAAGACAATTACAATTCACTGAAAGTATGTTAGTAAATATTCACGAGAATTTCTTTATAATTCCAATTAACTATCATGCACTAAGAAACAACCGTCACCGACAACGAGACGAAACCGACTTGTGATTCAATCTTAAGATTAAAACCAGTTGGGAAGGTTAGATCACATGGGAAATTTTAAAGTAGGTGTAATTATGATAGTTCGGATTATCAAAATTATAGTCGGTCTAAGCCGACTATAAATACCCTACACATATGTGTGGTTACCATTCAAAGTGATATATAGGTCACCAGGGTATACGAATCCTGAAAATAACTACAAACATTCAATCGCTGAAGAATTTCCATTCATTTGATACCCATATTTACAAATGGGTAGGTGTACCGAATTTCGATTTCTTTTTTGGTGAACCACAAGTCTTTTCGCCGGAAAACATTAATATCATGTATTTGAGCATGATGTCAATATATATTTGACCAAAAAAGTTTACCTAAGCACGTATACAGTAAAATTGATCTGTATATGTAAATTTTATATGAGGTATTTGAACATAAGTGGTCGGATCATAGGTCACAATGGACCGAATTTTTTCGCACATACAGCGTAGGTATATTAGTAATCTAAGTTATAAGTTTCATTTATCTAGCTCTTCAATTTTAAAAGTCTTAGGGATTTCAACAGACAGACAGACAGACAGACGGACAGACAGACGGACAGACAGACGGACAGACGGACATCGCTAAATCGACTCAGGAGGTCATGCTGATAAAGAATATATATACTTTTCCATACCGGAGATGCTTCCTTCTGGGTGTTACAAACGGCGTACCAAACTGAATATACCCTTTCACTCTTAGTGTAGGGTATAATGAACAGATTTTGTTACAATCTTTTTAAAACCTCTGGTTAAATCATTTGCAGATTGAATCATCTTAAGTTCCAATCACCTTTCAAATCATTGGATTGCTGGAAATATTAAGCAAAATCTTTGAATCGAATCACAATATTTTACAATCAGTTTTAATTTAGTGATTTAAATCATCATCACAAAAAACCTGCAATCAGTTTTCAAGTCAAATGATTCAATTCCATTTGCTTGCTGCATAAACGACTGAAACGTAAATGATTTTGCAATAACTTTGGTCAAATCAGTGGGACAGCAACAAGCAAATGATTGCCAAATAATTTTTTATTTGTGGGATCATTGACTTGAAAACTGATTGCAGGTTTTTTTGTGATTCAATCTTAAGACTAAACAGATGATTTAAATCACTAAATTAAAACTTATTGCAAAATCTTGTGATTTGATTCAAAGATTTTGCTTAATAATTCCAGCAATCTAATGATTTGAAAGGTGATTGCAACTTAATATGATTCAATCTGTAAATGATTTAAATAAAGATTTTAAAAGAGATTTACATGAATTTATTTAAATCTAATAATATATTAACAAATGAAATGTTAAATCAGGTAAATGAATTGAAGTCAATTGAATCATTTTCGTGGATTTGCATATGAATTAAACCCAAAAATGATTCAATCTTTCACAGCCAAATAGATATATCCATATCTTCTCTTAGTTCCGTTTTGGACAATCGTAACAACTTCCACTGAGTTATTATTTAATCGGTGTCACTTTCTTCATATAAATATGAAAATGTGTCGAATAAAGGTAATAATGATAATGCAGAAGAACTCAAAACATTGTTTGGTGTAATGACAGACAAATTTTTAATATCTCCTCTTGAAAAATCAAATCTTATTTTGATTTGATTCAAGAGTTCTATATAAAAAGTACCAACCATCAACATAGCAAATACTACCAAACCAAAAAAAAATACCATCTAACCAAGTCAAAAAAAAGTAACCAAATTTGGTTATAAATTGCAAAAGTGGCAACCCTGACAGTAATTCGCAGCAACCGAACAATGACCGACTACTCGACTAATAGTTGTTTGCAAAAACCCGAACAACGACTTTCGGCTATTTTGCAACAACCGAACAACGACTATCGGTAGTTGTGTTTGACTGCCACAGCTACGCACAAAAACCGAACATCAACAGTCGTCGTAACAATGTGAAAAATTAAGTAGCAGTAGGTGACTGTAATAGTTTTAGTTTTCAGAAATATGCTACTGGTTGTGTTTGAAATAGTCTCAGTCACAGCAACCGCAATTTTTCAAAATGTGAAAATTATGACTGCACAGAATAGTCATATTTTCGTTGTTTTTGCTATTGTGTTGGCAGCAATTGAAACCCTGATTTAATTTTTATGATTTGTTTACCTTACACCGGCAAGACCATCTACAGATGGTCTTCAATCTTTCACCTGGCAGCTAAACAAAACATAAAATCGATAAATGGACTTCTGATTTGTGTTTATCGTACCAAAAATTACCCTAAAACCAAAATTATCACAATAAAATATGTGTTATTTCCATCTTGCTGAATAAAGGGTTTATAATACATATACCAATTATATAAAACATTTTTTTGATTTATTTACCAGTTTACTGATATTTTTACGATTAAAAATTAAATTAAATCCTTTTTGGTATGATGTTACAATATTTTTAGTTTTGGCTATTAGAACCGACTTAGCAGTTGAGAGAACCGACTACATTGGGTGGGCAATAAGTTGGTCAAGGAGTTGGTTAATTACTGACAAATCAAAACGATGCTGCCAAAACACATTAAAAAGCAGCTTATGCTGACAAATCAAAACGCTATAGCCAAAACACATAATAAGCACACTCTAAAAAATGATTGTAATATTACTACTATAAATGTAGTCAATTTCACGCTTTTTTTGGTGATATGCTAAAATAAGTATTGCAAAAACAGATACAGAGCGTGTTTTTTAAATGTACGCCATAAATAGTGTGTTTTTAATAATTTCATGAAATTCGCGTGATTTTTGTCGCTATTTTAGTGTAATTTTAACAAAACGCCGAAAGAAGCGTGTTTTTTCGCTGTCAAAGATGTATTAATACAATGAGGTACACATTGTATGTCATTTGATAAAATGTACTTAAACGGTGCAGACCTTATGATAAATTTTAATACAAATAAAATAGTTCATGTTTTATTAAGTATTTCAAAGTAAAGTGATCTAACGCAACTATCCACAGTTATTGGACACATTCAGTTGTGTAAGTGATCCGAAATGAGTGCAAGTGTTCCTAAAACAAGATCTGTCTGCTGAAGTGGTCATGTAACTTCGCTGGAAGCTATGTGGATAACGTTAAGTAACAGTTGCGTTAGATTTACTTTACAATATTGAATAAAAGTAAAATACGTCGATTATCAAGCTAAAAATAGTTATGAAAATCGACGTAAATTTGTAATTTAGTTACACTCATTCACTGAAAATAGTGATGAGTTTTTATTGAGTACCAAGCAAATACCCAATGAATGGCCTTTTGTCGAATTTTCTAGCGAGAAATAACGCTATATAAAAAGTTATTATTTTACGCCATTTTAGCGTGATTTTTTATAAAAAGAATGTGAATTCAAACGCTTGAATTTCCATTCAAAATGCCTTCATCAATGAATGCATTCATTCTTTGACATTCTTTTGTTTTTGTAATTTCTCAGAAAAATAAGGGTTACATTCAGTTTTTGACATACTTTTGTTTTTGTAATTTCTCAGAAAAATAAGGGTTACTATATTAAAGTAGTAAAATACCACACTTTCCGGAATTTTCGTTGTTATTGACATTTTGAAAGCAATTATACAATTGCTGTTGGTAAATTATGAGAGTACATTTTATAAAACACCGAGTTTTAGAATGAATTGGAGAACTTTGTCGCAAACAAAGTAGGACTGGCAGTGCTTAGTTGTCTCGGGGACTCAGATGGCAAATTTTGCGAAACTAAAATTTCGTATTTTGAAGCAGCGTTGCGTCAACAGTGTTGCTGTTGCTTTATTTCGAAACTTTTTAAATTATAAAAACAGTTATTATAAAATATAAAAAAATTGTCACATGACGTGAAGTTTTCCACAACATTGCCACGCCTCTTAATAAAATCCATTAATAACCAGTTGGGAAGGTTAGATCACATGGAAAATTTTAAAGTAGGTGTTTTTATGATAGTTAGTTACACATATGTGTGGTTACCATTCAAATTGGTATATAAGTCACCAGGCTATACGAATCCTGAAAATAACTACAATCTTTCCATCGTTGAAGAATTTCCATTCATTTGATACCCATATTTACAAATGGGTAGATGTACCGAATTTCGAATTTTTTTTTGGTAACCACAACTCGTTTCGCATGAAAACATTATTTTTATGTATTTCAGCATGATGTCAATATATATTTGACCAAAAAAGTTTACCTAAGCACGTATACAGTAAAATTAATCTGTAGATGTAAATTTTATATGAGGTATTTGAATCATAACATAAGTGGTCGGTTCTCAGGTCACAATAGACCGATCATGCCAATTTTCTTGTTCAGACAGCTTATATATATAAGTAATGTAAATCTAAAGTTTAATTGCTCTAGCACTTCTACTTTTTCCGTAATCGTGATTTCAACAGACAGACAGAAGGACAGACGGGCAGACAGACAGACAGACAGACAGACAGACAGACGGACATCGCTAAATCGACTCAGGAGGTCATGCTGATCAAGAATATACTTTTCCATACCGGCGATGCTTTCTTTAGGGTGTTACAAACGGCGTACTAATCTGAATATACCCTTTCACTCTTAGTGTAGGGTATAAAAATATCGATTTATTTTTTTAAAGGGTGCCACGTGAATATATTTTCAATTTTCTTTCTTCAGTTTTAGGACAAAATATCACATCACGTGATGGGTCCGATTATTATAATATATAGTATCTAGAACGAGAAAATAGCGATATTTTTATCACTAATTGCTACGTGCAACAAAAAGTACAGACTTATGCCTGGTTTTCACTATGTCATTTTGTGTCATATTGGTTTTCTTTACATTATGATTGCGACGCAGTAATTGTCCAAAATTAAAATATTCATTAACCATCTTTGCCATATCGAAAAATTTGAGAAATTTTCGAACATGAAACTGACACAAAATGACATAGTGAAAACCAAGCATTATGATATCACAAGCGCTCGAACTCCACGATAACATTTCAACTTGAATTGAGCAATAGTCCGTTCGTTAGTCAATAAGAAATAAAAACAATGCAGTTAATGCATGGTTTCCCAATATACCGCAGGGTAAGCGTTTAAAAAAATAGTCATAATTGCTTTTAAGGTTAAGTGCTATTTTTAGCGCTTACTCTGAATTTGAAAATGATTTGATAATAACATTACCAACCAGTTGGGAAGGTTAGATCACATGGGAAATTTTAAAGTAGGTGTAAGTATGATAGTTAGGATTATCAAAATTATAGTCGGTCTAAGCCGACTATAAATACCCTACACATATGTGTGGTTACCATTCAAAGTGATATATAGGTCACCAGGGTATACGAATCCTGAAAATAACTACAAACATTCAATCGCTGAAGAATTTCCATTCATTTGATACCCATATTTACAAATGGGTAGGTGTACCGAATTTCGATTTTTTTTTGTGAACCACAAGTCTTTTCGCCGGAAAACATTATTATCATGTATTTGAGCATGATATCAATATATATTTGACCAAAAAAGTTTACCTAAGCACGTATACATGAAAATTGATCTTTATATGTACATTTTATATGAGGTATTTAAACATAAGTGGTCGGATCATAGGTCACAATGGACCGATCTCGCCAATTTTTTCGCACATACAGCGTAGGTATATTAGTAATCTAAGTTATAAGTTTCATTTATCTAGCTCTTCAATTTTAAAAGTAGTAGGGATTTCAACAGACAGACGGACAGACAGACAGACAGACAGACAGACAGACAGACAGACAGACAGACAGACAGACAGACAGACAGACGGACAGACAGACGGACAGACGGACAGACGGACATCGATTCAGGAGGTCATTCTGATCAAGAATATATATACTTTTCCATACCGGAGATGCTTCCTTCTGGGTGTTACAAACGGCGTACCAAACTGACTTTCGTGTAGGGTATAAAACTCTCTTAGTGTAGGGTATAAAAATGGCAGTGAAAATTAGAAGCAAAAATGTAGTGACCCTAAAAACAGTATGTTTTTTATGATTGCAATAGAAACCCTGACAAAAAATATGACATAACAACGCACGTCCAAATCTAATAGCTTACCGAAATCTATTAGTGTTTGGAGTTCTTTGAATATTTAAAACAATATACCGACCGCCCCCGTAAACCTTGAATAGGCTCCAGAATTATATTAGAGAGCTTGAAACATACAAGCTTAAAAAAACACATTTTGGATGCTGGCATCGATTTTCTGATGTTGTCTTGACGCTCGGGCTTGAAGTCTACGATATTAGTTGGATCACATATAATGGGATAATTAATTGAAAAATGCCCTTTTTGTTGTCCTGTATGAGGATCCCCTTGTTTTTACTTAGTGTGAAGGATTAAGTAAATATTTAAAAGAAAAAAACTAAATGTAGATTAATTAATTATCGAGTTGAAAATAAGGCTAAATCTTGATTTGAAGTTAACGTTGAAATCAATTTATGAATTAGTGTTAATATTGATTTGAAAATAAGGTAATTTTCAAGTTAAGGTTAAGCTAACAGTTTTTATTGAAAAAGCTATGATTCTTAACTTTAGGTTAAAGGTGTTTCAAACGATAACCTCAACTTTACGTTTTGAAAGTAATAATTGATTTCAAAGCATTCGCAAGTTAATATTAAGTGCAATTGCATATTGGGTTTCCATGCTATCTTTCGCTATCACTCGTCATAACTATTTCGCTAAACAGAGATACAAATCATTTCAAACCAGAAATATGAATGCTAGAAAGAAGCGAGTACATACAACACCTTTTTATAGCAAGCGATATCCCCCGATGATATTGAGGGACGACGAGTGATAGCAAAAGTTTAAATGTTTCAACTTTTCCTATAAAGCGATATCACTTTTTTAGCTTGCTATAACAAACATATGTTTTTTGTTTACAATTTCCTAATTCGGACATAAACATTTTGATAAATTCATTGTCAAAAAATTGTTGAAAATAAAAAACAAAACTTTTGTGTGGAAACGGAAACTTTCTTGATGTATCCAGTATATGCGTTTTTCTAGAACTGCAAACAGCCCTCAACCCACTGGAACCCAGCACCACTGAGCTTAGTCCATATTCCATACTTTAAGTGTGGCAGTTTGAGCACGCCTCTCTTTCATCATTGTCTCAGCGGTTTCATTCCCAGCACCACTGAGCTTAGTCCATATTCCATACTTTAAGTGTGGCAGTTTGAGCACGCGTCTCTTTCATCATTGTCTCAGCGGTTTCATTCATCGTAATTTCAAGTATGTGTCCCTGATGGGTGCTTGGTACGAATTCGGCTACGCGGAAACCGCGAACGAATCCAACTTCGATCGGATGTTGGGAATCAGCTTCTGTCTGTAGACATGATGCGCTTCTGGACATACGAAATCCATTAATTAATTTTGTGCTGTCTCTCTTCATGACTGTTACTCTATTTTCTACCATATGGGACTGTCTCCTGGGTCAATCTATTCATCATAGTAATGGGCCTAAAATTTAAGGATTTACGAAAAAATTGGCAATGGACATTTCCAACACAATAGCAGTGGCTTAATTTATTGAATGTTTTTTGAATGAATTTCGAATGTCAGTTTGTTATAAAAACAGTAATATATTGTGTTCAAACATTTATAGCAAATAATACTGAGTGATATGAGTGACCATGCATAAAATTAATTTAAATTTTGACAATTTTTTTTTAAATTATGAATATAGTACGCACAATTTTATATTAATAAGTACAAACAATAAATTTATTTAAATTGTTTTATAAATGAAAGTATATTCTGTACATAATATGTATATATTTTAATTACGCAAAAATAAAATGTTACTTTTATTATTGTTAAGTACGTACATTATTTTTAGTATTTCGCTACTAAACACAAATGCACAATATCAAAACTGTTGACGCTACTTCTAAATACAAAATTCGAGTTCCGCGGAATTCGAAATATGTGTCCCTGTGACAACTAAGCGCTGCCAGTCCCACGATCCCATAATTCCCGAAAATGTTTACGACAAAGTTGTCCAATTCATTGTAATTGGTCAGATATTTGTGAAAACTCGGTGTTTTATAAAATATTTATAAAAATTCCGGAAAGTGCGGGATTTTACGAATTTAATATTGTAACCTTTATTTTTCTGACAAGTTACAAAAACAAAAGAATGCATTCTTTGATGAATGCATTTTGATGGCATTTGAATTCATGCGTATGAATTTCCATTCTTTTGATAAAAAATGAATGCGTTCATTTTTAATTCGCATTCTTTTGAGTGCAAAAGAATTAAAGAATGCATTATTTAACAATTCTGCTACATATATTTTTATACCCTACACTAAGAGTGAAAGGGTATATTCAGTTTGGTACGCCGTTTGTAACACCCAGAAGGAAGCATCTCCGGTATGGAAAAGTATATATATTCTTGATCAGAATGACCTCCTGAATCGATGTCCGTCTGTCCGTCTGTCTGTCCGTCTGTCTGTCTGTCCGTCTGTCTGTCTGTTGAAATCCCTACTACTTTTAAAATTGAAGAGCGAGATCGGTCCATTGTGACCTATGATCCGACCACTTATGTTTAAATACCTCATGTAAAATGTACATATAAAGATCAATTTTCATGTATACGTGCTTAGGTAAACTTTTTTGGTCAAATATATATTGATATCATGCTCAAATACATGATAATAATGTTTTCCGGCGAAAAGACTTGTGGTTCACAAAAAAAAATCGAAATTCGGTACACCTACCCATTTGTAAATATGGGTATCAAATGAATGGAAATTCTTCAGCGATTGAATGTTTGTAGTTATTTTCAGGATTCGTATACCCTGGTGACCTATATATCACTTTGAATGGTAACCACACATATGTGTAGGGTATTTATAGTCGGCTTAGACCGACTATAATTTTGATAATCCTAACTATCATACTTACACCTACTTTAAAATTTCCCATGTGATCTAACCTTCCCAACTGGTTTTTGCTTAAAATGGACTTAGTCGTTAAAACTAAAAAGGGCTCCGAGATCACTGGAGTTATCGGACCATGAAATTAATTACATATTAACCGTGGGATCATTACCTTTCATTTCAGTACCTACATGTTCATATAGGTATGTGTTTAATTTTAAAAAAGTGTTAAATTTTTCTAGGGTACCACAGGGGCAACCGCACCCTAATTTAGTCTGGAATCCAAACAGAGGGGATTGTTTGAAGAAAGAATATTTTACTTTATCCAGTGAAGTGAAGTTCAGCCAATTTTTTTTTTTTTTTTTAATTTAAGACTTTTTGATAGGAGTATCGACTTTTTCTCCATATATCTCAAAGATTATAATTAATTTTGATTTTTTAAATATCAAATTATGGCGCATTATCATAGACAATTTAGAGTGAAATTTAAAATCATCTTTTAGACAATTTATTCTATACAAAAATTGTCAAAAAATCGAATTTATTTTTTAGAGTTGACTTTAATTTGTTGATTTTATTTTTGTTGACTTTTATTTAGTTATGCGCCTATAATGTTTTAATTCGTTTTAATTATGATACATTTTGCGATCGACCCCCTTCCGCTGTATCCGCGCTTGACATGATCTAACCCTGGCATGTCAAACACGCGAGCCGCAGATAAAAGGTTAGCGCGCCGTTTTTTAAATAATATTTAAAAAATGTATTTTAAAGAATTGAAAATTTTTAAATTTATTTTATTTTCAGGCGTTAAAATGAGTATTATTGTTGTTCCTTTTTGTGTAGCGCCATATATCCAATTTACCATGCCATGTAAGAAATTAAATTACTAATCTTGGTTAAAAACTTATTAATTTATTAAAAAAAAAAATATTTTTGTAGGTACAGCATTTTCCAAAATTCAATAATAAAAATTTGTGATGTTTGTAATATAGAGTCCTAATTTATTTTCATAATTGTCATTTTAAATATAATTGTCATATATTTAAATATTGTTTTTCGTTCGACTATTAAAAAAAAAGGAGAGAAAAATAATTAAAACTCAAAAATCTCAAAACCTGGATTTAAAAAAACATTTTCGGAATCAGCTCCAGTATCAAATAAAGACGCAATCAGAATAAAACAAGAAACAAAAATTTGGACTTTTATTAAAAAAAATATCAACAAGTTTTTAACCAAGAATCTTGCTTCGCACAAACTGGAATTGGAATTTGAACATATTTTTTTTAGTAAATAAAACTTTTTGTTTTTGAGACATTCCCCACCAAATCTACCAAAGTTTAAAACTCAACTTCTCCTGAGATACAGTGGTCCAAAGTTTCAAAAAATTAATCAATAATCACTTTTTTTAATTGTTCATAAACAGGAAACTTTTTCAAATTTATTCAAATATCAAATTTATTTACAGTATTTAAAAAAACAAACTTTTTCAATATGTTTAAGTATTGTTTTTACCGAAAATATAAAAAATTTGGTAACCAGTCTGTCATGTGATTTATGTCTCGAAGTTTTCTCGAACTAACTTGGATAGCAAAAATTGCCCGCGGCATCAATGGAAAATTTGATCATCTTAACTTTACATTTCATTTTACAACCGAATATCCAAATGTTTTTTTCTTATGGTGCACAAATGTGGCACGCCTCATCATTTGAACTGCCAATACGGCCCATGATGCCAAATGAGTTTGACATGCCTGATCTAACCCCTGCTAACCTGCAGGTTACATCATGATGTAAACCGTCCACCCATCTCTACTTTAACTCAGAAAATGTAGAAAGTCGTCAACCTCGATTTTTGTTTTTTTTATGATCATGCGAGTAATATATAGCTTATTTTTTGAATGGGTGCAGCCGCCGATTCATGTAAAAAAAGAGTGAATTTTTTTTCATTTATTTCGATTCCCTTTTTTGGAAATTAGGCACGCCTTGCTTGAAACACTTTCAACACAAAAGCCGTGGAATTTAAATTTTTTAGGAATCTGTTTCGGACAATCCCCCGAGTATTTTAAGACCAAAATATGTTTGATTACATTCACAATAACAGTGAACATTTTCTCTTTTAGGAAAACAAAAATCTGGCTGCACATATTTGCAACCCCCATACACTTTTTCTAAATTACTGTAATGACTTCGCCTGTTTTTTGTAGACAAATTTGTGATATTTGGCTAACAATACATGTAGTTTGCGAACTTTTTAATGCTAAAACGTAGGAGAGCAGCTTCTACAAATTTTGCCAGATTTAGTCCATTTATAAATAGTTAATTTATAAATCATTAAACCCGCTATAATTAAAAAAACTCCAATAATTTATGAAAAATCGGATTTATAATTTTTTTATTTAATAACACTGTGCTACAAATTCCAAAAAATGTTGTATACAAAATTTCCCACCTATTTTTTTGGATAGGCACGGAAAAACAATGAATAGTTTCAATTACAGAATTTCTGTATCACTTCGAGTTTTCTTTTTTTTTTTTTTTGATTATCGCTTCTATATGCAAATTCGCATTTTCCTACCTTGAGTTACTTATGTAATTAAAACTCAGCATATTCATACGTTCTATAACTTTTTGAAAAAACCAACACATTTAGCTTACCAAAACTTTTTAATATTTTAAAATAGGTTTAAAAAGACCTGAGTTATAGCCCAATAAACATTTTTGTAAAGGTTTGCAGACTTACATTTCTTAATAAGCTTACTAATAAACACACAACTATTACGTAAATGTTTTAAAATCAGTTACTTTATATTTGTTAATAAGCTTATTAACAAAAGTAAACGCATTTAAAAACAAGTGTTTGTAAAATGCGTACGCTCAGATGCAACGTAAAACATCGAAGAAAAGACAATTGTGTTAAGTTTGTGTGCAAATTTTAAGCATATTTCTCATATTTAGAGAAAACATATAAGTACGTTTAAATAATAATTAAATAATGTCTTTGAAACGTAAACAACCAAATAAACGCAATATAATTCGGGGAGATTCAGTGTTCAATAACTGTCAACATCACATATTTGATATGTCTGAAAATAATAATATTTCTCCGAATGATCTTGGATGTGTATGCACACTAGGGCTTCCAATTTCGGGATCCCCGGATCCCGGAGCGTATTTGTACCTAAAATCCCGAAATGAAATCCCGGGATTGCCAATCAAGATAACGTGTAAAAAATATTAAAACTATTAAATTTTAAATTTGCAGTCGTTAGCATATTTTAATTATTTTTTAATAGACTTGATGACAAATGTTTTATTTTACGTAAGGATACCGCTGCTAGTATTTTTCACAAAACTACATGTTTAATAGTGCGGATCGAAATCAAACTTATATTTTAATATCAAATTGTAATACGGCCTAAAAGTTATATAATGCTGTGAGAAAATACAACAAAAAATTTGATCGAAAAAAATGTCCTGTGCTTAAGCATTGCAGATAAATTAAAAAACAAATTCATATTTTTGTTTTTTTTTACCATCTAAATAAAATTGTTTTGTATCGGAATAGGCTCTCAAAATAGAATTTGAATATTTTTTGGTGTTTTAAACTTCCCAATTTATGAAATTTTAGGAGGACATTACTCTAATTTTTGGAACCTATTCTAATACAAAATACATTTTTATTACCCTATACATAAAATTATTGTTTAAAGTTATTTTTTTAACTTCAGTTGCAATGCGCGAATGCCAATAAAACATAAACAATATAATCTAATCGGTAAAAAATTAATTATTGACAAACTTTAGAATTTTTTATTATACGTCACAGAAATTGATCGTTAACATATTTGAATTGAAAACTACAAAGAATGTATAAAGACAATTATATTTGTGACAGATTTAACTTGAGAAAATGTAAAATTATTGTTCTTTTTAAACTTAAAAGACGATGCGCGAACATAAGACAATAAAAGATTCAATCACGAATTTTTAAAACATACTCCGATCCAAAACAGCTTTATTTAGATGATAAAATATTGATTTAAAGTGTTTTTAACTTCATCTGCAATACTCAAGCACAAGGAATTATTAATCGACTCAAATTTTTTTGTGATAAACTCTAGCAGCACTATGTAAATTAAGGCCTTTTACAACTATGGAAAAAATATTCCGATCCAACTTAATGTGTAAAATTTACTTATTTGGTACCTTCAATACAAATTTCAATCCTTCGGGACATAATCCAGGATATATGCCGGGATTATTTTTCTAATCCCGAAAGTTCCGGGATTTCACAAATGCTTCGGGATTGGAACCCCTAATGCACACACCATCCTTAGGAAAATCTGATTCGTTCGATGAATCAGATTTCCAAGATAAAATTTTAATTCGCCAACAATTGGCTACTTGATGTGTTAAAAATTGTTACAAAAATTATTACATAACGATTTGTAATAAGCTTACAAAATCATTACAAAACGTTTTATATTAAGCTTACAATATTATTGCACATAGCTTACTATTCAATATTACACATAAGCATTCAATGCAAGCTTACAATCAATGTCCAGTTTCGCTAATCCGACAATTATTATGCAACGTTGTGTAAACATTTCGCAAGCTTATTATAAAACATTACATATTTCGCCTTACAAAAAGCTTACAGGAAGATTACAATGTTTATTGGGGTGTCATTATACGACAATACAATTCAAATTTGAATACATTTTTCAATTTTAAAAATCGTTAAAAATCATCTTGCAAGGTAAATCCACACTTTTTACAGTTATTAAATGTAAATTTAATTATCTTATCAGAACTTTTGGATTTATCAAAAAGTAACAAGAAACAACAAAGTTATAAATCTCATAGTTGACTTAATTTGGTAAATATTGTGTGGGAATGACTCGGTTAAAACATTTTCTTATTTAAATGTCAATGATTAAATCGATCATAGCCGCGTTGAACAATTCACAAACTATTGCTGTCGTTTCTGAATATGAACTACAGTAGTAATTCACAGCAACCGAACAATGACCGACTTTTCGGTTAATAGTTATTTGCAAACCGAACATCGACTGCCGTCAATGTGAACAATTAAATAGCACCAGCAGCAGTCCTATTTTGAATTTGAATCAGAGCTCTCGATTTCCCAGGTACCCGGGATACCCGGGTTTATCGAAATTCCCAGTAGTTCAAATATTCGAAAAACACGGGTATTAAATGTTCGAGCTACCCGGGTAGTTTGCAAAACCCGGGTAGTTTGTTCGTTCGAACTATTCGAGTAGCTCGTTTGTTTGAACTACCCGAGTAGCTCGTTCGTTCGTTTGTTCGATTGACGTTTGTTCATTTGATCGCTTGTTAATTTGCCTGTCCGTTCGTTTGCTTGATGTGGGAGAAAAAAATTGTTATTGCAGAAATCGGTAGAAGACATCGTGGGAAATCGAATGGTTTTACCATTCGATAATGGTACTCCAATGGGTACTATTAGCCTTCTAATGATGTCCGTACTGTGCTGGCAATGTGCAAGAGGATGCTGGACATGTATTCATTACCCGTCCAAGGTTCCAAAATGAGAAGCCAGACCTAGAAGATATAGTAGGATGTAGTGTCTGTCCGACAAACATAGTGAGTGTCATGCTACCGAAGACATCAAGCTTTCGAACGGACAGGCAAATTAACATGCGAACAAATCAACAAACGTCCATCGAACAAACGAACGAAAGAATGAACGAGCTATTCGGGTAGTTCGAACAAACGAGCTACTTGAACAAACAAGCTACAAACGAGTTACTCGAATAGTTCGAACCTGGCCGTAGCCAGGGGGGATTGTAGGTGTTCCGGCAGTTGTAGGTATTAATGATTTTCAAAGGATCAATCTACATAATCGACTAATTTCATATCAATGAGTTATCATATTGTCCATGAAAAAAATATTCAGCATAAAAAACATAAAAAGTAGCCAAATATGTCAAAGCCGTACGAGCTAGTTTCTCTAATACTGAGCACTGCAAATTATTTTTTTATTTTATATAAAACTGTAAAATACTAAAATTTTTCATAGTTTAAAATCGAATGATCCTTTCTCGGTGCCAAGGATTGGCATTATATTTAATATCCTGAATGTTTGAAAATTTTTTTCGTACTATAAAATATGTTCTATCACGTCAGGATTTCGAGATATTGATCCCCAAATATGTGGTAAATCCTTAATTTTCATAGTAACATTTCTGGAAAAACGGTATTAGTTATGGATTTCTTGACTGAAAACAAAATGTAGGCATTCGCCTAAGGATCTTTTCGGTAGTACATTTTAATTTTCTATCTCCTTTTTAAAACATCAATATTAAGGATTTTCAAAGAATATCAGCAGTTAATTGGCCAAATTGATATGAAAAAAATTAATAAATGTCTTTGGGAAAAATATTAAGCACATCAAAACAGTAAATATTGTCATAGAAGTCAAAGCCATGTGAGTTATAGTTACTACTATATAAGGCACTGAATGTTTATTTTTCAAATTTTCATAAGTACAAAAACTTAAACGATTCGTTGTATTGGAAATGCTGACGTGATGGGTCACAAGTTTACAGAACATTAATTTACTTGATGCATTTATGATATTTAAAATAAAGCCAAATCTCGTTTAAATTTTTGTGCTTATGAAAATTTGAAAAATAAACATTCAGTGCTTAATATAATAGAAACCATAACTCGCATGGCTTTGATTTCTATGACAATTTTTACTGTTTTGATGTGCTTAATATTTTTCCCAAAGACATTATTAATTTTTCATATCAATTTGGCCAATTGACTGCTGATATTTTTTGAAAATCCTTAATATTGATGGTTTAAAAAAATACAGAAAATTAAAATGTACCACCACCCGCTAACACTTGCATGCAGTTAGAGTTTAGTGTGGTCTTAGGAATTTTTGGAAGACCTTTTGCAGTACTTTTTAGGAGAATTTCGTGTTTTTGTACGCTGTTTTTGAGAGCTGGACGTTAAAATGTAGTTCTACACAAATTCAAATACAAACAAATTTTACTTTATTTGATGTGTAGATGTCATGAAATTGTCAGAAATGTCAGATGAGCAGCAGTGCTGCCAAATTTGTCAAAAAAGATCCGTTGCCGTTCCCGTGAAACTGATCTGGGTTAACTGCCACGGGAACACAGCTATTGTGACCATTCCCGTGCGCACGGGGGGTTTTGGGGGTTCAAACCTTCCCCCAGGAGAATTAAAAATATAATATTTAATTAAATGAATGCCTAAAAATTTATATGACTGTAAATTATAATGTTATAATATCACACGCTCAGAACAAAACTAGTTTAAACAATATGTTAGAATAAAAAATTGGTCGAAATGCTTAGAGTAAAATTGAAACAATATTTTATAAAAGCAAAAAACGATAAAAGAAGATCAGAGCAAAAAAGTAAAGAGTTGTTTCTCATTTGTGAGCTGACTTTTTCTTTACTCATTCTTGTTCTAACCACATTTTATTGATGTTAAAACGTATTGAGGAAATTAAAAAATGCTATACTAATAACCGCGGTGGCTCAGTGGTTAGTGCGTTGGACTACGAACCGAAATATCCCCGGTTCAAGCCTGGACTGGGACTAACAACTTCTTTTTATAGAAACATTTTTCTATACCGCGCTACCTCTCGGCAGTAAATGGCAAACCTACGAGAGTAAAACATTGCCTATGAAAAGTTCTCACTCGTCGTTCGGATTCGGCAATAAACTGTAGGTCCCACCACTTTGAGTACAAATATAACACGCGCAGCTCAAAATGGTGAGAGAGCTCGGCCTAAGTTCTTATAGGACTGTAGTGCCAAACTATTATTATACTAATAAAAGGTTATATATATATATTCAAAAATATATACTTTAAAAAATGTATACCATCTTTACAAAAATGTTCATTGCATATCATTTTTTTGTCGAAAAAAAAATGTTGTTGGTTGTGTTGAAAAATTTTTGTGTGGAGCAATATTTACGTTATTTTGGTCGAAGGAACATTTTTTCCGAACTAAAAATAATTGGAATTTTCTTACAATCTTTTTTTAAACATTTTAGTTAAACATTTTTTTAAACAATTATTTAAAACTTTTTGTTTTAGCAATTTGTGTACATAGTTTAAAAATATATTTTTTAATATTTTTTAACGAAAGATACATTTGAAAAATATATAATATCTCTCTTTTAACGTAAAACGAAATAAAAAAATCCAAAAAAAAATTAAATTCCAAATAAAATCCTTTTCGTTTATTTTTACGTTATAAAGGTCTTTTTAAAATATAATTTTGTATTAATAAAAATTTAAAATGAAATAAGACTATGTTTTTTTGGAAAACGAAGTTTGCATTTGTACAATAGCACCAAATAAACATATAACAAAAAATAAAAAGAAAACAAAAAAAATCAAATGAAAATGAACAAAAAATGCATACAAATGTTCAACATTGTACAACATTTTTATACATAACTTCTGAACTGTAAGACAAAACTCAACTTTTGTCTGCACATATGAGAAAACCTTGTATATTTTAAAGTTTGATAAAAAGTAATATAATCGTGTTTCCCAACGAATTAATAATGTACAACCATGTTCATATTTATAAACAATGATGTCTCAACCATGAACTACATCCAACTTTTTTCAAATGTTCGACCAATAATTTGATATGCACTTGCATTTCAATCGCAATCGCCCCTTTAACGAATTGATTAAAACGTTGTACATTATTAATTCGTTTACAGCTTTTATTCGCATTTAAATAATTTTATATTGATTTTTAAAATATCTTATATTAGTTTTTCAAATGGGAATAAAACTTTTATTTGACTTGATATTGAAAAAACGTTTTCATATCCATACTGAGATCTCAGCTACAAAATAAATAAACCCACAAACATTTTTATTACGAAATATGATATGCATATTCATTTCAAATTCATAGACAATTTAAAGTCAAGTTTAAAATTAAAGTCTACTTTTTTGACAATTGCCATATATGATAAAAAACCAAAGTCGACTTTCGCCATTGCTTTTTGAAATATATCCTTTTGGAAATAAACTTTGTTTAAAACTGACCACTTTAAAATTAAAATGTTGGCAATTTTAATATCTTTTAAATGAGACTTCAGTGTTTTATAAAGTAGACATTTTCATATAAAAAGGATACCAAGGTCACTACGGTTATCGGGTCATGACAATAATTACATATTCACAATCGTAAAATCATTACTTTTCATTTGAGTACCTATATGTTCATATATGTAGGTGTACAAGTTTTCTGATGTACATATAATATATATATATTTATTTTAGTTCAAATATTCGAAAAACACGGGTATTAAATGTTCGAGCTACCCGGGTAGTTTGCAAAACCCGGGTAGTTTGTTCGTTCGAACTATTCGAGTAGCTCGTTTGTTTGAACTACCCGAGTAGCTCGTTCGTTCGTTTGTTCGATTGACGTTTGTTCATTTGATCGCTTGTTAATTTGCCTGTCCGTTCGTTTGCTTGATGTGGGAGAAAAAAATTGTTATTGCAGAAATCGGTAGAAGACATCGTGGGAAATCGAATGGTTTTACCATTCGATAATGGTACTCCAATGGGTACTATTAGCCTTCTAATGATGTCCGTACTGTGCTGGCAATGTGCAAGAGGATGCTGGACATGTATTCATTACCCGTCCAAGGTTCCAAAATGAGAAGCCAGACCTAGAAGATATAGTAGGATGTAGTGTCTGTCCGACAAACATAGTGAGTGTCATGCTACCGAAGACATCAAGCTTTCGAACGGACAGGCAAATTAACATGCGAACAAATCAACAAACGTCCATCGAACAAACGAACGAAAGAATGAACGAGCTATTCGGGTAGTTCGAACAAACGAGCTACTTGAACAAACAAGCTACAAACGAGTTACTCGAATAGTTCGAACCTGGCCGTAGCCAGGGGGGATTGTAGGTGTTCCGGCAGTTGTAGGTATTAATGATTTTCAAAGGATCAATCTACATAATCGACTAATTTCATATCAATGAGTTATCATATTGTCCATGAAAAAAATATTCAGCATAAAAAACATAAAAAGTAGCCAAATATGTCAAAGCCGTACGAGCTAGTTTCTCTAATACTGAGCACTGCAAATTATTTTTTTATTTTATATAAAACTGTAAAATACTAAAATTTTTCATAGTTTAAAATCGAATGATCCTTTCTCGGTGCCAAGGATTGGCATTATATTTAATATCCTGAATGTTTGAAAATTTTTTTCGTACTATAAAATATGTTCTATCACGTCAGGATTTCGAGATATTGATCCCCAAATATGTGGTAAATCCTTAATTTTCATAGTAACATTTCTGGAAAAACGGTATTAGTTATGGATTTCTTGACTGAAAACAAAATGTAGGCATTCGCCTAAGGATCTTTTCGGTAGTACATTTTAATTTTCTATCTCCTTTTTAAAACATCAATATTAAGGATTTTCAAAGAATATCAGCAGTTAATTGGCCAAATTGATATGAAAAAAATTAATAAATGTCTTTGGGAAAAATATTAAGCACATCAAAACAGTAAATATTGTCATAGAAGTCAAAGCCATGTGAGTTATAGTTACTACTATATAAGGCACTGAATGTTTATTTTTCAAATTTTCATAAGTACAAAAACTTAAACGATTCGTTGTATTGGAAATGCTGACGTGATGGGTCACAAGTTTACAGAACATTAATTTACTTGATGCATTTATGATATTTAAAATAAAGCCAAATCTCGTTTAAATTTTTGTGCTTATGAAAATTTGAAAAATAAACATTCAGTGCTTAATATAATAGAAACCATAACTCGCATGGCTTTGATTTCTATGACAATTTTTACTGTTTTGATGTGCTTAATATTTTTCCCAAAGACATTATTAATTTTTCATATCAATTTGGCCAATTGACTGCTGATATTTTTTGAAAATCCTTAATATTGATGGTTTAAAAAAATACAGAAAAGTTTACAGAACATTAATTTACTTGATGCATTTATGATATTTAAAATAAAGCCAAATCTCGTTTAAATTTTTGTGCTTATGAAAATTTGAAAAATAAACATTCAGTGCTTAATATAATAGAAACCATAACTCGCATGGCTTTGATTTCTATGACAATTTTTACTGTTTTGATGTGCTTAATATTTTTCCCAAAGACATTATTAATTTTTCATATCAATTTGGCCAATTGACTGCTGATATTTTTTGAAAATCCTTAATATTGATGGTTTAAAAAAATACAGAAAATTAAAATGTACCACCACCCGCTAACACTTGCATGCAGTTAGAGTTTAGTGTGGTCTTAGGAATTTTTGGAAGACCTTTTGCAGTACTTTTTAGGAGAATTTCGTGTTTTTGTACGCTGTTTTTGAGAGCTGGACGTTAAAATGTAGTTCTACACAAATTCAAATACAAACAAATTTTACTTTATTTGATGTGTAGATGTCATGAAATTGTCAGAAATGTCAGATGAGCAGCAGTGCTGCCAAATTTGTCAAAAAAGATCCGTTGCCGTTCCCGTGAAACTGATCTGGGTTAACTGCCACGGGAACACAGCTATTGTGACCATTCCCGTGCGCACGGGGGGTTTTGGGGGTTCAAACCTTCCCCCAGGAGAATTAAAAATATAATATTTAATTTAATGAATGCCTAAAAATTTATATGACTGTAAATTATAATGTTATAATATCACACGCTCAGAACAAAACTAGTTTAAACAATATGTTAGAATAAAAAATTGGTCGAAATGCTTAGAGTAAAATTGAAACAATATTTTATAAAAGCAAAAAACGATAAAAGAAGATCAGAGCAAAAAAGTAAAGAGTTGTTTCTCATTTGTGAGCTGACTTTTTCTTTACTCATTCTTGTTCTAACCACATTTTATTGATGTTAAAACGTATTGAGGAAATTAAAAAATGCTATACTAATAACCGCGGTGGCTCAGTGGTTAGTGCGTTGGACTACGAACCGAAATATCCCCGGTTCAAGCCTGGACTGGGACTAACAACTTCTTTTTATAGAAACATTTTTCTATACCGCGCTACCTCTCGGCAGTAAATGGCAAACCTACGAGAGTAAAACATTGCCTATGAAAAGTTCTCACTCGTCGTTCGGATTCGGCAATAAACTGTAGGTCCCACCACTTTGAGTACAAATATAACACGCGCAGCTCAAAATGGTGAGAGAGCTCGGCCTAAGTTCTTATAGGACTGTAGTGCCAAACTATTATTATACTAATAAAAGGTTATATATATATATTCAAAAATATATACTTTAAAAAATGTATACCATCTTTACAAAAATGTTCATTGCATATCATTTTTTTGTCGAAAAAAAAATGTTGTTGGTTGTGTTGAAAAATTTTTGTGTGGAGCAATATTTACGTTATTTTGGTCGAAGGAACATTTTTTCCGAACTAAAAATAATTGGAATTTTCTTACAATCTTTTTTTAAACATTTTAGTTAAACATTTTTTTAAACAATTATTTAAAACTTTTTGTTTTAGCAATTTGTGTACATAGTTTAAAAATATATTTTTTAATATTTTTTAACGAAAGATACATTTGAAAAATATATAATATCTCTCTTTTAACGTAAAACGAAATAAAAAAATCCAAAAAAAAATTAAATTCCAAATAAAATCCTTTTCGTTTATTTTTACGTTATAAAGGTCTTTTTAAAATATAATTTTGTATTAATAAAAATTTAAAATGAAATAAGACTATGTTTTTTTGGAAAACGAAGTTTGCATTTGTACAATAGCACCAAATAAACATATAACAAAAAATAAAAAGAAAACAAAAAAAATCAAATGAAAATGAACAAAAAATGCATACAAATGTTCAACATTGTACAACATTTTTATACATAACTTCTGAACTGTAAGACAAAACTCAACTTTTGTCTGCACATATGAGAAAACCTTGTATATTTTAAAGTTTGATAAAAAGTAATATAATCGTGTTTCCCAACGAATTAATAATGTACAACCATGTTCATATTTATAAACAATGATGTCTCAACCATGAACTACATCCAACTTTTTTCAAATGTTCGACCAATAATTTGATATGCACTTGCATTTCAATCGCAATCGCCCCTTTAACGAATTGATTAAAACGTTGTACATTATTAATTCGTTTACAGCTTTTATTCGCATTTAAATAATTTTATATTGATTTTTAAAATATCTTATATTAGTTTTTCAAATGGGAATAAAACTTTTATTTGACTTGATATTGAAAAAACGTTTTCATATCCATACTGAGATCTCAGCTACAAAATAAATAAACCCACAAACATTTTTATTACGAAATATGATATGCATATTCATTTCAAATTCATAGACAATTTAAAGTCAAGTTTAAAATTAAAGTCTACTTTTTTGACAATTGCCATATATGATAAAAAACCAAAGTCGACTTTCGCCATTGCTTTTTGAAATATATCCTTTTGGAAATAAACTTTGTTTAAAACTGACCACTTTAAAATTAAAATGTTGGCAATTTTAATATCTTTTAAATGAGACTTCAGTGTTTTATAAAGTAGACATTTTCATATAAAAAGGATACCAAGGTCACTACGGTTATCGGGTCATGACAATAATTACATATTCACAATCGTAAAATCATTACTTTTCATTTGAGTACCTATATGTTCATATATGTAGGTGTACAAGTTTTCTGATGTACATATAATATATATATATTTATTTTAGTTCAAATATTCGAAAAACACGGGTATTAAATGTTCGAGCTACCCGGGTAGTTTGCAAAACCCGGGTAGTTTGTTCGTTCGAACTATTCGAGTAGCTCGTTTGTTTGAACTACCCGAGTAGCTCGTTCGTTCGTTTGTTCGATTGACGTTTGTTCATTTGATCGCTTGTTAATTTGCCTGTCCGTTCGTTTGCTTGATGTGGGAGAAAAAAATTGTTATTGCAGAAATCGGTAGAAGACATCGTGGGAAATCGAATGGTTTTACCATTCGATAATGGTACTCCAATGGGTACTATTAGCCTTCTAATGATGTCCGTACTGTGCTGGCAATGTGCAAGAGGATGCTGGACATGTATTCATTACCCGTCCAAGGTTCCAAAATGAGAAGCCAGACCTAGAAGATATAGTAGGATGTAGTGTCTGTCCGACAAACATAGTGAGTGTCATGCTACCGAAGACATCAAGCTTTCGAACGGACAGGCAAATTAACATGCGAACAAATCAACAAACGTCCATCGAACAAACGAACGAAAGAATGAACGAGCTATTCGGGTAGTTCGAACAAACGAGCTACTTGAACAAACAAGCTACAAACGAGTTACTCGAATAGTTCGAACCTGGCCGTAGCCAGGGGGGATTGTAGGTGTTCCGGCAGTTGTAGGTATTAATGATTTTCAAAGGATCAATCTACATAATCGACTAATTTCATATCAATGAGTTATCATATTGTCCATGAAAAAAATATTCAGCATAAAAAACATAAAAAGTAGCCAAATATGTCAAAGCCGTACGAGCTAGTTTCTCTAATACTGAGCACTGCAAATTATTTTTTTATTTTATATAAAACTGTAAAATACTAAAATTTTTCATAGTTTAAAATCGAATGATCCTTTCTCGGTGCCAAGGATTGGCATTATATTTAATATCCTGAATGTTTGAAAATTTTTTTCGTACTATAAAATATGTTCTATCACGTCAGGATTTCGAGATATTGATCCCCAAATATGTGGTAAATCCTTAATTTTCATAGTAACATTTCTGGAAAAACGGTATTAGTTATGGATTTCTTGACTGAAAACAAAATGTAGGCATTCGCCTAAGGATCTTTTCGGTAGTACATTTTAATTTTCTATCTCCTTTTTAAAACATCAATATTAAGGATTTTCAAAGAATATCAGCAGTTAATTGGCCAAATTGATATGAAAAAAATTAATAAATGTCTTTGGGAAAAATATTAAGCACATCAAAACAGTAAATATTGTCATAGAAGTCAAAGCCATGTGAGTTATAGTTACTACTATATAAGGCACTGAATGTTTATTTTTCAAATTTTCATAAGTACAAAAACTTAAACGATTCGTTGTATTGGAAATGCTGACGTGATGGGTCACAAGTTTACAGAACATTAATTTACTTGATGCATTTATGATATTTAAAATAAAGCCAAATCTCGTTTAAATTTTTGTGCTTATGAAAATTTGAAAAATAAACATTCAGTGCTTAATATAATAGAAACCATAACTCGCATGGCTTTGATTTCTATGACAATTTTTACTGTTTTGATGTGCTTAATATTTTTCCCAAAGACATTATTAATTTTTCATATCAATTTGGCCAATTGACTGCTGATATTTTTTGAAAATGCTTAATATTGATGGTTTAAAAAAATACAGAAAATTAAAATGTACCACCACCCGCTAACACTTGCATGCAGTTAGAGTTTAGTGTGGTCTTAGGAATTTTTGGAAGACCTTTTGCAGTACTTTTTAGGAGAATTTCGTGTTTTTGTACGCTGTTTTTGAGAGCTGGACGTTAAAATGTAGTTCTACACAAATTCAAATACAAACAAATTTTACTTTATTTGATGTGTAGATGTCATGAAATTGTCAGAAATGTCAGATGAGCAGCAGTGCTGCCAAATTTGTCAAAAAAGATCCGTTGCCGTTCCCGTGAAACTGATCTGGGTTAACTGCCACGGGAACACAGCTATTGTGACCATTCCCGTGCGCACGGGGGGTTTTGGGGGTTCAAACCTTCCCCCAGGAGAATTAAAAATATAATATTTAATTAAATGAATGCCTAAAAATTTATATGACTGTAAATTATAATGTTATAATATCACACGCTCAGAACAAAACTAGTTTAAACAATATGTTAGAATAAAAAATTGGTCGAAATGCTTAGAGTAAAATTGAAACAATATTTTATAAAAGCAAAAAACGATAAAAGAAGATCAGAGCAAAAAAGTAAAGAGTTGTTTCTCATTTGTGAGCTGACTTTTTCTTTACTCATTCTTGTTCTAACCACATTTTATTGATGTTAAAACGTATTGAGGAAATTAAAAAATGCTATACTAATAACCGCGGTGGCTCAGTGGTTAGTGCGTTGGACTACGAACCGAAATATCCCCGGTTCAAGCCTGGACTGGGACTAACAACTTCTTTTTATAGAAACATTTTTCTATACCGCGCTACCTCTCGGCAGTAAATGGCAAACCTACGAGAGTAAAACATTGCCTATGAAAAGTTCTCACTCGTCGTTCGGATTCGGCAATAAACTGTAGGTCCCACCACTTTGAGTACAAATATAACACGCGCAGCTCAAAATGGTGAGAGAGCTCGGCCTAAGTTCTTATAGGACTGTAGTGCCAAACTATTATTATACTAATAAAAGGTTATATATATATATTCAAAAATATATACTTTAAAAAATGTATACCATCTTTACAAAAATGTTCATTGCATATCATTTTTTTGTCGAAAAAAAAATGTTGTTGGTTGTGTTGAAAAATTTTTGTGTGGAGCAATATTTACGTTATTTTGGTCGAAGGAACATTTTTTCCGAACTAAAAATAATTGGAATTTTCTTACAATCTTTTTTTAAACATTTTAGTTAAACATTTTTTTAAACAATTATTTAAAACTTTTTGTTTTAGCAATTTGTGTACATAGTTTAAAAATATATTTTTTAATATTTTTTAACGAAAGATACATTTGAAAAATATATAATATCTCTCTTTTAACGTAAAACGAAATAAAAAAATCCAAAAAAAAATTAAATTCCAAATAAAATCCTTTTCGTTTATTTTTACGTTATAAAGGTCTTTTTAAAATATAATTTTGTATTAATAAAAATTTAAAATGAAATAAGACTATGTTTTTTTGGAAAACGAAGTTTGCATTTGTACAATAGCACCAAATAAACATATAACAAAAAATAAAAAGAAAACAAAAAAAATCAAATGAAAATGAACAAAAAATTCATACAAATGTTCAACATTGTACAACATTTTTATACATAACTTCTGAACTGTAAGACAAAACTCAACTTTTGTCTGCACATATGAGAAAACCTTGTATATTTTAAAGTTTGATAAAAAGTAATATAATCGTGTTTCCCAACGAATTAATAATGTACAACCATGTTCATATTTATAAACAATGATGTCTCAACCATGAACTACATCCAACTTTTTTCAAATGTTCGACCAATAATTTGATATGCACTTGCATTTCAATCGCAATCGCCCCTTTAACGAATTGATTAAAACGTTGTACATTATTAATTCGTTTACAGCTTTTATTCGCATTTAAATAATTTTATATTGATTTTTAAAATATCTTATATTAGTTTTTCAAATGGGAATAAAACTTTTATTTGACTTGATATTGAAAAAACGTTTTCATATCCATACTGAGATCTCAGCTACAAAATAAATAAACCCACAAACATTTTTATTACGAAATATGATATGCATATTCATTTCAAATTCATAGACAATTTAAAGTCAAGTTTAAAATTAAAGTCTACTTTTTTGACAATTGCCATATATGATAAAAAACCAAAGTCGACTTTCGCCATTGCTTTTTGAAATATATCCTTTTGGAAATAAACTTTGTTTAAAACTGACCACTTTAAAATTAAAATGTTGGCAATTTTAATATCTTTTAAATGAGACTTCAGTGTTTTATAAAGTAGACATTTTCATATAAAAAGGATACCAAGGTCACTACGGTTATCGGGTCATGACAATAATTACATATTCACAATCGTAAAATCATTACTTTTCATTTGAGTACCTATATGTTCATATATGTAGGTGTACAAGTTTTCTGATGTACATATAATATATATATATTTATTTTACTTTTGAATTCAAACAGGGGGGATAGTTTGAAGAAGGAAACAAATATTTCAGTTCAGCCGGTAAAGTGAAGTTCAGCATAAAGATCTATATTTACGATTGGTTCGGCTTCGGAAAGATCGCTCAAGAGCACGCAAAAAAACTCAAAACTAGCTCTCTCAACAACAAAACGAGTGACAGCATATTTATTCGGAACTGTAAATAAACTGCGCATCGCAAACAACAGCGCTCTCGCTTAGACCTTCAAGCGCTGTTGTTTTTCGCCGAACTCAATTTATGTAGAGCCGCAAACAAACACAACGGCTCGGTCTACAGAGTTTCGAGCTATTACGCTAGCGCGATACTCCGAGCATCACAACATTTCGACCGTTCGGTTGACTCACTCTTTTTGTAAATTTGCTTTAAATGCATATTTAATGTTCTATATTTAGTAATACATGCATTAAATCAAATAATAAACAAGAATAAACGCAAATAACAACAACAGAACTGTTTTAAACGAAATAATTTAAAAACGAGCAACTCCGAGCCGTTCGAAATGTTCGCTGTACATTTCAAGCGCTTCAATTAACAGAAGATCGAGCAGCGAGTACGATGCTGCATGCTCAGCTCGGTTGGACGATTGAATTTCTGTTAGCTCGTGTTTCTCACTATACAGCAGCTAACGACTATTGCGCGGCGCGAACACATGAACGCTGAAACAATGTTTATGGGCCCTATTATGACTGGCGAAGCGAATGTAGTTGGCGAAGCGAACGTAAAATAGCTATCACAGCATCCATTCGCCAGACTTCATTCGCCATAAAAATGGAAACTAAAGCGAACGTAAAAATCAGGAGAACGTAGAAATAATTCGCCTGAACTTCATTCGTCTGGCGAATGGATGCTGTGAAGCTTTATTCGTTCGTTCGCTTCGCCAAGTTCATTCGCTTCGCCAGTCATAATAGGCCCCTATGACACAAATACATACGAGCGCCTTCTGTTTGCGAGCGCACAATTCCGAAGCCTGGTCACCTATCAAATATGGTCACCCCAAATTAATTCTTATTTTTAAAAGCTATAAAATAATTTTTAATGGGTGTTATAATTTAATATCATTACAAAGAAAATAATTAAAAAATGTTGTAATAAAAATTGAAAATGTCTACTTTATAAAACATTTTTATTAATAACTTGGAACGAACACGAACACTAGGACGGATCGACATTTTTACAATGTTGTAATAGGGCTTAAAAGTTGCATTGTGCTGCCAGAGATTACCACAAAAAATTTAAGTCAAAATAAATAATGTCCTGTGTTCGCGAATTGCAGATGAAGTTAAAAAACTTTAAATCCATATTTTTATTTTTTACCATCTACATAAACTTTTTTTTGGATCGTAATAGACCCCTAAAAATTTCATCAATTTTGAATAAAATCTTATACTCGCGCATCGTCCTTGAAATTGAAAAAGTACAAAAAATTGAAATTTCTTTGGTTAAACCGTTTTAAAATCGGCATGGGTGGTTATTTTGACATGTCATTTTATATATATATATATCAATAGTTGTGCTGAATCCAAATTCGTTAACGGTAAATTTCTATCGCGTATAGTTTTTGAACAAAGCTTTGTCTGGAGTTTTGTCCATTATACACCGAAAAAATTACTGTAGTAAATTATACTACATTTATGTCTTCGTTTTAAAAACTGCAGTTTCTACAAATTGCAGAATATGTAGTATGTATTTGTTTTCTGTAGTTTTTATTTTTGAAATACGGTACTACATAATACATAAAATGTATTATGCAATTATTTTGTGTATTATAGTTTAAAAATTAAATTATAAATTATTTACATATTATTATAAATTCTTCTATAAAATACATTCTATAAATTTTCTATAAAATACCCTGTATACAAAAATATGTATCACTTAAATTAAATTGTTTTAATAAAAATTTGATTAAAATTGAATTTATTATATAAAATCTTAAAATTAACAGCCCTATTAAAATGTCTCTAAATATGAAAACATAATTTACTTTCAAAAACAGCTAAGTTATGTTTATATTTTTAAAACCAAATGTTTAGCGTTACCAATAATAGCAAAATAATATTCGAATGTATATGGAAGACTTGTCAAAAAGCCACTAATTTATTAAAGCTATACACCGAAAAAATTACTATAGCAAATTATATACATTTTATGTCTTTGTTTTGAAAAAATATATTTCTACTACATTTTGTTGGTTTTTAAATACATTTTCCTTTATTTGTCTTATTTTTTACTACATCATGTATTGAAAATTCGTTCTCTACATATTGCACAAACTGTACGGATTTCTTGCTTTCATTTTAATTCGTGTGGGATCACTGACGAACGAATTACGAAAGGTCGTCCCTCGTGCAGGTATCAACGAATTCTTTGGTTTCATATTGCAGAAATTGGTTTTTTGTTGTTGTTTTTTTTCCATACGACGGATGACTGCGAACGAGGTATATAAATAAACCAAAACTGTCCGTAGCATCTGACCAAACCATCTTAATGAGAGAAGACTATAGAGCTGGCATAGCATATTATTCTTATGTGTTTTAACCGAAAAAAAAACACTTAAGTGCTTGCCATTCCTTTGAGTCGTCAGAACTGATGATACTTGGTGGTGCTTCCATCTTATGATCAGGAAAATATTTGTTTTATTTATATTTTTATTTATTTCTGTGTAGATTTTTCTTGTGGTTGTGGGTAACAATCATTAGTTGTATTTGTACTATACAACTAAATAGTTTTAAATTTATAATTCTTGTATCTTATTTTTGGTATTAAAAAAATTATATTAATATTCATTCATATAATTTTCCGAATTAGTAAAAATTAATATGTTATTTAATTAATTATCACAACAAAGTAAAATAACTACATATTATTGTAAAATTAAAGGCATATGTAGCAATTTCTCTACATATTTCTACATATTAAATAAAGACAAAATGTAGGTTTTTTAATACATATGTATTGAAATTTTATATAGAAAAGCTGTTAAATTATGTAGTAATTTCCCATACAAAAACAACTAATCAGTCTAGTAAAAATAAATACATATGCTTTTGGACGTAAATCAAATCCATATGTATTTATTTTAAAGACATTTTTAGTTATTTTTAAAACAGTATTTTTTTCGGTGTAAAATTTTTTACTATTACATCAAATTGTTTGAGATTTGTTTGGCGTTATTTGGTTTATAAGTATTATAATGGTCCTAGAATTGACCATAAACAATTTCACTAAAAAAAAAATCAAAAAGAACGTCAAAGAAAATTACTATTTTTTGGGTGTTTTCCACTTCAAGGACGATGCGCAGCCACAACATTTGTTTTAAAAATGATGAAATTTTGGGAGGGCGTTAATAGATTCGAAATCTAATTTTTTGAACTTCTTCTGATCCAAAACACAATATTTTTTTGGATCATATATATTTCTTAAAGGAATTTTTACCTTCGGTTGGAATGCAAGAACACAGGAAGATATTTTTTTTTACCAAATTTGTATGATGGACATTCTAGGACATTATATAACTTTTAAGACCAATAACGACAACAAAACTTAAAGCAATATGATGGAATCAGTAAAAAAAACTATACCCGATAGAAATTGGCCGTTAAAAAATTTGGATTCAGCACACCTAAAAACAAATATAAAAAAATTACATGTCAAAATAACCACCCATGCCGATTTTAGAACGGTTTAAACAAAGAAAATGTCGATTTTTTGTACTTTTTCAACTTCAGGGACTATGCACGGGTATAAGATTTTATTAAAAATTGATGAAATTTTAGGAGGACATTAATAGATACAATCTCTAACTTTTTGAGTCTATTACGAGCCAAAAAATTGTGAAGATGGGCCATTCCACACCAAATCGACTAGCAGTTGGAACTCACTGTCTTCGATTTCAATAAAATTTGGACAACTGATAAAGGGTATCGAGATATGCATTGATAATTTTTTTTTTTATTTTTTTCGCCCACTACTTTTAGTGATACAGTGGCTCAAAGTTATAAAAATTGGCCATCCGCTCGATTTGGTGTTGTATGGCCCAGATGGTAAAAAAAATAAAATAATGGATTTAAAGCGTTTTTTAACTTTACCTGCAATGCTCGAACATATGACATTATTTTTTTCGACTCAACATTTTTGTGGTAAACTCTAGCAGCATAATGTAACTTTAAGTCCTATTACATTTTGAAATAAAAATAAAAGTTTGGTTGCGATCCGCCCTAACGAACAAAACTTTGAAATTTTTTCAGTTGGTTTCGTTTCTTTGTCGGTGACGGTCGTCTTTTTTAGGGCATGGTTTTGCGATTATAATATCCTCACTTAAAAATCAATTAATATAAATAAAATTATAAAGTGTACACGCGTTTTACATTATTTATCGAATAATTGATTTAACAAATAGTTAATGCTTATGAAACTACTAATTACATATATTTTTGTAACTAAATTAATCTGGTCCATGTGAATTGTTATTTTATTTGTGTCTTTCAATTCCTCTTTCTGCAATATTTGTTTACGCTAATTGTTACGTCTTGTTGTGTTGTTAGTGTGTTTAAAAGTAATAACATTAACCCTTGCGTGACTTCTATTTTTTTTTAGCACTTAATTCTTAACTTTGTGTTTTTCGATAATGTTATACTATGGATTTTTTATCCATTGAAAACTTCGCTGCCTGCTCACTGAGGGACAAATGTAAAAATCAGAACATTTTAAACTCAATGTTTTCCTGTTCTGGTCCCTGTGGTCAATTGTACCACGCTACATGTGCTAATATTTTCATTGGATGCACTGAATTTTTATGTGCAGTGCACTCAGGTCTACAGTGGTACTGTCCTACTTGTAGACCTCTTTCTCCATCTGTTTTTTTGTTAAAATTAAAAACTTTGGTGAAAACTCTAAAATACTGAGTTCAAACTGAATTCAAACTACAATTCGTTAAAAGAATTTAGCTCAATAGTAGAAATCAGTGATTCCGCAAATAAGCCTGACTGTATTGATGATAATACAGCTATTATTAATGAATCAGACTCTGAAAATGAACCTTCAACTAAAAAAGTTGAAATAAAAGCGCAAACGAAAATATAATAATAAATCTTTAAGTCCTCCTAAGGCTAAACGTAGTTCCCAAAGAACTTCTGTTACCCCTTCGGTTCCTTCTATTAGTCCTTCACTAATAGCAGTTATCCTGCCCAAAACAGCCACAAGTAGTAATATACCAGTTAGTTCAAAATAAAAGGCAATCCCAAAATAAAAAAGAATTTTAATATCTCGGTTGATGCCTGACACAACAACAGAAAATATTTCCAATTTTATAAAAATGAATAAACTCGAGCCAATTGATACTTACATTTCTAGTAAAAAAATCGGAAACAGGCCATCGCATGCATCTTTTACTTTGTCAATTGCTGAAGAACATGCTGCGGTCGTTATCAGTTGAAATCTTTGGACTGATAACATCCTTGTTTCCAAGTTCAAAACCAAAAGAAACAATAGAACAACTAAAACAGTCCACCAAAATTCAAAAAACTTAAGCGTATCTCCCTTTACTACCAAAACGTAAGGGGATTGCGTTCAAAGACTCTGGATCTCTTTTTATCCACTCAGAATTTTGCGTTTGATATCATTGCACTAACTGAAACATGGCTAAATATGCAATAAATTGGAATAAGGAACAATTTAATAAGTTCAATGTTAGAAATTCCTATTGCTGCTTCACTAGAGCTTATTTGTGTTAAGATTGTACTTCACAATTCCTGTGTATATGTCTTAACCGCTAACATTCCTCCGAAAAGTAGCGTAGAAGTCTATAAGACCTTATCTAAGTCCATAGATTTTGTATTAGAAATGCTTAATAGCTCTGATGACATTATACTTTTAAGTGATTTTAATTTACCAGATTTAAAATGGAATAACTCTGACGACGACACATATTCTTGTGCGTCTAACTCTAAATCTCGACAAGAACAGAAATTTGTTGACACTATATCATCTGACTTACAACAAGTAAGTTGTATTACTTATTGTCTGGAACGACAACTTGACTTAGTATTTACTACAGATAGTAACAATGTTGTAGTTACAAATTCGACGAATGTTCTAATGGACATTGATGTATATCATCCACCAATCTGATAGAGCGAATATCATTAATGGTAAATATGCAGGCCAATGTTATGAATTTAATTTTAAAAAAGCCAACTTTTCATTGTTAGATGAATTGTTGTCTGCTAAAATTGATTTAATTTCAGACTATATTTATGATAATGAACTTGATGTTGCCATAAACTATTTCTACCATGAACTCTTTTCCTGCATAGCACTATCTGTACCATATAGCCTTAACTTTACTAAGACCTCATCGTATCCCTGGTACACTAAGGATTTGAAGATACTACGTAACTCTAGGAATAGAGTATGGAATAAATATGTCAGCAGTCAAGACCCAAGTGACCTAGAAACATGCAACAAAATGTTTCTGAAATTCCAATCTAGATCTAAAATTCTTTACTCTGAGTATATTGATAAAATGAAGATACAAATTTTATCAGATCCAAAAAAGTTCTGGGGTTTCATCAATACTAAACCAGTTGGGAAGGTTAGATCACATGGGAAATTTTAAAGTAGGTGTAATTATGATAGTTAGGATTATCAAAATTATATAAATACCCTACACATATGTGTGGTTACCATTCAAAGTGATATATAGGTCACCAGGGTATACGAATCCTGAAAATAACTACAAACATTCAATCGCTGAAGAATTTCCATTCATTTGATACCCATATTTACAAATGGGTAGGTGTTTTTGTGAACCACAAGCCTTTTCTCCGGAAAACTTTATTATCATGTATTTGAGCATGATGTCAATATTTATTTGACCAAAAAAGTTTACCTAAGCACGTATACATAAAAATTGATCTTTATATGTACATTTTATATGAGGTATTTGAACATAAGTGGTCGGATCATAGGTCACAATGGAGCGATCACGCCAATTTTTTCGCACATACAGCGTAGGTATATTAGTAATCTAAGTTATAAGTTTCATTTATCTATCTCTTCAATTTAAGTAGTAGGGATTTCAACAGACGGACAGACAGACAGACAGACAGACAGACAGACAGACATACAGACAGACGGACAGACAGACGGACAGACAGACGGACAGACAGACGGACTTCGCTAAATCGACTCAGGAGGTCATGCTGATCAAGAATATATATACTTTTCCATACCGGAGATGCTTCCTTCTGGGTGTTACAAACGGCGTACCAAACTGAATATACCCTTTCACTCTTAGTGTAGGATATAAAATGGAGCGAAATAATGATGAATTCACTACCGACCCTAATGTGATATGTGGCCTATTTGCAAGCCTATTTAAACAATCATTCTTTAATGATTCTTTTATAACTGATGTTAATTATTTTGATTCTCCGGAGCAGATTTTGCAATATATTTCGACGATTGATGATGATTTAAGTTCTTGACCAGACGGTATCCCGGCAACAGTTATAAAGAAATGTGGTACTTCGTTATGTAAACCACTTTGTTCTATATTTAATAAATCAATAAACGAAAGTAGTTTCCCAATATTTTGGAAAAATTCATTTATAAGCCCAATTTTTAAAAAGGGGTGTAAAAATGATGTAAATAACTATAGGCCAATCGCTAAACTGTCATCAATACCGAAATTGTTTGAACGAATTGTATATGATCAAGTTAAAATCCACTGTAGAGTTGTAGTTACCTCACGTCAGCACGGATTTGTAACCGAAAGATCCACAGTGAAGTCTAGTAGATTAGACTTCACTTCATTTGCATAAGTTCAATAGAATCAGGAAAACAAGTTGACTGCATTTACACAGATTTCAGTAAAGCTTTCGATAAACTTCCTCATAACTTAATTTTATTCAAAACAAAGGTACTGGGATTTCCTGAATTCTTTGTTAAGTGGATAGGAGCTTATTTATTTGATCGGTCATATCAAATACGATTCAGAAATAATTTATCGTCACCATTTATCTGGGGTACCCAAGGGTAGTCATCTTTGTGCACTGTTATTTATACTGCTGTGATATACAGCATTAAATACTCACATTTATTAATTTTTGCCGATGATATGAAAATATATAAATCAATAAATGACTACAAGGACGTTCATATACTTCAGTCAGATTTAAAATCATTTAAAACGTGGTGTTGTAAGAATAACTTTATTCTTAATCCAGAAAAGTGTCAAGCCATGTCATTTTCTCGCAAAAGAAATAAACTAGAATACAACTATTCACTAAAAGAGAAAATTTTAAATCGGGTACACGTGGTGAACATGGTTACACGTGGTCTGTTAAAAAGCCTTATCATTACTTGGTTTTTTCAAACGATGGGCTTAAGAATTTAATAGTTTCCTTACTACTTTGACTCTATATTGCACTCTAGTTCGTTCACAATTGGAATATACAAGTCAAGTATGGTCTCCTTTCTACAAGTTACATAGTGATCGGATTGAAAGGATACAGAAAAACTTCGTACGTTTCGCTCTCAAGGGTTTAAATTGGATGGATAACTTACATCTTCCTCTATACGTAGATCGTCTGAAACTACTAAATTTAAAGACTCTTGACGAGCGCAGGCAGATTGCCGATATCAATCAGTATCAGAAATCGGAATGTTCTTTTTTATCTACCTTATAGTAGAACTAATTATGTTGCTGCATGACCTTTCAATCGAATGTGTAATTTAGTTAATAATTGTCCACACTATAATATAAATCTGTCAAAAAACAAACTCAAATGTAGACTAAAACTATAATGAAACAAATGCATGTGTTTGTTCACGAGCCGAACTAATGCACTAGAAAGTGCAAGCTAGCTGTATTAGCCAAAACTCGATTATATTTACTGTTCGTTAGCAAAAGGATACTCTTTAACATATATTTTATTTTAAATTTTTAGAAAAGGGAGTTATTGAGATAATTTTTATGAGTGAAAGGGTATATTCAGTTTGATACGCCGTTTGTAACACCCAGAAAGAAGCATATCCGGTATGGAAAAGTATATATATATTCTTAATCAGCATGACCTCCTGAGTCGATTTAGCGATGTCCGTCTGTCTGTCGATCGATTGATCCATTGTGACCTCTGATATGACCATTTATATTCAAATAACTCAAATATATAATATAAATATATTAAATCTATCTCTTTTGCTCTATTCATGCTTAGGTAAACTTTTTTGGTCCAATATATATTGACTTCATGCTCAAATACGTGAAAATAATGTTTTCCTGCGAAACGACTCGTGGTTTAAAAAATTCGAAATTCGGTACACCAACCCATTTGTTAATATGGATATTAAATGAATGTAAATTCTTCGGCGATTGAAATTTTGTAGTTATTTTCAGGATTCGTATACCCTGGTGATCTATATACCACTTTGAATGGTAACCACACATATGTGTAGGGTATATATAGTCGGCTCAGACCGACTATAATTTTGATAATCCTAACTATCATAAAACACCTACTCTAAAATGACCCTACTTTAAAATTTCCCATGTGATCTAACCTTCCCAACTGGTTTTTATTATAATAATAATATAATAGTTTGGCGCTACAGTCCTGTATAGAACTTCGGCCGAGCTCTCTCACCATTTTGAGCTGTGCATGTTATATTTGTACTCAAATTGGTGGGACCTACAGTTTATTGCTTTTTCATAGGCAATGGTTTTACTCTCGTAGGTGTGCCATTGATGAGAGGTAGCGCGGTATAGAAAAATGTTTCTATGAAAAGATGTTGTTAGCCCCATTCTAGGCTTGAACCGGGGACCTTTCGGCTCGTAGTCCAACGCACTATCCACAGAGCTACCGCGGCTTCAATGGTTTTTATTAATATTATGATTATTATCTACACTCTAAAAAATGATTGTAAAATTACTACTATAAATGTAGTCATTTTCACGCTTTTTTTGGTGTATCTCTAAAATAATTATTGCGAAAACAGTTGAAAAACGTCTTTTTAAAATGTACGCTATAAAAAGTGTATTTTTAATAATTTCATGAAATTTGCGTAATTTTTCTCGCTACTTTAGTGGAATTTTGACACAATGAAGGAAAGTAGATATGTCATTAAATATCATGTGTTTAAACGGTGCACATGTATCCTATCCTATTAATATAATAAATCTGATTGTTTGTTTGTTTCGCATCTCCGTCTAAACGGCTCATCCGATTTTCATAAAATTTTTACCACAGATGCGGTATGTTCTGGAAGGAATGATAGGCTGTATTTGGGCGGGATTGGACAAAGGGGCGTGGTACCTTACATACAAACTTTCAAAATGATACAACTCGGCACTTTCGGCAGCTACGAATATAAAACAAACCAGTTGGGAAGGTTAGATCACATGGGAAATTTTAAAGTAGGTGTAATTATGATAGTTAGGATTATCAAAATTATAGTCGGTCTAAGCCGACTATAAATACCCTACACATATGTGTGGTTACCATTCAAAGTGATATATAGGTCACCAGGGTATACGAATCCTGAAAATAACTACAAACATTCAATCGCTGAAGAATTTCCATTTATTTGATACCCATATTTACAAATGGGTAGGTGTACCGAATTTCGATTTTTTTTGTAATGAACCACAGGTCTTTTCGACGGAAAACATTATTATCACGTACTTGAGCATGATGTCAATATATATTTGACCAAAAAAGTTTACCTAAGCACGTATACATAAAAATTGATCTTTATATGTACATTTTATATGAGGTATTTGAACATAAGTGGTCGGATCATAGGTCACAATGAACCGATTTGTTTTTGTTTTGTTTTATTATACCCTACACTAAGAGTGAAAGGGTATATTCAGTTTGGTACGCCGTTTGTAACACCCAGAAGGAAGCATCTCCGGTATGGAAAAGTATATATATTCTTGATCAGCATGACCTCCTGAGTCGATTTAGCGATGTCCGTCTGTCCGTCTGTCTGTCCGTCTGTCTGTCTGTCTGTCTGTCTGTCTGTCCGTCTGTCTGTCCGGCGAGATCGGTTCATTGTGACCTATGATCCGACCACTTATGTTCAAATACCTCATATAAAATGTACATATAAAGATCAATTTTTATGTATACGTGCTTAGGTAAACTTTTTTGGTCAAATATATATTGATATCATGCTCAAGTACTTGATAATAATGTTTTCCGTCGAAAAGACCTGTGGTTCATTAAAAAAAAAATCGAAATTCGGTACACCTACCCATTTGTAAATATGGGTATCAAATGAATGGAAATTCTTCAGCGATTGAATATTTGTAGTTATTTTCAGGATTCGTTTACTCTGGTGACCTATATATCACTTTGAATGGTAACCACACATATGTGTAGGGTATTTATAGTCGGCTTAGACCGACTATAATTTTGATAATCCTAACTATCATAATTACACCTACTTTAAAATTTCCCATGTGATCTAACCTTCCCAACTGGTTTTACATTGTTTTTGGCTAATATTTTTTTATTTGGAAATTGGTGTTTTCGATCATTGCATTGTTTTTATCAAGGATTGAAACCTAAATGAATAACGGTTTCGGTTTTTTCCGCGTTTCGGTTACGGTTTCGGTTTTAAGTTTTTATAACGAAACGGTTTCGGTATACCGGTTCCATGTTACGCTTTTGGTTTTGATTTCGGTTTTTGTATAAATTTTCTTTATTTCCATATTTTTCAAATAATTTTACATTTTTTATATGGTGCTAAATTATGATCAAATTATGATACTGGGGTAAAATGAGAAACGTAATATAAACAATGTTTGTTGTTATTTTAGTAAAAATATTGTGTTATATGAATTATTCAATTGATTACGTCAAGAAAAAAATATAATTTAAAATTTCGTGACCACAAACCAATGAAAAGCAAAATTTTGACTTCACCTGATATATGATCTGAATTGAAAAGAAGAAGAATTTTGTACAATTTTCATCCATAAAAGCCAAAGAAATTAAATTTCAACAATTCTGTGAACTGCAATATATGTAAACAAGTGATGATCATTTTCAAGAGCAAGGCAAGTAATGTAAATCTTAATCTTTTAAATTTTAAATAAAGATCGAAGAAAAATATCTTAAACTGCATATTAATTATGAAAACGAATAGAATTAGAACACTAATTGTATTTAAGTTACTTATTTTCCATATTTTCAATTTCTTCAACATTTTATTAACAAAAAAAAAATCCAATAACATAAAAATTTGAATTATATTTTAACAAGAATTAAAAAATAAAAAAATAATTGTATAAAACAAGTGATGTTGACAAGACAATTCAAAATCTCAAGGCCATAATAAAATGAACGAAAAGTCACCAAATACATTTTCAAAATGTTATAAATTTTTTACAAACATCTTTATGTATCTGTCAATTTTTAATCGATGATAAGAAAATAAGAAAATGTAAATCTATCAATTGATATATCAACTTTAAAAATGCATCAATTACTTTTTATAATATTAATCAACAAACTCGAAAATTAAGTTTTTCATAAAAATATATTTGGTGACTTTTCGTTCTACAACGACGATATACAGTATACGATATACATATACAATAAATATAAGGAATATTTCGTATAAACAGCTCATCCGATTTTCATAAAATTTTTACCACAGATGCGGTATGTTCTGGAAGGAATGATAGGCTGTATTTGGGCGGGATTGGACAAAGGGGCGTGGTACCTTACATACAAACTTTCAAAATGATACAACTCGGCACTTTCGGCAGCTACGAATATAAAACAAACCAGTTGGGAAGGTTAGATCACATGGGAAATTTTAAAGTAGGTGTAATTATGATAGTTAGGATTATCAAAATTATAGTCGGTCTAAGCCGACTATAAATACCCTACACATATGTGTGGTTACCATTCAAAGTGATATATAGGTCACCAGGGTATACGAATCCTGAAAATAACTACAAACATTCAATCGCTGAAGAATTTCCATTTATTTGATACCCATATTTACAAATGGGTAGGTGTACCGAATTTCGATTTTTTTTGTAATGAACCACAGGTCTTTTCGACGGAAAACATTATTATCACGTACTTGAGCATGATGTCAATATATATTTGACCAAAAAAGTTTACCTAAGCACGTATACATAAAAATTGATCTTTATATGTACATTTTATATGAGGTATTTGAACATAAGTGGTCGGATCATAGGTCACAATGAACCGATTTGTTTTTGTTTTGTTTTATTATACCCTACACTAAGAGTGAAAGGGTATATTCAGTTTGGTACGCCGTTTGTAACACCCAGAAGGAAGCATCTCCGGTATGGAAAAGTATATATATTCTTGATCAGCATGACCTCCTGAGTCGATTTAGCGATGTCCGTCTGTCCGTCAGTCCGTCTGTCTGTCTGTCTGTCTGTCTGTCTGTCCGTCTGTCTGTCTGTCCGGCGAGATCGGTTCATTGTGACCTATGATCCGACCACTTATGTTCAAATACCTCATATAAAATGTACATATAAAGATCAATTTTTATGTATACGTGCTTAGGTAAACTTTTTTGGTCAAATATATATTGATATCATGCTCAAGTACTTGATAATAATGTTTTCCGTCGAAAAGACCTGTGGTTCATTAAAAAAAAAATCGAAATTCGGTACACCTACCCATTTGTAAATATGGGTATCAAATGAATGGAAATTCTTCAGCGATTGAATATTTGTAGTTATTTTCAGGATTCGTTTACTCTGGTGACCTATATATCACTTTGAATGGTAACCACACATATGTGTAGGGTATTTATAGTCGGCTTAGACCGACTATAATTTTGATAATCCTAACTATCATAATTACACCTACTTTAAAATTTCCCATGTGATCTAACCTTCCCAACTGGTTTTACATTGTTTTTGGCTAATATTTTTTTATTTGGAAATTGGTGTTTTCGATCATTGCATTGTTTTTATCAAGGATTGAAACCTAAATGAATAACGGTTTCGGTTTTTTCCGCGTTTCGGTTACGGTTTCGGTTTTAAGTTTTTATAACGAAACGGTTTCGGTATACCGGTTCCATGTTACGCTTTTGGTTTTGATTTCGGTTTTTGTATAAATTTTCTTTATTTCCATATTTTTCAAATAATTTTACATTTTTTATATGGTGCTAAATTATGATCAAATTATGATACTGGGGTAAAATGAGAAACGTAATATAAACAATGTTTGTTGTTATTTTAGTAAAAATATTGTGTTATATGAATTATTCAATTGATTACGTCAAGAAAAAAATATAATTTAAAATTTCGTGACCACAAACCAATGAAAAGCAAAATTTTGACTTCACCTGATATATGATCTGAATTGAAAAGAAGAAGAATTTTGTACAATTTTCATCCATAAAAGCCAAAGAAATTAAATTTCAACAATTCTGTGAACTGCAATATATGTAAACAAGTGATGATCATTTTCAAGAGCAAGGCAAGTAATGTAAATCTTAATCTTTTAAATTTTAAATAAAGATCGAAGAAAAATATCTTAAACTGCATATTAATTATGAAAACGAATAGAATTAGAACACTAATTGTATTTAAGTTACTTATTTTCCATATTTTCAATTTCTTCAACATTTTATTAACAAAAAAAAATCCAATAACATAAAAATTTGAATTATATTTTAACAAGAATTAAAAAATAAAAAAATAATTGTATAAAACAAGTGATGTTGACAAGACAATTCAAAATCTCAAGGCCATAATAAAATGAACGAAAAGTCACCAAATACATTTTCAAAATGTTATAAATTTTTTACAAACATCTTTATGTATCTGTCAATTTTTAATCGATGATAAGAAAATAAGAAAATGTAAATCTATCAATTGATATATCAACTTTAAAAATGCATCAATTACTTTTTATAATATTAATCAACAAACTCGAAAATTAAGTTTTTCATAAAAATATATTTGGTGACTTTTCGTTCTACAACGACGATATACAGTATACGATATACATATACAATAAATATAAGGAATATTTCGTATAAACATATTTCTGTTTTTGTCACAGATTAAAAAAATCCGTATGCTACACGTACCGTATGTCAAGAGAACTCAAATATCTTGCAGAGTGACATTTTTCTTTGCGAACACCATGCGAACACAAACTCAAACGCTACAAAGCGAATACTAACAGAAAGAAGAGAATATAACAATAACTATTACGATTCGTATACACACACTTTCACAACGACAACTCTTCGTTGCTTTCCTGTATCATCGCATGGCAACAAACAGACGCATGACAACAGACAGACGCATGACAACGGACAGACGCATGACAACAGACAGACGCATGACAACGGACAGACGCATGACACAGACAGAAGTATGACAACGGACAGACGCATGGCACCACACTACATGTATGTATCTAGTACAGCTCTCTAGTTGGCAACAACAACGAGTTCTCTTTGTGGTACAAAAAATTTCCCGCCAAAATTCTATCAAAAGCTTGGATGCTGCTTTATTCGCATTTTTGTTGTTGTTGCACTTTCAAACGAATCGGCGGATTTGTGAAAAAAGAAAAACACAAAAAGCAATATATCAGCTAAATATATCACACTGTGAAAATGTTCATATATTATTTTTTATTACTTCATGATTTTACAATTAACAAAAAAACTATATATAAAAGTAAAACAAAAATAATAATGTGTATAAGCACAATGCATATGCACAATGGATGTACGAACTTGCGTAGCGAAGAAAAGAGAAAAAAACATTGTTTTGTCTATTTTGACTTTTGAAGCACTTTTAAAGCTATTTACCACTTCAAAAGTGCTTCTGTTTTTCTGGTTTTTTGTATACTTTTTTAAAAACCGTTTTAAACCGGTATAAAACCGAAACCGTTTATATCGGTTTTGGATATCGGTTTATTTCTGATTTTCGTATAACGGTTTCGGTTTTAAAAATGAAACGGTTTTAAAGGGATATCGGTTTCGGTTTCGGTTACGGTTTCAATCCTTGATTTTTATCGTCCAAAAAATTTGTAACAAATACTTTCATTTTTTTTGTAAAATGGTCATTTCGACCATTGCGTTCTTTTGTCCACCAAATTTTTTTTAACAACATTTTTCTTTAAACTCACCACCACGAAATTCACCACGTTAAAACTCACCACACTAAAAGTCACCACACTAAAACTCACCACAATAAAATTCACCACACTAAAATTCACCACACTAAAACTCACCACACTAAAATTCACCACACTAAAACTCACCACACTAAAAGTCACCACAATAAAATTGACCACACTAAAGTTCACCACACTAAAATTCACCACACTAAAACTCACCACAATAAAACTCACCACAATAAAATTCTGAAGCCGCACTGATAAGTTCCAATCAGTCTATTGACGATGGGCTTCAGTCTTTCACATAATACGCTCGTTAGAATCTTATACGCGATATTGAGAGAATTATCCCACTGTAGTTTCCTCGTATCGTGGGATCCCCCTTCTTATGGGTTGGGCAGAGTATACTGAGATTCCATTCGCTTGGCATGCTTTCTTCGGAGTGGATTTTATACTGTTAGTTTAATATGCTCGTTAGAACCTTATACGCGATATTGTTGAGACTTATCCCACGGTAGTTTGCTCGTATCGTGGGATCCCCCTTCTTATGGATTGGGCAGAGTATACTGAGATTCCATTCGCTTGGCATGCTTTCTTTTGACCATATTCTGCTGATGAGCTCGTGCATGCTCGTTATGAGCTCATCGCCTCCGGTCTTAAACAACTCAGCAGGCAGACCATCCGATCCTGCGGCTTTGTTGTTTTTCAGCCTGATGATGGCTGTGCAGACCTCATCATGGTCAGGCGGCGGTATGTCAACGCCGTCGTCAGCAACTGGGGTTATCAAGCTGTCTTCTCTATCGGCGGAGTAGTTGTCATCATCGCCTGCTAGAAGATCGGAGAAGTGCTCTCTCCATAATCTCAGTGTACCCTGGACATCTGTTACTAGATTCCCGTCATCGTCCTGACATTAAGAGAGTCTGGTCTTTAAACTTCCGGTCAGGCGTCTTATCTACTGAAAGATTTTTCGAACCTCGTTCCTGTCGCCATGCATCTCAATATCTTCACACTCGCGTCTTTCTAATTCTCTTTTCTTTTGCCTGAAAAGATGTTTCTCTTCCCTCCTCTTCTATCTGTATCGCTCCTTCGCGGATCGCGTAACTAACGACTGCAGGGTGGCTCTATATGCAGCGTCTTTCTCTGCAGTGGCTGCGCGACACTCTTCATCGTACCACTTGTTCCGTAGTGGGCGTTGGAATCCAAGCACCTCTTCGGCAGCCGTATGCATTGAGCGGGAGACATGTGTCCACTGCTCGCATATATCATCAAGAGAAGGAGTGCCTTGGGCAAGCAGGTGTGAGAGTCGAGCGGCATAGAATTTTTCGGTCTATTGTGTGTGCAGCTTACTGTCGTCTAGCTTTCTTTGCGTGGGCTTTCTTTGCGTCTAGCTTTCTTTGCGCCTAGCTTTCTTTGCGAGGACATTAACTAGCTGGATAGTGGTCCTTTAACTATAAAGGGTTCGGACTAGGGATGTCAATCCCGGACTATTTTTCAATCCCGAAATTTCGGGACTAAAAAATTTGAATCCCGGGATTAGTAGCGGGATTTAAAAAAATAATAGCAAAAGCATAAAATAACCATATCTATGTTTGAATAATAAACAATTATAATGCTTAAGGCTCAAATAAAACTCTTATATTCAAATGCATCTGTTTTCAGGTTGGGTATCCAAATATGCATGGTATCCAAAATTCAAAATCCGCGATATATAAACCCCAGTACAAAATTTTAATTTTGAATGAACAATAAATTTTTGATTGGTTTATTGTGGAAAATAATAGTTTATAAAAAAAATTATATTTAAAAAAAATAGTTCATAGTGGACACATTTTTTTAAAGTTGTATATGATTTTTAATTAATAACAATTTTAAAAATTAACTCAATTTAGAAACGTGGATTTATTTTTGTAAACTTAATCGATTGAGTGGATTTTATACTGTTAGTTTAATTGAATTCAGATTTTGAATAAAATTTATTCTCGATCAATTAAATTTTGTTGATTGAGATTTTTAGTACGCACAATTTGATTGTAATGAATGTGAAAAATAACGAAAAACGTTTGTTTGAAACACAAATGAAAAAAGAATTTTTATTATTTTTTAAATGCAGTGAAAAATGCAAAAATAATAAATTGCATTTATCTCCAAAACATTACGTATAGGGAAAAATCTAAAAACGCAGTTCGAAACAGCACATTGCAATAATGTAGAAATGAATGAATAAATACAGGGAAGAACAAAAGTACTAATTTTGCCGAACAGTGTTATTAGTCGAAAATAACGTAATTTTTAACAATTGTGAATTTGCTAAAAGTCAGAAAGCATGTAATTCGTTATTATTGACGTCAGTGTTTTATGATTTTAGTCCATTAAATGTTACATTTACTTTTTCACGAAATGTGTTTAAAAACATTGAAAGACTTTTGAATAAACTATTAAAAATTGATCTACTAGCGTTTTTTGTTATCCCGAAAATCCCTAGTTCGGACATTCCAGGTGCATATCCGTACATCATGATCTTTTATACGTTTGCGTAGGTTGTCATCGTGTGTTCGGGTTGATATCCGAGGCATGTTGTCTGTATTCGCTGACTTCTTTTTTCCGTAGCGGGTTTCAAGCCCAACGCACAACCTCCGTTTTGGAGGACTAATATCCCTGTCTCATTTGTCACCGACAAGAAATCCCTCAGGGAGTGAAACCCGATCTTCAGCTGGTTGCTCGGGTTAACGGGGTTCCCCAACGAGAAGGTGAGACTATGGTAACTAACAGAAGTCGGTTACTGATTTGCGCGTGCACTACACCATTATGAACCCCAGAGTCGAATTGCTTTAATGAGAAATAGTCTTTGCGATTGGAGACGCTAAGACGTAGCTTATCCGAAAGATATGATGAAGTTTTGGAATATAACAACTTTTGCATTAATATGCAGTTTCTTATATCCAGATAGTTTGTAATGCTGGAAACTAAAACGCCCTTGTATCTTCGACATATGAAAAACGTCTCAAGGGAAAAACATATCGCGTCACATTATTAAAATCTCCTCTTAGGAGGTCAGGAGTAATAGGATTTAAAAAAAGTTTGGTTGTATAGGACGCACTCCCCTTTGTCCAATCTATCCGTAGTGGCTATATAAACGAATCCTCATTATTAAAATACAATTCCCATTGGCGGTACACTTAATCCATTCCATACAAAACACAAATTTCAATTTTTCCGATTTTTCCTTGGGAGTTTTCCGAATTCCCAGTATTGAGACGAATGAAACAAAAAAGAATCATCCAAATCAAAGAATCATCCAAATTGAGTGAATAAAGCCAATCGGCAAACAACGCAAAACGCGTGTTCGTTTTCCTTTTTATACACACACAACAAAATAATAGCTTGGGGTGCAATTGTTTCTAAGAATATTCATTTGCATCTTCCAAATGTAGTCAGCCTCAACTGAAATTCATTTGAGGTAAACAATAGTATTTGAGTAGCAATAGTATTAACCAACTATTAGTTGAAGCAACTGCAACATTAATTGGGGAAACACACTTTTTATCCATTTTCATTTTTTTTATTTCCATTGCTACGGCAACTAAATTCAAAATGAGACGTAACCAATATTTAGTTGACTCAACAGATATTTGGATATATTGAATAATTGATATAACATCATGTTGTAGTAACCAATATTTATTTGATTCAACTGCGGAATCAGCTGTTTTGCGAAGCCAAAGCAGGACAACATCAGTCGCACAAGCTTAATATTTTTCACTCGTTGTTTTTATGCTGCGGACAGCGCGTGCCACGTGTAAAAGAAAATTTGGATTAGTTTTAAAGCTTGTTCGTTGTTACTGTTCGATTTTTTCATGCCCAAATATGCTTCCTTCAACAACGGACATACTATTGTACAGAGTTCTTGCAATTTTCTTTATATTTGTTGTGTTTTTATATGCAGCCCTAGCGCTCCAACGTGTTGCAAACACGAAGTCAGCAGCACATCGAATCGTCGGTAATGTTCGATATCGGGAAAGCAGTTGTGACGCTGACTTCGTGTTTGCAACCGTTGGAGCGCTAGGGATAGGAAAAATGGCCGATTTCTCATAATTAAATTAAATCCATTGCTACGGCAACTAAATTCAAAATGAGACGTAGCCAATATTTAGTTGACTCAACAGATATTTGGTTATATTGACTAAATGATATAACATTATGTTGTACCAACTAATATTAATTTGATTCAACTGCGGAATCAGCTGTTTTGCGAAGCACAAGTCGCACAAGCTTCATATTTTTCACTCGTTGTTTCTATGCTGCGGACAGCGCGTGCCACGTGTAAAAGAAAATTTGGATTCGTTTTAAAGCTTGTTCGTTGTTACTGTTCGATTTTTTCATGCCCAAATATACTTTCTTCAACAACGGACATACTATTGTACAGAGTTCTTGCAATTTTCTTTATATTTGTTGTGTTTTTATATGCTGCCCTAGCGCTCCAACGTGTTGCAAACACGAAGTCAGCAGCACATCGAATCGTCGGTAATGTTCGATATCGGGAAAGCAGTTGTGACGCTGACTTCGTGTTTGCAACCGTTGGAGCGCTAGGGATAGGTAAAATGGCCGATTTCTCATAATTAAATTGACTACCACAACTAAACAAATTGGTTGTGTCAATTGTATTCATTAGTTGTGTGAACTGATACGCGGTGTTGCAACAACTGAATCAGTGGAATGTTGACAGAACTAATTAAATCGGTTGTCAAAAAAAATCAGATGACGAATTCTTGAATTTTAGTAGTATTTTATTGGTATTTGTCAAATTCTACTATTTTTCATTCTAACCGAATTCTTCTCGAGTTTAGAATATTTAAAAGTAAAATTCCAGAACCTATGCGTTCAATTATATTTTGTAGAAACCCAATTAAACTTGAAACTGCAATGGTTATATTACATGAAGCTGGTTATGCATATTATAATCTATATAATAATGGGAATAATGTTAGAAGAAATAATATAAACTATAATTATCAAAATAATCATTTGTCAAATTATTCAAATAATACAAATCAATATAATAACAATCAAGGACGAACCCAATATAATTCAAATCAAAAATATAATCGTAACAACAATAATCAAAACAAGGATTGAAACCGTAACCGAAACCGATATCCGTTTAAAACCGTTTCATTTTTAAAACCGAAACCGTTATACGAAAATCAGAAATAAACCGATATCCAAAACCGTTATAAACGGTTTTATACCTGTTTAAAACGGTTTTTAAAAAAGTATAAAAAGAAACAGAAAATAATAAATCTTAAGTAATATGTCATTTAATAAAATTTGGAGCTCCCAAAATAAACATTTTTGGTTGTACAAAAATTCACATGTTTTTTGAGAAACGATATTTCCAAAACAACGTTCTTTAGTTTAAAATTTGTTTTTTGTTTCATTAATCAAATTAACAACCAAACACCAGCAACTCCAAGCACAATTTGTAGGTTAAAAAATGATTCAAATTTTAATAATATTGTTTTTTTTATATATTTTATTAGTAAAATATATATGGGAGATTGGGGTAAAGTGGAATAAGTTTTGAAAAGTTCATTTGAATATTTTTTAAATTCTTTTAAAGGATCAATTCAATAGAATACCATTTATAAGTCTTTTAATTATTTTTGAGTGATTTTTTAAAACAGCTCAATTTTGTACATAAACAAAAAATGAGTGATTTTTTAAAACAGCTCAATTTTGTACATAAACAAAAAATGGTAATGCAAGAAAAAAAAAAATATTCAAATTAAAAACATCCCAGTAACTAATAAGGAAATACGAAAAATGAAGTGCAAATTCGACAAGTTTAAACATTTATGTATATGGCAGATATTTATTTACATTAGTGATGATCATAAATTTCTTGATCAACTAAATAAAGATTTTCTTGCAAGAACAAGAGCAAGTGCAAGACTAACACTGCAAGAAAAGCAAGACTCTTGAGGTTTTTTTTTATCATTTTAATGTATTTATTATGTTTTTAAGGCACTGTGCTATGCACATTATTATTTTTGTTTTAATTTTATACATAGTTTTTTTCATGATTTTACAAAAAAATAATGAATTTTTCCTAAGTTATAGAATATGCACATATTTCGTGCATTATTTAATTTAACTTATAAAACAAAACAAAAAAATATATATGAACATTTTCCCCTTGTACCTCATTTAGCTGATATTGCTTTTTGAGTTTTTGTTTTTATTTTCACAAATCCATTTGAAAGTGCAACAACAACAAAAATGCGAATAAAGCAGCATCCAAGCTTTTGATAGAATTTTGGGCGGGAATTTTTTTTTACCACAAAGAAAAATCGTCGTTGTTGCCAACTAGCTGTACTAGAAACATACATGTAGTGTGGTGCCATGCGACTGGCTGCTGTCATGCGTCTGTCCGTTGTCATGCGTCTGTTGTCATGCGTCTGTTTGTTGCCATGCGATGTTACAGGATAGCAACGAAGAGTTGGCGTTGTGAAAGTGTGTGAATACGAATCGTAATTCGCTATTGTTCTCTTCTTTCTGTTAGTATTCGCTTTGTAGCGTTTGAGTTTGTGTTCGCATGGTGTTCGCGAAGAAAAATGTTACCCTGCAAGATAATATTTGTGTTCTCTTGACATACGGTACGTGTACAGGGTTGCCACTGAAAATAATTTTGTTTACCAAATTAAAAAAAATAAGTTACCAATTCCACAAAAAAATGTATAATTTTCCATTTGGTAATTGTATGAAAAAAAAACAATTCATTAAAGGTACATATATATGCATATATTATTTATTTTAGATACATTTATAATATAACACATGTAATATATTAGGTACAACCTTGAGATCAATATCCCATGTAGGAAATGCCAGGCCTGAAAAAGTAACCAAATTTGTTTATAAATTACGAAAGTGGCAACCCTGTACGTGTAGCATACGGATTTTTTTTTAATCTCTGACGAAAACAGAAATATGCCTATACAAAATATTCCTTATATTTATTATGAATGTATATCGTCGTTGTAGAACGAAAAGTCGCCAAATACATTTTTATGAAAAACTTAAATTTCGAGTTTGTTGATTAATACTATAAAAAGTAATTGATGCATTTTTAAAGTTGAAATATTAATTGATAGATTTATATTTTCTTATCATGTGGTAAAAAAAAATTGAGATCATCGATTAATAATTGACAGATACATAAAAATGTTTGTATATGAATATTTAGCATTTTGAAAATGTATTTGGTGACTTTTCGTTCTACAACGACGATATGTCCATTTTATTATTTTTACAATTATGTTTTATTACTTAATTATTGTTAAATATAATTCAAGTTTTTATGTTATTGGATAAAATATAAATTTTTTTTAATAATTTATTTTTTTGTTGAAGAAATTGAAAATATGGAAAATAAGTAACTTAAATACAATTAGTGTTCAATTTCTATTCGTTTTCATAATTAATATGCAGTTAAGATATTTGTCTTCGATCTTTTATTTAAAATTTAAAAAGTAAAATTTTGCAAGATTCTTGCAAGCAAGAGCAAGAAAGGTATTGCAAGAACAAGATCATATGTACCTATGCAAGAGCAAGACATAGCGTGCAAGAACAAGATTACCATTTCTTGCCTTGCTCATGCAAATGATCATCACTAGTTTACATATATTGCAGTTCACTGAATTGTTGAAATTTAATGTCTTTGGATTTTATGGATGGAAATTGTACAAAATTCTTCTTCTTTGCAATTCAGATCATATCAAAAAAAAAGTCAAAATGTTGCTTTTCATTAGTTTGTTGTCACGAAATTTTAAATTAAAATTTTTTCTTGGCGTAATCAATTAAATAATTCATATAACACAATATTTTTACTAAACTAACAACAAACATTGTTTAAATTACGTTTCCCACTTTACCTCATAATTTGAACATAACTTAGCACCATATAAAAAATGTTAAATTATTTGAAAAATATGGAAATAAAGAAAATTTATACAAAAACCGAAATCAAAACCGAAACCGTAACATGGAACCGATATACCGAAACCGTTTCGTTATAAAAACTTAAAACCGAGACCGTAACCGAAACGCGGAAAAAACCGAAATCGTTATTCGTTTAGGTTTCAATCCTTGGTTAAAAGATATAATAATGATCACGACAATTCAAATCAAAACTATAACAACCAGAGAAGATATAATAATGACCAAAATAATTCAAATAAAAATGTCACAAATAATAATAATCCGAGCAATAGGCCAACATCAATAGAAATCGGAAATTTTCGGTTAGCTCCCGAAAGGAATTGTGCTACATAGTAATTAATAATTGTAAATTTTGAATAGATACAGGGGCAACAAATTCCGTTTTTAATGAAAATCTTGTACACACTTTAAGCAAACCTAAAGCAATAAATAATATAACTTTAGTTAACAAAAAAAGTAACATTGAAGAGTTTCATTTAAAGAATGAATACTTTGATATTTTCATAATAAATTGTAATAATGAGTATGAGGGACTATAGGTAATGATATATTAAAAAAATATAAATCGATTATAAATTACGAAACAAATACACTTCATATAAATAAACTGTTTTAAACTGTATTCATGCAGTCCAGAAGAAAATAAAACAATTGAAATAAAAACAGGAGAACATTTATGTTGATTTTCATTAGTTTGTTGTCACGAAATTTTAAATTAAAATTTTTTCTTGGCGTAATCAATTAAATAATTCATATAATTTGGTGGGGATATTAATGTGGGATATTTAATTGCATACCTTAATTTTAAAGTTTTTAATTATGCTGAACCTCCCCACCCTCAGAATATTATTCATATATCAGAAATTTACGTCTTATATCCCCATAAATTGTATATAAAAGTATAAAAAAAACTAAAAAACTTAAAATTTTGAAAGGCTAATATTTCATAGATTTGATTTTAATAATTTAAAGATCAAATTTCCACTATGAAAACCTGGGAAATAATGAAAAAAAAAGTGGAATTATCACGCCCATTTTTGGACCACATATTCTTAGGTGAATTCTCATAATACGTTTTAAATTTTATACTTATATCTTGAATACTTTTCGAGTTATTAGTTCCGAAATAGTTATATAAAAGTGACTTGTATGGGAGGAGGGCGTGTCCGTTAACCGATTTGGCTCATTTTCAAACTCAGTTCCTACTTTTGGATAAAATATATTGAGACGAAATTTCATCACATTCTGATCAGAATTTCTCAAGTTATTCTGTATTCGGACAGCAAGACAGCAAGACGGCAAGACAGCAAGACAGCAAGACGGACAGACAGACAGACAGACGGACATGGCTAAACGGGTTCGGGTAGTGATGCTGATCAAGAATATATATACTTTTCCATACCGGACACGCCTCCTAAGGGGCGTTACAATATATGCACAAAGTTAATATACCCTGTACCTCATAGGTGTAGGGTATAAATATGGAAATAAAGAAAATTTATACATAAACCGAAATCAAAACCGAAACCGTAACATGGAACCGATATACCGAAACCGTTTCGTTATAAAAACTTAAAACCGAGACCGTAACCGAAACGCGGAAAAAACCGAAATCGTTATTCGTTTAGGTTTCAATCCTTGGTTAAAAGATATAATAATGATCACGACAATTCAAATCAAAACTATAACAACCAGAGAAGATATAATAATGACCAAAATAATTCAAATAAAAATGTCACAAATAATAATAATCCGAGCAATAGGCCAACATCAATAGAAATCGGAAATTTTCGGTAAGCTCCCGAAAGGAATTGTGCTACATAGTAATTAATAATTGTAAATTTTGAATAGATACAGGGGCAACAAATTCCGTTTTTAATGAAAATCTTGTACACGCTTTAAGCAAACCTAAAGCAATAAATAATATAACTTTAGTTAACAAAAAAAGTAACATTGAAGAGTTTCATTTAAAGAATGAATACTTTGATATTTTCATAATAAATTGTAATAATGAGTATGAGGGACTATAGGTAATGATATATTAAAAAAATATAAATCGATTATAAATTACGAAACAAATACACTTCATATAAATAAACTGTTTTAAACTGTATTCATGCAGTCCAGAAGAAAATAAAACAATTGAAATAAAAACAGGAGAACATTTATATAATATTCCTGTAGATAAAGACAACGGAAATGTCTTAATAAAAAATATTTATTTAAATGATGCCAAAGATTTTAAAGCTATGATCAAAATAAATAATTCAGATTCAATAAAATATATATGCGATATTTACAAACCATTTAAAACAGTTGAAATTTTGGAAATTCATAATTTGGATGATTATAATTGTATGGAGGATGAATGTATTAATAACGAATATATTTATGCAGAAAATGTGAATAATTGCACTGACGATCAAAGTATTAATAACGAATATATTATTATAACAGAAAGAAATACTTACAATAAAGATGGAAATGTAAATAACGAATATACCTTAAAATGAAATGTTGAAGCCTTTGAGACTTTATCGAAGTCAGTTGATTTTGTACTAGATTTACTTAATAGTTCTGACGATATTTAAATGATGGGAGATTTTAATCTACCTGATTTAAAATGGCATAGATCTGACGATGATACATATTACTGTGCATCTAACTCTAAAACCCGACAAGAACAAATTTTTGTTGTCACTATCTCATCTGACTTACAACAAGTTGCTCTATTCATGCTCTAACAGGCATTGATAATTATCATCCACCTTTAACAATTTATTACCAATCTGATAGAGATAATATAATTAATTCTCGCTTTTCAGATATAGTATATTTATTTTTGCGAAATCAGATTATGCTAAAATGAATGAATTGTTATTTGCAAAACATGATTTTTTATCAAACTATATTGACAATAATCAACTCGATTGTTCCATAAATTTCTTTTACTTTAAACAGTTTTTTTGTATTGCATTATCGGTACCTTACAGTCTGAAATTTTCTAAGCAATCATCATATCCATGGTACACCAAAGAATTAAAGATTTTACGTAATTCTATGAATAGAGCATGGAATAGATATGTCAATAGTCAAAATTCTAACGAGTAAATAAGCATCACTTTATTCTGATTATGTTGAAAAAATGAAGCTTAAAATATTACCAGACCCTAAGAAGTTTTGGGGTTTTATTAATACTAAAGAGAAAAGTGAAGGTTTTCCATTATCATTTGGCTGCTGTCATGCGTCTGTCCGTTGTCATGCGTCTGTTGTCATGCGTCTGTTTGTTGCCATGCGATGTTACAGGATAGCAACGAAGAGTTGGCGTTGTGAAAGTGTGTGAATACGAATCGTAATTCGTTATTGTTCTCTTCTTTCTGTTAGTATTCGCTTTGTAGCGTTTGAGTTTGTGTTCGCATGGTGTTCGCGAAGAAAAATGTTACCCTGCAAGATAATATTTGTGTTCTCTTGACATACGGTACGTGTACAGGGTTGCCACTGAAAATAATTTTGTTTACCAAATTAAAAAAAATAAGTTACCAATTCCACAAAAAAATGTATAATTTTCCATTTGGTAATTGTATGAAAAAAAAACAATTCATTAAAGGTACATATATATGCATATATTATTTATTTTAGATACATTTATAATATAACACATGTAATATATTAGGTACAACCTTGAGATCAATATCCCATGTAGGAAATGCCAGGCCTGAAAAAGTAACCAAATTTGTTTATAAATTACGAAAGTGGCAACCCTGTACGTGTAGCATACGGATTTTTTTTTAATCTCTGACGAAAACAGAAATATGCCTATACAAAATATTCCTTATATTTATTATGAATGTATATCGTCGTTGTAGAACGAAAAGTCGCCAAATACATTTTTATGAAAAACTTAAATTTCGAGTTTGTTGATTAATACTATAAAAAGTAATTGATGCATTTTTAAAGTTGAAATATTAATTGATAGATTTATATTTTCTTATCATGTGGTAAAAAAAAATTGAGATCATCGATTAATAATTGACAGATACATAAAAATGTTTGTATATGAATATTTAGCATTTTGAAAATGTATTTGGTGACTTTTCGTTCTACAACGACGATATGTCCATTTTATTATTTTTACAATTATGTTTTATTACTTAATTATTGTTAAATATAATTCAAGTTTTTATGTTATTGGATAAAATATAAATTTTTTTTAATAATTTATTTTTTTGTTGAAGAAATTGAAAATATGGAAAATAAGTAACTTAAATACAATTAGTGTTCAATTTCTATTCGTTTTCATAATTAATATGCAGTTAAGATATTTGTCTTCGATCTTTTATTTAAAATTTAAAAAGTAAAATTTTGCAAGATTCTTGCAAGCAAGAGCAAGAAAGGTATTGCAAGAACAAGATCATATGTACCTATGCAAGAGCAAGACATAGCGTGCAAGAACAAGATTACCATTTCTTGCCTTGCTCATGCAAATGATCATCACTAGTTTACATATATTGCAGTTCACTGAATTGTTGAAATTTAATGTCTTTGGATTTTATGGATGGAAATTGTACAAAATTCTTCTTCTTTGCAATTCAGATTATATCAAAAAAAAAGTCAAAATGTTGCTTTTCATTAGTTTGTTGTCACGAAATTTTAAATTAAAATTTTTTCTTGGCGTAATCAATTAAATAATTCATATAACACAATATTTTTACTAAACTAACAACAAACATTGTTTAAATTACGTTTCCCACTTTACCTCATAATTTGAACATAACTTAGCACCATATAAAAAATGTTAAATTATTTGAAAAATATGGAAATAAAGAAAATTTATACAAAAACCGAAATCAAAACCGAAACCGTAACATGGAACCGATATACCGAAACCGTTTCGTTATAAAAACTTAAAACCGAGACCGTAACCGAAACGCGGAAAAAACCGAAATCGTTATTCGTTTAGGTTTCAATCCTTGGTTAAAAGATATAATAATGATCACGACAATTCAAATCAAAACTATAACAACCAGAGAAGATATAATAATGACCAAAATAATTCAAATAAAAATGTCACAAATAATAATAATCCGAGCAATAGGCCAACATCAATAGAAATCGGAAATTTTCGGTTAGCTCCCGAAAGGAATTGTGCTACATAGTAATTAATAATTGTAAATTTTGAATAGATACAGGGGCAACAAATTCCGTTTTTAATGAAAATCTTGTACACACTTTAAGCAAACCTAAAGCAATAAATAATATAACTTTAGTTAACAAAAAAAGTAACATTGAAGAGTTTCATTTAAAGAATGAATACTTTGATATTTTCATAATAAATTGTAATAATGAGTATGAGGGACTATAGGTAATGATATATTAAAAAAATATAAATCGATTATAAATTACGAAACAAATACACTTCATATAAATAAACTGTTTTAAACTGTATTCATGCAGTCCAGAAGAAAATAAAACAATTGAAATAAAAACAGGAGAACATTTATGTTGATTTTCATTAGTTTGTTGTCACGAAATTTTAAATTAAAATTTTTTCTTGGCGTAATCAATTAAATAATTCATATAATTTGGTGGGGATATTAATGTGGGATATTTAATTGCATACCTTAATTTTAAAGTTTTTAATTATGCTGAACCTCCCCACCCTCAGAATATTATTCATATATCAGAAATTTACGTCTTATATCCCCATAAATTGTATATAAAAGTATAAAAAAAACTAAAAAACTTAAAATTTTGAAAGGCTAATATTTCATAGATTTGATTTTAATAATTTACAGATCAAATTTCCACTATGAAAACCTGGGAAATAATGAAAAAAAAAGTGGAATTATCACGCCCATTTTTGGACCACATATTCTTAGGTGAATTCTCATAATACGTTTTAAATTTTATACTTATATCTTGAATACTTTTCGAGTTATTAGTTCCGAAATAGTTATATAAAAGTGACTTGTATGGGAGGAGGGCGTGTCCGTTAACCGATTTGGCTCATTTTCAAACTCAGTTCCTACTTTTGGATAAAATATATTGAGACGAAATTTCATCACATTCTGATCAGAATTTCTCAAGTTATTCTGTATTCGGACAGCAAGACAGCAAGACGGCAAGACAGCAAGACAGCAAGACGGACAGACAGACAGACAGACGGACATGGCTAAACGGGTTCGGGTAGTGATGCTGATCAAGAATATATATACTTTTCCATACCGGACACGCCTCCTAAGGGGCGTTACAATATATGCACAAAGTTAATATACCCTGTACCTCATAGGTGTAGGGTATAAATATGGAAATAAAGAAAATTTATACATAAACCGAAATCAAAACCGAAACCGTAACATGGAACCGATATACCGAAACCGTTTCGTTATAAAAACTTAAAACCGAGACCGTAACCGAAACGCGGAAAAAACCGAAATCGTTATTCGTTTAGGTTTCAATCCTTGGTTAAAAGATATAATAATGATCACGACAATTCAAATCAAAACTATAACAACCAGAGAAGATATAATAATGACCAAAATAATTCAAATAAAAATGTCACAAATAATAATAATCCGAGCAATAGGCCAACATCAATAGAAATCGGAAATTTTCGGTTAGCTCCCGAAAGGAATTGTGCTACATAGTAATTAATAATTGTAAATTTTGAATAGATACAGGGGCAACAAATTCCGTTTTTAATGAAAATCTTGTACACGCTTTAAGCAAACCTAAAGCAATAAATAATATAACTTTAGTTAACAAAAAAAGTAACATTGAAGAGTTTCATTTAAAGAATGAATACTTTGATATTTTCATAATAAATTGTAATAATGAGTATGAGGGACTATAGGTAATGATATATTAAAAAAATATAAATCGATTATAAATTACGAAACAAATACACTTCATATAAATAAACTGTTTTAAACTGTATTCATGCAGTCCAGAAGAAAATAAAACAATTGAAATAAAAACAGGAGAACATTTATATAATATTCCTGTAGATAAAGACAACGGAAATGTCTTAATAAAAAATATTTATTTAAATGATGCCAAAGATTTTAAAGCTATGATCAAAATAAATAATTCAGATTCAATAAAATATATATGCGATATTTACAAACCATTTAAAACAGTTGAAATTTTGGAAATTCATAATTTGGATGATTATAATTGTATGGAGGATGAATGTATTAATAACGAATATATTTATGCAGAAAATGTGAATAATTGCACTGACGATCAAAGTATTAATAACGAATATATTATTATAACAGAAAGAAATACTTACAATAAAGATGGAAATGTAAATAACGAATATACCTTAAAATGAAATGTTGAAGCCTTTGAGACTTTATCGAAGTCAGTTGATTTTGTACTAGATTTACTTAATAGTTCTGACGATATTTAAATGATGGGAGATTTTAATCTACCTGATTTAAAATGGCATAGATCTGACGATGATACATATTACTGTGCATCTAACTCTAAAACCCGACAAGAACAAATTTTTGTTGTCACTATCTCATCTGACTTACAACAAGTTGCTCTATTCATGCTCTAACAGGCATTGATAATTATCATCCACCTTTAACAATTTATTACCAATCTGATAGAGATAATATAATTAATTCTCGCTTTTCAGATATAGTATATTTATTTTTGCGAAATCAGATTATGCTAAAATGAATGAATTGTTATTTGCAAAACATGATTTTTTATCAAACTATATTGACAATAATCAACTCGATTGTTCCATAAATTTCTTTTACTTTAAACAGTTTTTTTGTATTGCATTATCGGTACCTTACAGTCTGAAATTTTCTAAGCAATCATCATATCCATGGTACACCAAAGAATTAAAGATTTTACGTAATTCTATGAATAGAGCATGGAATAGATATGTCAATAGTCAAAATTCTAACGAGTAAATAAGCATCACTTTATTCTGATTATGTTGAAAAAATGAAGCTTAAAATATTACCAGACCCTAAGAAGTTTTGGGGTTTTATTAATACTAAAGAGAAAAGTGAAGGTTTTCCATTATCATTTAAAAATAACGAGGAGTTCACAAGTGACCCTGATATTATATGTGGCTCATTTGCTAGCCTTTTTAAACAATCGTTTAGTAGTGATCCGTTCATTATTGATAATAACTATTTTCAATACATGCACTCAGCACCCAAAACTTCACTAGATTCTATGTCCTTTACACCGGATCTAATCTTGCAATACATTTCGTCAATTGATGATGATTATAGCTCTGGGCCAGACGGTATTCCTGCTACAGTTTTAATGAACTGCGTCGTTATGTATGCCCCTTAGTATCATATTTAATAAATCAATTAATGAAGGTAATTTTACAAAATGTTGGAAAAACTCATTTAAAAGTCCAATTTTTAAAAAAATGTGCAAAAACGATGTAACCAATTATAGACCAATTGCTAAACTCTCATCTATCCCGAAATTGTTTGAACGCATTGTGTATGATCATGTAAAAATTCATTGTAAACATGTAATTACAACACAGCATGGATTTGTTACCGGTAGATCCACGGTATCAAACCTACTGGACTTCATCTCATTCACAACTGGCGAAATTGAGTAAGGAAAACAAGTTGATTGCATATATACTGACTTCAGTAAAGCTTCCTCACAATTTATTTTTTTTCAAATTAAAGATACTTGGTTTTCCAGAATTCTTTGTGTAATGGCTATAATCTTATTTTTCAAATACGTTTCAGAAAAGTTTCATCTTCACCTTTTATTGCAACATCCGGGGTACCTCAGAGTAGCCATCTTGGACCTCTTTTATTTATTTTGGCGATTAATGATGTCATATACAATATAAAGTACTCCAATCTATAAATTTATGCCGCTGACATGAAAATTTATAAGGCTATCAAGGATGAGAACGAAACTAAATTACTGCAGACAGATTTAAATTTTTTTGAGATTTGGTGTTTTAAGAACATTTGGTACCTAATAAAGATAAGTGTCAGTCTATGGTATTTTCTCGAAAGAGAAACAATATAGAGTATAACTATATGCTAAAAGAGGAAAATGTTAGTCGAGTACATATAGTAAAGAATCTACGTATGTTTGTTGATCCCACTTTATCGTTCAAACTTCATATTGAACATATATGTAAAAAAGTCTCTTCATTGCTTGGTTTTATCAAGCGCTGGGCTAAAGAATTTAATAGTCCTTTGACTACATTAACTCTATATAATACTCTAGTACGTTGTCATCTAGAATATGCAAGTCAAGTATGGTCTCCTTTTTATAAAGTGCACACTGATCGTATCGAACGTATACAAAAAAACTTTGTACGATTTCATAATTACAATCTTCCACCATACGAGGATCGGCTGAAGCAATTAAACTTGAAATCACTTGAAGATAGCAGAAAATGCCGATATAATCAATATACATCAACTCATTACTCGTAAATTGGATTCACCAGAGCTTCTACGATATATTACTTTTATTCAAAATCGTAGAAGTCGTGGTGATACATTATCCTATCTTACATATAGTATAACAAATTATGTTGTATCATCACCTTTTAATCGTATGTGTAATATAGTTAATAATTGCACACATTTTAATGTTAATCTGTAAAAAAGTCAACTCAAATGTAGATTGAAGCTTTAATAACAAAAATAATATTGTAGATATTTTAAAAACCGCATGCGTTTGTTACGAGGCCAACTACTATTAGTGGGTACATTTTTTCAAGCATTTATGCTTTGAAAGTACAAGCTGGCTGTATTAGCTAAAACTCGATAATAATATTTATAGATCAGAGGAAAAGGTAGATTTGAGGATAGATCATTTGAATTCAGAAGAAACTCAGAAATTAATGAATATCGAGGGCTTATATTCAATACTATAAATAAGAGTTCCAAGTATGGAGTAGTATATATATTCTTCTTAAGCGTAATATGAGTAAATTTCGTCCTGTCCATCCGAGGGTGTAGTCCATCCTAACTCACAAAGAATCGACTCAATTTGTATGAAAAAGGATATAAAATCTATGTAAAAACTATGAAATCGGTAAACGAAGGATGACGTCACATTTTCTCAATGGATATTCATTATCATAGAAGCTATAGGAGCTATTAAAAGAATTTGTCGTATACCGAAAACTAACTTTTATATGCACAAAGTTAATATACCCTGTACCTCATAGGTGTAGGGTATAAAAATGGTCTTAATTGATACAATTAAAAAAATTCAGCAATTTCGCGCTATTCGTCGTGCCATGGTAGATAGAGATTATTGCTATTCAAATGTGGTCAATGTCTATGAAAAACGAGCAGATAGAGCATATTGCACAATATTGCAGTGGAGATAGATCAGAAAATATTATTGGAATCAGCGAATTGTTAATTATACCCTACACCTATGAGGTACAGGGTATATTAACTTTGTGCATATATTGTAACGCCCCTTAGGAGGCGTGTCCGGTATGGAAAAGTATATATATTCTTGATCAGCATCACTACCCGAGTCCGTTTAGCCATGTCCGTCTGTCTGTCTGTCTGTCTGTCTGTCTGTCCGTCTTGCTGTCTTGCTGTCTTGCGAATACAGAATAACTTGAGAAATACTGATCAGAATGCGATGAAATTTCGTCTCAATATATTTTAGCCAAAAGTAGGAACTGAGTTTGAAAATGAGCAAAATCGGTCAACGGACACGCCTCCCATACAAGTCACTTTTATATAACTCTTTCGAAACTAATATTTCGAAAAGTATTCAAGGTATAGTTATAAAATTTAAAACGTATTGTTAGAATTTACCTAAAAATATGTGGTCCAAAAATGGGCGTGATCCGCCCACTTTTTTTTTCATTATTTCCCGGGTTTTCATAGTGGAAATTTGATCCGTAAATTATTAAAATCAAATCTATGAAATATTAGCCTTTCAAAATTTTAAATATAGGCGTGGTCCGCCCAATTATATTTTTCAATTTTTTATTAGTTGTTTATACTTTTATATAAATTTTTTAATTTATGGGGATATAAGACGTAAATTTCTGATATATGAATAATATTCTGAGGTTCAGCATAATTAAAAATTTAAAATTAAGGTATACAATTAAATATTCCTCATTAATATCTCCACCAAAGGTGTAGGGTATTCCATAGTCGGGCCCGACCGACTATAAAAATCCGCCCCATGTGACCGAACTTACCCATGTGACCTAACTTTCCCAACTCGTTATTAATTATCGTAGAAGAAAAACTGATCGCCACTTTCATGGTTTGCGATTTAATGAGTTTTTTCGCTCTCCTGAAAAACTGTGTTTTTGTAGATAGACTGTATTTAATATAAGCCCTCGATATAATTAAAGAGTTTAAAGGAACTTTTATTGAAAATAAAATTCTATGTTTTACCAACGCTATAAAACACAAAATCATATTAAAAGAATATATTTCTATTAAGAGCAAAATATACAGATACTTTTATATACATAAATTAGAGATTCAAAAACAAATTCAAAAAATGTTAGAATCAGAAGGTATTAAACCAAGTGCGAGTCCATATAATAGCCCAGTTTGGGTAGTATCAAAAAAAGATGCTTCCGGCAAAACTAAATGGCGATTAGTGATTGATTATCGGAAATTAAATGAAAAGACAGTAGATAATTCTTATCCATTACCCAAAATACTACAGAAATTAAGAGATTATTAGGCATGACAGGATATTACAGGATATTTATAAGAGGCTATGCGGATATAGCAAAACCAATGAAAATATATTTAAAGAAGAATGCTATTATAAATCAAAATAACGAAAAATATATGGAAAGTTTTAATTGTTTAAAAGAAAAATTAATAAATGCACCTATTCTAATATATCCAGATTATAACAAAGAATTTGAAATAACTACAGATGCAAGCAATTATGCGATAGGCGGAGTTTTATCACAAGACAATAATCCGCTATCATTCATATCAAGAACACTAATCGAGTCTTAATTAACTTAATTATAGTGTCATTGAAACAAAACAATTTAGACCTTATGTTTATGATCGAAAAGTTAAACTATTTACGGACCACATACCTTTAATGTGGCTCAATAATTTAAAAGAACTAAATAGTAAATTAATAAGATGGAAATTTCAATTAAAAGATTTCGACTACGAAATCTATTTTAAAAAGGGTAATGAAAATAAAGTTACAGATTGTTTAGGTAGAATAGAAATACATATGAATGAAGATATAGATGAAAACCTAAATGCAGTTGAAACCATAAATCATGAAAACAATATAATTAAAAATATAGAAACATTCGAAGAATCTCAAATTGTAACAGTAATACAAACAAAAACACCGATCAATTTATATAAAAACAAATCAAATTAGAAATTATACAATCAGGATCAATGAATATAAGAAATATTTACGTTTTTGATAAAAATAGGATAGTAATAAAAGCGAAAGTATTTGATGAAATCACTATTAAATTATTAATTAAAAATCATTTTAATCCAAAATATATGAACGCAATATTTACAGATGACAATAAATTTCTCAAAATTAATGCAATTTACTTCGAGCATTTTAGGAATTATAAAGTTATTCGTTGTAATCGACTATTGATCGATATCACTAACTGAGAAGAATTACAGAAATAATTGAACAAAAACACTTAACAATATACTTGTGAATTGTGTATTTTAGAACAATATGACAGAAATCCTATTAAAATAACTGAAACTCCAAAGAAACCAAATCAGATTATACATTTAGATATATTTTTATTCAAGTACGAAATCAATGTTTGTAACTATGATAGATAAATTTAGTAAAGTCGCTCTTTTGGTAAAAATACATAATCGCACAGAAAAAGAGTTTAGAAAAGCGTTAAAAGATTTATTAGTACTTATGGAAATATCGAGAAAATAGTAACAGATACCGAATTAGGAATGAAATCTAATTTAATGAAAGAATTTTAAAGAGAGAAAAACATAACAATACATTTTACATCAAGTTCTAATCATAATGGGAATTCTGATATTGAACGACTTCATACCCAATATGCCATTGCACTTAATATTCATTTGCGAATGATTTGAAATCTATCATTACTTTCAAATCATAGAGTTGAGGTTAAGGTTTGAAACACTGTCTACGCCAATACTAAATTGTCTACGCTTAAGTTTTGGTTCGCAACTTATAATACAGGCGGCGCTTAAAGCTGTTAGAATTCGCCGTATTATATCTATTTTATATTTTCTTTTAAACTTTAGTTTTAATGTTAAGTTACAAGAAATATTCTCGTTCACTTGATTTCTGACCGTATCATTGGTAAGAATTAAGAATAAATTTTATAACGAACAAGAAACTGCTGCGTCTTTCTTTCCTTGTCCAAATCAGTTTGACTTCGTTCCAACATTTCTGCCAGCGAATTCACTGAAGAATTCACCAATTCCTTTGACGTTTTTGTCTGCTACATACAACAAATTCATCATTTCAACTCATCATTTTCGATTCCCATTGCTACATGGTCCTGTCCGAACCAGATTCTTAGAGGAGCATACAAAGAGTCCAAATTGAAAATTCCAAAAGTCTCATAGTTCCAAAAGACGCATAGAAGCTGAAGTATTGTTCCAATTCATCTAATTCATATCTACTTGCTGCAACTCATCTTTACTCAACATATTCAGCAAAAGTTAATTGCATTATTTCATTTTATTCGTATATTAGTACAAAGTGCAAAGCGTATTGGGAAACACGACGCAAAGTGCGCGTAGTTTCATAATTTCGGTCAAAAACTCATCCTAAATAGTTTTATTTAAATAAAAAACATATGCCAAGTTCGAGTAATTTTGGAAAATTCAAAAAAAAATTACATCTCAGTGAGTGTTTTTTGTATTATACATAATTTTAAAATAAAAAATATAAAAAAATGCGATAGCGTAATATCGCAATATAATAAAAACGTTCCTAAATATAAAAAGACCACATATTCCATAATGCCATATTAAAAAATTATTAAAGTGTTCGTAAAATAAAAAATGATATAATTCTTTAATAAATATACCCGAAATCATTCCTACTAAATATAAAAAAGTCACCAAATTCCTTAAGAAAAACAAAAATAAAAATTGTAATATTAGCGAAAGTTTCCAACAGTGTTAATTTCAAACTAATTTTAAATTAAAATTTTGTTCTTGTTAATATTTTGTGTGAAATTTTAAGTTCAATTTTATATGTGTTAAAATTGTGCACAAAAAATAATACAAATACAATATTTCTAACGTTCACCAATTTTGACATATAAATTTGTCGACCGCTGTAACAGAGCACGCTACGACAGTGATCAGTCTCCGTTAATTCGAAAAAAAAACAATTTCGTTGTCACGATCGCTGTTAAATAACTCAGCTTAATGTAAGTGATCGCTACCTGCTAACTATTTGAGAGAGATTCCAGTACTTCTGAAACGTTGTATTCTGTTAATGGGTAATGGGTGAGTGAACGCTCTCACTGTTAAGAAAGTAAACATTGTCATTTCACATAATTGCAAATACACTCTCTCCATGTGTCTTTACAAAAATATGTTTAATTGAACAACGCAGCAACGTTACGTCCATAATTTATTATCTAATACATTTCAGCACAAAATTACAATATTTCTAAAAAATAAAGTCCAAATTAAAAAAAAAATATATACATATATATATTGAAGTGAGATCTGGTGCGTAAAGCGAACTAAAAGACGGGAGAACTGGCAGTTGTATGGAAGAATTATTCGGTGGCGCTCGTCATAGGTCATCATAGGAGATGCAACTAATCGGTCACACACTCGGAGAAGTCATTTATCATCAATAAATAGATTTAAATTCAAAATGCTACTAGATGATGAAATGGATTGTTTTTCAGAGAGATTTTTATATTCAAATGGATATCCTATCATTTGTCTCAAAATCATTAAATGAATTTTTACAGTATTTATCTCTGAACTTGTAATCAGCGTTGATGGATGACAATAAGTGAAAAGATGTTCTATAAAAGAACCGAAATACATAGGCTATAACCCGAATAGCTTTTGGAAATTCTGAAAAACGATCTGAAATATCTTCGTAATTTTGCAACAACGCGCAATGGGATCTAATGGTTGCGTGGATGGTATGTAGATTAGATCTAGGCCAATTCGATGGAGATAATTTAAGCCACTGAGGCCATGCCACCATAAATCATTATGGATAAGTTCTTGTGGTGACAACCCACGACTTGCTAAATCTGCAGGATTAGTAGGGGAATCCACATGAAACCGGTTACAATGTCAAGTAGTTTCAACAATTTTCGACACACGTTTAGCGACGAATGTTGTCCACTGACATGGTGGCTTTCGCAACCATGCTAGAACTATTGTAGAGTCTGTCCATTTAAAAAGTTCGTAATTTTGTATATCGAGTTGTGGTAGCAGCGCGTCAACCATTTCAGCTAACAAAACTGCTCAACATAACTCAAGCCGAGGAAAATATAAATATAAATAAATAGTTTGGCGCTACAGTCCTGTACAGAACTTCGGCCGAGCTCTCTCACCATTTTGAGCTGTGCGTGTTATATTTGTACTCAAAGTGGTGGGACCTACAGTTTATTGCCGAATCCGAACGGCGGGTGAGAGCTTTTCATAGGCAATGGTTTTACTCTCGTAGGTTTGCCATTTACTGACGAGAGGTAGCGCGGTATAGAAAAATGTTTCTATGAAAAGATGTTGTTAGCCCCAGTCCAGGCTTGAACCGGGGACCTTTCGACTCGCAGTCCAACGCACTAACCACTGAGCTACCGCGGCTATAGGAATAGAAATTGTTTTAACTGGTGCGACCTTTGTCGTGGCAGTTAATAGATGCGTTGAAATGGAATTTGGATGAATTATACGAACATAAATGGATGCAGCATAGGCTTTCTCCGATGCATATCTAATCCAACGTATAGCTAATCCAACGTGGAATTTTTATTTGATTAAGGTAGCGATAGTTGGATAAAAAAGTGTTCCATTTTTGAAGGCAATTAATGGGCAAGTTGTCATCCCAATCTATTCGCTCTAGCCATATTTCTTGCATAAGAATTTTTGCTACTACTATACACGGAGCTAGCCAGCCAGCTGGATCAAATAGCTTTGAAATATGCGAAAGAACATCGCGTTTCGTATATGATGTTTATTGTGGAATTAAAGTGGTTGAAAAGAAAAATGAATCTGAACTAGCATTCCATCTAATGCCTAAAGTTTTAGCTGTACTGGAATCTTCAAAAAGGAGAAAATCTTCATTAAGTAAATGATCACGCGGAATTTCCGATAGAAGTTTGAGTTGGATGTCCATTTTGGTAGTGAAAATCCAGCTGAAGCCAGTGCTGCAATGAGTTCATCACAAGCTCTCAATGCAATGGAAATGTCATGGAAACCAGCTATAACATCGTCAACATACATGGAATTACGAAGGATATTGGTTGCAAGAGGGTGTGATTTTTCAACATCCTGTGTTAACTGAAGTATAGTGCGGATTGCCAAATACGGCGCACAATTTACACCGAAAGCTACGGTTTTAAGTTCGAAATCGCAAATTTCGTTACTAATTGAGTCACGGAAAAGAATTCGTTGCAATGGATTTTGATCTGAATCAATCAATATTTGCCTATACATTTTTTGTAAGTCGCTGTTGAAAACAAAGCGATAGAAACGCCATTTTAGAATCAACAACGTTAAATCGGATTGGAGTACGAGGCCTGTATAAAGCACGTCATTGAGACTAGTCCCATTGGATGATGGACTAGACGCATTGAATACAACACGTATCTGTGTAGTGGTGCTCTCAGGTTTGATCACAGCATGGTGTGGTAAATAGTAATGAGACGGAATATATTCGAATTTTGGAGCAGGAACCACACGCTTGTGATCCAACTCAAGATATTCACGCAGAACTTGATCATATTTATTTTTGAAACTTAGATTTTTGCACAAACGTGCTTCATTTCTTAGAAACTGTGCTAGTGCAATCGATCGCGAATGGGTTTCTGGATACCCTTCTTTGAATGGTAATTTGACTACGTACCGACCTTCACAATTTCGTTTAGTGGTTTGAACATATTTCTTTTCACAAAAGTGATCGGATTGGGTCATGAAATGCTTTTGTGGAAGATCTTCCACCTCCCAAAATCGAGAAAGTTCTAAAGAAATCTCATTAAAATAAGATACGCGAGTAGAAAATGACTGAATGGAGCTTCCTGAAATTGGCCCAGTCAGAATCCAACCAAATATTGTCTCCTGACCTAGTAATGAGCCACAAATATTGCGTTGAATTCCTTCCAAAAAGATAGAAGGAAGAAGATCGCCACCAATTAAAATATATACACGTGAACTTTTAAAGAAATTGGAATCTGCAAGCGGTAGATTTGGTAGATTATTTAAAATGGCTGGATCAATATGTGAAGCAGGCAAATTTCCTGTAAGATGTGGTAATACTAAAGCGTTTGCTTCAATACGAATTTCGGAATTAATCGGAGAACTTAGAATGAAAGAGCAAATCTTATGAGCTTGCGCAGAAATAGCATTATTAAGACCTGAAATTTGTGTTCTTGTTGAATGAAATGGTAATTTAAGTAACTTGAATAATCGTTCGGGCCTCCCCCCGAGTTTTTTGGTTTAGATGAAACAACTTTTCAACTGGACTTAGGCGTGAATTATTAACGTAAATTGTAAAAAGATCGCGAAAGGATGGCCACATGAGATAGTCTCCAGTGAATACCTCAGTATCACATGGAGGTAAGCGGAAATTTAGACTGGAATTCGGAATTTCGTGAACTAAAGAAACGGAAGAATCTACGGGACCTAGTGACAACTTCTGAATACATTCACCTAACCGAGCGACACACCGAACGTAAGCCTGATAATTGCTGTGATAGCGACCCTTTATGGTTTCCAAATCGTAAGCTGCATCAGATCCTGAAGCATCATCCTTCTGCGTTGAAATTTCCACAATGCAGCATTCGTAAGCTGTCTTCACATTTATCCAAATCGACTTGATCTCATCTCGATGTACTTCTAATGTGTGCGTCGAGTATCCTGCAAGTGTTGTATCTGAAAGCTCCACCTCAAATTCCACCAAGCTGTCGGTAAGACTTATAAACGAATCCAAAGCGGCCATGCTATTTAACAGGTAACGTCGGTGGTGAATGAAAAAAGTGCGAAGAAACTCGGAAATATCGAACGAAATTTTGTTTTTTGAAAATATAAACAATTAATTTTCAATAAATTTATTAAAGAAATATGAATTTATCACGAATTTGAAATCCGCAAAAAAAAAGAATTAAATGAAAAATAATTCACAAGACTGAACTCTTAGAAATTGTAGAAATATTTGGTGAAACCGAATTAAGTCTAACTAAAATTTATTTAGAGTGCAATAATTAAAATCAAATGTCATTAACATTAAATGAATTGTGGCTGAGTATACACAACTGTTGAAACAGTTAATTGGAATTTGATAAAAATATAGATATAATATAATAATAGAATGTAATGGAACGTAATGTAATGTAGTTGAAATATTATAATTTGTAAAATAAGAACTTCAAATTGTATAGAAATTGTTAGCAATTCTATTTTTTTTACCATATATTTTCTCACAGTGTATTCTGTGTTTTTAGAGATACCATTTCATATAATGCTTCAAAGTATCCAATTCTGCTGCAAAGATTCGTTATGTTTTGTTGTAATGTTGAAATAATTTTTGTTTTTGTTTCTATTTTAGTTTTATTTAATGTTGTATGTTGCAAACAAAAAACAACATTAAAATGCAGTATCAGCTCACTAGTTGCTGCGAGAATAGGATATATATATACATATATATATATATATATATATATATATATATATATATATATATGTATATATATATATATATATATATATATATATATGTATATATATATTGATATATATATATATATATATATATATATATATATATATATATATATATATATATATATATATATATATATATATATTTATATATATATATATATATATATATATATATGCAAACAAAAAACAACATTAAAATGCAGTATCAGCTCACTAGTTGCTGCGAGAATAGGATATATATATATATATATATATATATATATATATATATATATATATATATATGTATATATATATTGATATATATATATATATATATATATATATATATATATATATATATATATATATATATATATATATATATATATATATATATATATATATATGTATATATATATTGATATATATATATATATATATATATATATATATATATATTTATGCGAGAATAGGATATATATATATATATATATATATATGTATATATATATTGATATATATATATACATATATGTATATATATATAAATATATATATATATATATATATATATATATATATATATATATATATATATATATATGTATATATATATTCATATATATATATATATATATTTATATATATATATATATATATATATATATATATATATATATATATATATTTATATATATATATATATATATATATATATATATATATATCAATATATATCAATATATATATCAATATATATATACATATATATATATATATATATATATATATATATATATATATATCCTATTCTCGCAGCAACTAGTGAGCTGATACTGCATTTTAATGTTGTTTTTTGTTTGCAACATACAACATTAAATAAAACTAAAATAGAAACAAAAACAAAAATTATTTCAACATTACAACAAGACATAACGAATCTTTGCAGCAGAATTGGATACTTTGAAGCATTATATGAAATGGTATCTCTAAAAACACAGAATACACTGTGAGAAAATATATGGTAAAAAAAATAGAATTGCTAACAATTTCTATACAATTTGAAGTTCTTATTTTACAAATTATAATATTTCAACTACATTACATTACGTTCCATTACATTCTATTATTATATTATATCTATATTTTTATCAAATTCCAATTAACTGTTTCAACAGTAGTGTATACTCAGCCACAATTCATTTAATGTTAATGACATTTGATTTTAATTATTGCACTCTAAATAAATTTTAGTTAGACTTAATTCGGTTTCACCAAATATTTCTACAATTTCTAAGAGTTCAGTCTTGTGAATTATTTTTCATTTAATTCTTTTTTTTTGCGGATTTCAAATTCGTGATAAATTCATATTTCTTTAATAAATTTATTGAAAATTAATTGTTTATATTTTCAAAAAACAAAATTTCGTTCGATATTTCCGAGTTTCTTCGCACTTTTTTTATTCACCACCGACGTTACCTGTTAAATAGCATGGCCGCTTTGGATTCGTTTATCCGTCTTACCGACAGCTTGGTGGAATTTGAGGTGGAGCTTTCAGATACAACACTTGCAGGATACTCGACGCACACATTAGAAGTACATCGAGATGAGATCAAGTCGATTTGGATAAATGTGAAGACAGCTTACGAATGCTGCATTGTGGAAATTTCAACGCAGAAGGATGATGCTTCAGGATCTGATGCAGCTTACGATTTGGAAACCATAAAGGGTCGCTATCACAGCAATTATCAGGCATACGTTCGGTGTGTCGCTCGGTTAGGTGAATGTATTCAGAAGTTGTCACTAGGTCCCGTAGATTCTTCCGTTTCTTTAGTTCACGAAATTCCGAATTCCAGTCTAAATTTCCGCTTACCTCCATGTGATACTGAGGTATTCACTGGAGACTATCTCATGTGGCCATCCTTTCGCGATCTTTTTACAGCAATTTACGTTAATAATTCACGCCTAAGTCCAGTTGAAAAGTTGTTTCATCTGAACCAAAAAACTCGGGGGGAGGCCCGAACGATTATTCAAGTTACTTAAATTACCATTTCATTCAACAAGAGCACAAATTTCAGGTCTTAATAATGCTATTTCTGCGCAAGCTCATAAGATTTGCTCTTTCATTCTAAGTTCTCCGATTAATTCCGAAATTCGTATTGAAGCAAACGCTTTAGTATTACCACATCTTACAGGAAATTTGCCTGCTTCACATATTGATCCAGCCATTTTAAATAATCTACCAAATCTACCGCTTGCAGATTCCAATTTCTTTAAAAGTTCACGTGTATATATTTTAATTGGTAGCGATCTTCTTCCTTCTATCTTATTGGAAGGAATTCAACGCAATATTTGTGGCTCATTACTAGGTCAGGAGACAATATTTGGTTGGATTCTGACTGGGCCAATTTCAGGAAGCTCCATTCAGTCATTTTCTACTCGCGTATCTTATTTTAATGAGATTTCTTTAGAACTTTCTCGATTTTGGAAGGTGGAAGATCTTCCACAAAAGCATTTCATGACCCAATCCGATCACTTTTGTGAAAAGAAATATGTTCAAACCACTAAACGAAATTGTGAAGGTCGGTACGTAGTCAAATTACCATTCAAAGAAGGGTATCCAGAAACCCATTCGCGATCGATTGCACTAGCACAGTTCCTAAGAAATGAAGCACGTTTGTGCAAAAATCTAAGTTTCAAAAATAAATATGATCAAGTTCTGCGTGAATATCTTGAGTTGGATCACAAGCGTGTGGTTCCTGCTCCAAAATTCGAATATATTCCGTCTCATTACTATTTACCACACCATGCTGTGATCAAACCTGAGAGCACCACTACACAGATACGTGTTGTATTCAATGCGTCTAGTCCATCATCCAATGGGACTAGTCTCAATGACGTGCTTTATACAGGCCTCGTACTCCAATCCGATTTAACGTTGTTGATTCTAAAATGGCGTTTCTATCGCTTTGTTTTCAACAGCGACTTACAACAAATGTATAGGCAAATATTGATTGATTCAGATCAAAATCCATTGCAACGAATTCTTTTCCGTGACTCAATTAGTAACGAAATTTGCGATTTCGAACTTAAAACCGTAGCTTTCGGTGTAAATTGTGCGCCGTATTTGGCAATCCGCACTATACTTCAGTTAACACAGGATGTTGAAAAATCACACCCTCTTGCAACCAATATCCTTCGTAATTCCATGTATGTTGACGATGTTATAGCTGGTTTCCATGACATTTCCATTGCATTGAGAGCTTGTGATGAACTCATTGCAGCACTGGCTTCAGCTGGATTTTCACTACCAAAATGGACATCCAACTCAAACTTCTATCGGAAATTCCGCGTGATCATTTACTTAATGAAGATTTTCTCCTTTTTGAAGATTCCAGTACAGCTAAAACTTTAGGCATTAGATGGAATGCTAGTTCAGATTCATTTTTCTTTTCAACCACTTTAATTCCACAATAAACATCATATACGAAACGCGATGTTCTTTCGCATATTTCAAAGCTATTTGATCCAGCTGGCTGGCTAGCTCCGTGTATAGTAGTAGCAAAAATTCTTATGCAAGAAATATGGCTAGAGCGAATAGATTGGGATGACAACTTGCCCATTAATTGCCTTCAAAAATGGAACACTTTTTTATCCAACTATCGCTACCTTAATCAAATAAAAATTCCACGTTGGATTAGCTATACGTTGGATTAGATATGCATCGGAGAAAGCCTATGCTGCATCCATTTATGTTCGTATAATTCATCCAAATTCCTTTTCAACGCATCTATTAACTGCCACGACAAAGGTCGCACCAGTTAAAACAATTTCTATTCCTATAGCCGCGGTAGCTCAGTGGTTAGTGCGTTGGACTGCGAGTCGAAAGGTCCCCGGTTCAAGCCTGGACTGGGGCTAACAACATCTTTTCATAGAAACATTTTTCTATACCGCGCTACCTCTCGTCAGTAAATGGCAAACCTACGAGAGTAAAACCATTGCCTATGAAAAGCTCTCACCCGCCGTTCGGATTCGGCAATAAACTGTAGGTCCCACCACTTTGAGTACAAATATAACACGGCACAGCTCAAAATGGTGAGAGAGCTCGGCCGAAGTTCTGTACAGGACTGTAGCGCCAAACTATTTATTTATATTTATATTTTCCTCGGCTTGAGTTATGTTGAGCAGTTTTGTTAGCTGAAATGGTTGACGCGCTGCTACCACAACTCGATATACAAAATTACGAACTTTTTAAATGGACAGACTCTACAATAGTTCTAGCATGGTTGCGAAAGCCACCATGTCAGTGGACAACATTCGTCGCTAATCGTGAGTCGAAAATTGTTGAAACTACTTGACATTGTAACCGGTTTCATGTGGATTCCCCTACTAATCCTGCAGATTTAGCAAGTCGTGGGTTGTCACCACAAGAACTTATCCATAATGATTTATGGTGGCATGGCCTCAGTGGCTTAAATTATCTCCATCGAATTGGCCTAGATCTAATCTACATACCATCCACGCAACCATTAGATCCCATTCCGCGTTGTTGCAAAATTACGAAGATATTTCAGATCGTTTTTCAGAATTTCCAAAAGCTATTCGGGTTATAGCCTATGTATTTCGGTTCTTTTATAGAACATCTTTTCACTTATTGTCATCCATCAACGCTGATTACAAGTTCAGAGATAAATACTGTAAAAATTCATTTAATGATTTTGAGACAAATGATAGGATATCCATTTGAATATAAAAATCTCTCTGAAAAACAATCCATTTCATCATCTAGTAGCATTTTGAATTTAAATCAATTTATTTATGATAAATGACTTCTCCGAGTGTGTGACCGATTAGTTGCATCTCCTATGATGACCTATGACGAGCGCCACCGAATAATTCTTCCATACAACTGCCAGTTCTCCCGTCTTTTAGTTCGCTTTACGCACCAGATCTCACTTCATGGAGGAAATCAATTAATGCTTCGTCTAATTCGATTGCAGCTTTGGATACCAAAGGTAAAGAATATGATTAAAGCTACAACACATAACTGCCAAACTTGCATAATTTACAAACAAAAATTACAAACACAACTAATGGCCGCGTTGCCTCCTGCACGCACGGTTATCACGTCCTTTCACTAATACTGGTTTAGATTTTGCTGGACAATTCGATGTGAAAAATTACACAGGCAGAGCGTGCCTGATAACTAAAGGTTACGTCTGTCTATTTGTCTGCTTCGCCACGAAGGCGATTCATCTCGAACCTACATCAAATCTGTCTTCTGATGCATTTTTGGCAGCTTTTCATAGATTTGTATTCAGACGTGGTTGTCCCCTGAATCTATATTCAGATAACGGAACCAATTTCGTAGGTGCTTCAAAAAAACTTGCGGAAGATTTCCTTAAAGTTTCGCGAGCAGCTATTACATCGAATTTCAGTCACCAAAATATTACATGGCTTCATACCTCTCGGCGCTCCTCATATGGGTGGCCTGTGGGAGGCGGGAGCGAAAAGTTTCAAAATACATTTTCGCAAAGTGGCTGGTCCCTACAAATATACGTTTTAGGAATTGTCCACACCTCTTTCTCGAATCGAAGCGTGTCTTAATTCACGCCCAATTTCACCTATGTCTGACGATCCTACAGACACATACGCATTGACTCCTGAACATTTCTTAGTTGGAGGTCCACTACTTGCTCCTATTGAACCTGAAATCCACGAGCAGCCTATATCCATCATTAACCGATGGCAACGACTCAAGTCTCTACAACAATATTTCCTTAAAGATGACAATTTACCTCCAAACGAATGCGTTTAGGAAGGGTCACTAACGTTCACTTGCGAAGTGACGATAAAGTTAGAGTAGTCGATATCCTTACCAATCGTGGTTCGAATAGAAGACCTGTGGTTAAACTAGTCTTACTCCCGGTTCACTAATTACAATTATTTCATTATTTATATCATAACACAAATATTCATCTTACAGCCACAATGCCAAAATACAGGAACAAATCCGCCGCTAACAACACACGCAGACCTCATTATAAGAAACATCATTACAAGAACATGGCATTCCAGTGCCAACTTTGTTCACGCTATCACGCGCTACGATTTTGTCCAAAATTTCTGGAGATGAACACCAAAAAGAGGATGCGTGCAGTTCTTCTCCACAAGTATTGCGATAATTGTTTAGCTCATAAACATTCTGGCCGATCCTGTCTTTGTGGCTCCAGATGTCATTACTGCCAAGAAGATCATCCATCATACGCTCCTGCATATGAGGCATTCTTTTTCAAATCGAACACGAAATATTTTTGACACTCTGGTTTTGTTTCAATTTTTTTTATGGATTACTTATTGAAAATAAGCCCACCCATATTTTTTTTTTTTTTTGCTTTTTGTCAATTGGTTTGAAAATACAGGGTGTTTAAAAATTGAAAATATGACGCATGGACCTTTTTTAAAAATTATATAACTTCAATATAGCGTCAAGTTTGATCTCATTTTGAAGGTAATAGAATTTGATTTATTTCCCTATACAAATTTAATATATTTTTGATTATCATGTAACTGTTATAAGCAATTGAAACGTTTAAGGGCATTTTACTTAACGAGAGGTATTTTTATTTTTTTTTAAATTAAGACTATCATTTTCCTCGTTAAATTCTATATAAAGAATATTCTTTTGTTGGGTGGTCATTTGTGCACATCTATATGAAAACCATTTTTATACCCTACACTAAGAGTGAAAGGGTATATTCAGTTTGGTACGCCCTTTGTAACACCCAGAAGGAAGCATCCCCGGTATGGAAAAGTATATATATTGTTGATCAGCATGACCTCCTGAGTCGATTTAGCGATGTCCGTCTATCCGTCCGTCTGTCTCTCCGTCTGTATGTCTGTTGAAATCCCTACTACTTACACGGAGGGAAATAAAATTCTAAAACTCGAGAAGAATTCGGTTAGAAAAAAAAAATAGTAGAATTTGACTAATATCAATAAAATACTACTAAAATTCAAGAATTTGTCATCTGAATATCAAGAAAGCAAATTACTTAGTTGTCAAAAAAGTAAACAAACTTTATTCAACTGGATTTTCTGAAGTTAATTTATTGATTATTAAAAACAAAAAAGAACACGCAAAATTGTTGCTGTATTCATCGCAAAAAGTACATGTGTTTATTCATTGTTGTTGTTTTCATCGATATTGCTCTGTCTGTGTGATATGTTTTATTAAGTTCTTAGGTAAAAAAAAGTAACTTATTACAATTTGTCTGGATTGCAATTTTTTTTCTTCTTAGGTATCAAAAAACGGCATGATATACAATGTTTGCATGTGTGTGTTTTCACGAATAGAACAACAAAGCACAGCGTCTGTGTATGTATGAATGTTAAAGATATAAACAAAAAAAACGATTTTTCCTACAAATATTGGTATGGTTTCAGTTCGTAAACATAAATTTGGGTTCAATTTTGCATAAATACCAAGTTGATTCATTCCATTGTTATCTAAATATACTATACAATGCTTATGGGTAGCGTGCGGAGGGTTTATACATAACCAACAGAAGAGGCAACATAAGATAAGAAAGTGTATAAGGTATGTAAACGGTTTCAGAATAATATACAGAGATTAAATTAAATAATAATAATAAAAATAAAATAAAAAATTTAATTACATTAAGTATTCAAAGAAATCATTTACTATACAAAAATGCATATAGGTAATAAAGTTCTAAATAAACATTAAATTAACTCGACAATATTTTTTTATACCCTACACTAAGAGTGAAAGGGTATATTTAGTTTGGTACGCCGTTTGTAACACCCAGAAGGAAGCATCTCCGGTATGAAAAAGTATATATATTCTTGATCAGCATGACCTCCGGAGTCGATTTAACGATGTCCGTCTGTCTGTCTGTCCCTCTGTCTGTCTGTTGAAATCACGATTACAGAAAAAGTAGAAGAGGTAGAACAATGAAACTTTAGATTTAAATTACTTATATATCTAAGCTGTCTGAACAAGAAAATTGGCATGCTAGGTCTATTGTGACCTGAGAACCGACCACTTATGTTCAAATACCTCATATAAAATGAACATCTACAGATCAATATTACTGTATACGTGTTTTGTAAACTTTTTTTGGTTATATATATATTGACTCATGCTCAAATACATGAAAATAATGTTTTCCGGCGATACGACTTGTGGTTCCAAAAAAAAAAATCGAAATTCGGTACACCTACCCATTTGTAAATATGGGTATCAAATGAATAGAAATTCTTCAGCGATTGAAAGTTTGTAATTATTTTCAGGATTCGTAACCCTGGTGGTCAATATACCACTTTGAATGGTAACCACACATATGTGTAGGGTATTTATAGACGGCTTAGACCGACTATAATTTTAAAATTTCCCATGTGATCTAACCTTCCCAACTGGTTTTTGTTCAAACGACTGTGCGCATATGCTGCTTTGTTATGTGTTTTGGCTATATTTGATTTATCAGTAAAATTACCTAACACCTTGATCAGCTTATTGCCCACCCAATGTAGTCGGTTCTCTCAACTGCTAAGTCGGTTCTTATAACAAAAACAAAAAATTGTAATATACCAAAAAGGATTTAATTTAATTTTTAATCGTAAAAGATCAGTAAACAGGTAAATGAATAAAAACCAGTTGGGAAGGTTAGATCACATGGGAAATTTTAATGTAGGTGTAATTATGATAGTTAGGATTATCAAAATTATAGTCGGTCTAAGCCGACTATAAATACCCTACACATATGTGTGGTTACCATTCAAAGTGATATATAGGTCACCAGGGTATACGAATCCTAAAAATAACTACAAACATTCAATCGCTGAAGAATTTCCATTCATTTGATACCCATATTTACAAATGGGTAGGTGTACCGAATTTCGATTTTTTTTGTAATGAACCACAGGTCTTTTCGACGGAAAACATTATTATCACGTACTTGAGCATGATGTCAATATATATTTGACCAAAAAAGTTTACCTAAGCACGTATACATAAAAATTGATCTTTTTATGTACATTTTATATGAGGTATTTGAACCTAAGTGGTCGGATCATAGGTCACAATGAACCGATCTCGCCAATTTTTTCGCACATACAGCGTAGGTATATTAGTAATCAAAGTTATAAGTTTCATTTATCTAGCTCTTCAATTTTAAAAGTAGTAGGGATTTCAACAGACAGACGGACAGACAGACGGACAGACAGACAGACGGATAGACAGACGGACAGACGGACATCGCTAAATCGACTCAGGAGGTCATGCTGATCAAGAATATATATACTTTTCCATACCGGAGATGCTTCCTTCTGGGTGTTACAAACGGCGTACCAAACTGAATATACCCTTTCACTCTTAGTGTAGGGTATAAAAATGTTTTCATATAGATGTGCACAAATGACCATCCAACAAAAGAATGTTCTTTATATAGAATTTAACGTGGAAAATAATAGTCTTAATTAAAACAAAAAATAAAAATACCACTCATTTAGTAAAATGTCCTTAAACATTTTAATTGCTTATAAAAGTTACATGATAATTTAAAATTTATTAATTTTGTACAAGGCAATAAATAAAATTCTATTATCTTCAAAATGAGACTAAACTTGACGCTATATGATGCACAGATGCAAAGTTATATAATCTTCAAAAAAGGTCCATGCGTTATATTTTAATTTTTAAACACCCTGTATTTTTAAACCTATTGAAAAAAAGCAAAAAAAAAAAAATATGGGTGGGCTTATTTTCAATAAGCAACTAAGTATTTTTGACGAAATCCGTTCGATTTGAAAAAGAATGCCTCATATGCATGAGCGCCTACGTCCAAGCTCAACTTTTGCATCAGTGTCAACGCTTCCACTGTCATTTTCAGCCATCATGACACAGCTCTGCATTAGCCTGCTTCCGTCAGCGTTAATAAAACTAGAGGCTGATGACAATCTTCACTACGATCGCTCGTTGCTTGATCCGTGTACAACGAAAAGCAAAATATCCGCTGCGTTAATCAAACAATTAAATATAACAACGACTTCAATCGGTAATGACAAAATTTGTTCCGTCGTCATTCGATCTAAATTTGACGTAAATCTTAAAATTACCGCCATCCTAAGGGTCGATAATCGCATTACCATGCATACACCTATTCGTTCCTTAGATGAAAAATTAAAAATAATTTTCAAAATCTTAAGCTAGCCGGCAATAAATCAGTCTGCACCAATATCCATTGTCTTGGGAGCAGACCTATATCCTAAAATTATAAAATCAGGTATCATACCGAGCAGCAGCGGTCTCCCTGTTGCTCAAAATACTGTGTTTGGCTGTATACTGTACGGTCCCTGTGCTACATAATTACATAAATAAATAAACTCATACGCACGCACGCACACATGTACTAATATATTGAATTTATACTGAATATAATGCAATTGAAAGCCTTTATTATATATAGTATATTATTATTATTATTACTTATTATTAGCACTACATATACTTGGATTAAATATTTTTTTTCCATAAAAATTATATAAAGAATTATATAACTTAAAATTTGATTGCAGCCGTAGTGCAAGGTGAGCGGCATGTCTACGCCAAGACTAAATTGTCTACGCTTAAGTTTTTGTTCGCAACTTATAATACAGGCGGCGCTTAAAGCTGTTAGAATTCGCCGTATTTTATCTATTTTATATTTCCTTTTAAACTTAAGTTTTAATGTTAAGTAACAAGAAATATTATCGTTCACCTGGTTTCCGACCGTATCATTGGTAAGAATTAAAAATAAATTTTATAACGAACAAGAAACTGCTGTGTCTTTTTTTCCTTGTCCAAATCAGTTTGACTTCGTTCCAACATTTCTGCCAGCGAATTCACTGAATAATTCACCCATTCCATCGACGTTTTTATCTGCTACATACCTACAACAAATTCATCATTTCAACTCATCATTTTCGATTCCCATTTCTATAAACACCTTTAACCTAAATTTAAGAATCATAGCTTTTTCAATAAAAACTGGTAGCTTAACCTTAACTTGAAAATTCCCTTATTCTTAATTCAATATAAACACTATTTCTTAAATTGATTTCAACGTTTACTTCAAATCAAGATTTAGCCTTATTTTCAACTCGATACCAAATTAACCTACATTTATTTTTTTGCTTTTAAATATTGACTTATTCCTACAAAATAAGTAAAATAAGAGGATCCTCATATAGGACAACAAAAAGGGCATTTTTCAAATAATTAACCCGTTATATGTCATCCAACCAATATCGTAGACTTCAAGCCCGAGCGTCAAGACAACTGCAGGAAATCGATGCCAGCATCCAAAATGTGGTAGACTTGTTTTTAAAGCTTGTATGTTTCAAGCTCTCGAATACCATTCTGTAGCCTACTCAAGGTTTGCGGGGGCGGTCGATATATTGTTTTAAAGATTCACAGAAGTCGAAACACTAATAGATTTCGGTAAGCTATTAGATTTGGATGCGCGTTGTTATTTTATATTTTTTGTCAGGGTTTATATGTAATCATAAAAAACATACTGTTTTTAGAGTCACTACATTTTTGTTCCTAATTTTCACTGCCCTTTTTGGCAATGTCTTTATCAAATCATTTTCAAATTCAGATTTAGCGTTAAATACAGCACTTATTTTATATTTGAAACTGATTTGAAGAACACACTAGACCTTAAAGGCAATTATGGTTATTTTTTCAAACGCTTACCCTGTGGCATATTGGATAATACCATTAATGAACATTTGCGTATTTTAAAACACTCAAAAGGACATTTTAGCATTGAAGAACAAATAATACTTATTAATGGGTATTATAATAATACAACCAGGGCTCGGGTGGAACTGGAACCGGACCGGAACCGTTTCATTTTTATAGAACCGGAACTGGAACTGAAACCGTTTTTGAAAGTTTTTATGGAACTGGAATCGTTATTTTATTTTTCATAGAACCGGAACTAGAACGGAAAACCAAAACCAAAACCGGAACCGGAACTGGAACCATTACTAAATTAATTAGATCAGAAATTAATATATCAAAAAAAAAAAAAAATTAAATCAATTTGGACCATGAATTTGGAAACAAAAAGAAATATTAATTAAGTTACACATGTGGACAATAGCATTTAAAAAAATATTGAGCTTTGCAAATTTTCTTTATACATATTGATTGACATACAAAATATGTTTTGTATTTTTGTCAATTATTATATCTCAAAAGATGTATTTTATAATAAATTTGACGTTTTACTAACGTTTAAGATCGTGGCCCCGCCTCAATACGACTATGAAACCATGCGACTTTATAAATGGTCAATTCCCATATATTATTATATTTGTTAGTTTAAAACATACATATAGTAATGAGACCCACGACGTTTGAATACAAACACAAATTATTTTCTATTTTCTATAAAAGTTTATTTTGCCCCTTATCATGTATCTTTTTATGATCGTCTCGTTTTTAGTCCCCTTCGTCTAAAATTCTTCGTCTAAAATCAGTAAGATAAAATTAATAATACTATACTTGAAAAGAAAACTAGAATTATAGAACGTTTAAACAAAGATAGAATAGATGAAAACATTATAGAAGACTAGCTGGACCCGTGCACGACTCGTGCCAAGATTTTGTGAATGCAAATTAATATAAAAAACATTTTTATTATTTATATCAGGGACCCGTGCATCGCTGTGGAACTTTTTTTATTGGTTTTGTAAATGTAGTAACCAAATAACAATTCTCCGCTAAAACAACTTTTCTCAAAGACAATTCTTTCTCAGACTGCGCTTCCCCTTAGAATTCTTCCCCGTAGAACATTTCGCCGTAGAATTCAACTCAGTAGAAATATTCCCCGTAAAATTCTTCCCCTTTTGAACGCTTTTCCGTAGAATTCTTCCCAGTAAAATTCTTCCCGTAGAATTCATCCCGGTAGAATTGTTCCCGGTAGAATTATTTCCCGTTGAATTTTTCCCCGTAGAGTTTTTCACAGTAGATGTTTTAGTGTGGTGAGTTTTAGTGTGTGTTTTTATGTATTGAGTTTTAATGTGGTGAATTTTAGTGTGGTGAGTTTTAGTGTGTTGTGTTTTATTGTCGTGAGTTTTAGTGTGGTGAATTTTATTGAGTTTTTGTATGGTGAGTTCTAGCGTTATGAGTTTTAATGTGGGAAATTTTGGTGTGGTGAGTTTAAAGAATTTTGGGTGGTTGTTAACCTGGTGTGAAATATCTTGATATCACTATAATAACTGTTGACATAAACGTAATATTGACATACACGTAATGTAAAATGTATCTTCCATGGGGGGTGCCACGCCCAATGGTCCAATCACTCCCACATTCGGCGAAACCGTTTAGAATGGTTAAAAATAACGCTGACCAAAATTTCATGAAATTTGCTATTCCAATTGCTGATATAAAGTGTTTTTAATTTTTGGGTTATATGGGAGGTGCCACGCCCAGTCCACCAATCTTACCGAGATATAGCATATACTTTGCCCAGGCCCAACATACATATTGTGCCAAAATTTTATTTAATTCGGTTTTGACGACAAAAAGAACGTAATGGTCGAAATCACCATTTGTAAAAAAAAATAATCGACAAAAACAACAATGTTCAAAAAATTTGGAAAAAAAAATTGTTAAAAAAAAGTTTTGGACGACAAAAACAATGCAATGGTCAAAATCACCATTTTCCAAAAAAAAAAAAACAATGTCGAAAAAAAAATGTTTTTGTTTTTGATTTTTTTTTTGGTTTTCATTTAGTTTGGATTTTTGTTTTAAGTTATTGCTTTTGTTTTTGTATTTTTGTTTTTGTTTTGTGCTTTTGTGTTTGAAAAAATTACGCAAATTTCATGAAATTATTAAAAATACACTTTTTATAGCGTACATTTTAAAAACAGGTTTTACAACTGTTTTCGCAATAATTATTTTAGCGATACACCAAATAAAAGCGTGAAATTGACTACATTTATAGCAGTAACTTTACAATCATTTTTTAGAGTGTAGATAATAATCATAATATTAATAAAAAAAATTATCTCAATAACTCCCTTTTTTAAAAATTTAAAATAAAATATATGTTAAAGAGTATCCTTTTGCTAACGAACAGTAAATTTAATCTTGTTTTGGCTAATACAGCTAGCTTGCACTTCACAGCATAATGCTGGAAAATATTTACCCACTAAATTAGTTCGGCTCGTGAACAAACACATGCATTTGTTTCATTATAGTTTTAGTCTACATTTGAGTTGGTTTTTTGACTGATTTATATTATAGTGTGGACAATTATTAACTAAATTACACATTCGATTGAAAGGTCATGCAGCAACATAATTAGTTCTACTATAAGGTAGATAAAAAAGAACATAACGATTTCTGATACTTCTACGATTATAGTTAAAACTAATATAGTTAAGAAGCTCGGGTGAATCAAGTCTACTCGTAATTAATTGATGTATATAAGTGATATCGGCAATCTGTCTGCGCTCGTCAAGAGTCTTTAAATTTAGTAGTTTCAGACGAGGTAATTACATCTCTACAGTGGATTTTAACTTGATCATATACAATACGTTCAAACAATTTCGGTATTGATGACAGTTTAGCGATTGGCCTATAGTTATTTACATCATTTTTACACCCCTTTTTAAAAATTGGGCTTATAAATGAATTTTTCCAAAATATTGGATTTATTAAATATAGAACAAAGTGGTTTACATAACGAAGTACCACATTTCTTTATAACTGTTGCCGGGATACCGTCTGGTCCAGAACTTAAATCATCATCAATCGTCGAAATATATTGCAAAATCTGCTCCGGAGAAAATGATATAGAGACTAATGAAGTTTAAGGAGCAGAATGCATGTAATCAAAATAATTAACATCGGTTATAAAAGAATCATTAAAGAATGATTGTTTAAATAGGCTTGCAAATAGGCCACATATCACATTAGGGTCGGTAGTGAATTCATCATTATTTTTAAATGATCATTATTTTTAAAACCATCGCTCCTTTTTTAGTATTGATGAAACCCCAGAACTTTTTTGGATCTGATAAAATTGGTATCTTCATTTTATCAATATACTCAGAGTAATGAATTTTCGATCTAGATTTGAATTTCAGAAACATTTTGTTGCATGTTTCTAGGTTACTTGGGTCTTGACTGCTGACATATTTATTCCATGCTCTATTCCTAGAGTGTACAGGGATACGTTGAAGTCTTAGTGAACTTAAGGCTATATGGTACAGATAGTGCTAAGCAGGAAAAGAGTTCATGGTAGAAATAGTTTATGGCAACATCAAGTTCATTATCATAAACATAGTCTGAAATTAAATCAATTTTAGCAGACAATAATTCATCTAACAATGAAAAGTTGGCTTTTTTAAAATTAAATTCATAAGCATTGTCTGCATATTTACCATTAATGATATTCGCTCTATCAGATTGGCGGATGATATACATCAATGTCCATTAGAACATTCGTCGAATTTGTAACTACAACATTGTTACTATCTGTAGTAAATACTAAGTCAAGTTGTCGTTCCAGACAATAAGTAATACAACTTACTTGTTGTAAGTCAGATGATATAGTGACAAATTTCTGTTCTTGTCGAGATTTAGAGTTAGACGCACAAGAATATGTGTCGTCGTCAGAGTTATTCCATTTTAAATCTGGCAAATTAAAATCACCTAAAAGTATAATGTCATCAGAGCTATTAAGCATTTCTAATAAAAAATCTATGGACTTAGATAAGGTCTTATAGACTTCTATGCTACTTTTCGGGGGAATGTAAGCGGTTAAGACATATACACTGGAATTGTGAAGTACAATCTTAACACAAATAAGCTCTAGTGAAGCAGCAATTGGAATTTCTAATTATGAACCTATTAAATTGTTCCTTATTGCAATTAATATACCACCACCGACTGGAGATTTTTCCAGGCCAAATCTATCTTTTCTAAAAACATTGAATGAATTATCAAATAATTCTACGTTTGAAAAGCTCTTATTTAGCCATGTTTCAGTTAGTGCGATGATATCAAACGCAAAATTCTGAGTGGATAAAAAGAGATCCCGAGTCTTTGAACGCAATCCCCTTACGTTTTGGTACTAAGGGAGATACGCTTAAGTTTTCTGGATTTTGGTGGACTGTTTTAGTTGGTCTATTGTTTCTTTTGGTTTTGAACTTGGAAACAAGGATGTTATCAGTCCAAAGATTTGAACTGATAATGACCGCAGCATGTTCTTCAGCAATTGACAAAGTAAAAGATGCATGCGATGGCCTGTTTCCGATTTTTTATTACAAGAAATGTAAGTATCAATTGGCACGAGTTTATTCATTTTTATAAAATTGGAAATATTTTCTGTTGTTGTGTCAGGCATCAACCGAGATATATAAATTCTTTTTTATTTTGGGATTTGCTTTTAATTTATATACTAACTGATATATTACTACTTGTGGTTGTTTTGGGTAGGGTAACTGCTATTAGTGATGGACTAATAGAAGGAACAGAAGTTCTTTGGGAACTACGTTTAGCCTTAGGAGGACTTAAAGATTTATTATAATATTTTCGTTTGCGTTTTTTTTTTTCAACTTTTTTAGTTGAAGGTTCATTATCAGAGACTGATTCATTAATAATAGCTGTATTATCTTCAATACAGTCAGGCTTATTTGCGGTATCACTGCTTTCTACTGTTGAGCTGAATTCTTTTAACGAATTTTAGATTTCACTGTAGTTTGAATTTAAAATACTAAGTTTTTCACCAACGGACAGTACCAGTAAAATTCAGTGCATCTAATGGAACAATTGACAACAGGGACCAGAACAGGAAAACATTAAGTTAAAAATGTTCTGACTTTTACATTTGTCCCTCTGTGAACAGGCTGCGAAGTTTTCAATGGATAAAAAATCCATAGTATAAAATTATCGAAAAACATAATGTTAAGAATTAAGTGCTAAAAAAATATAAGTCAAGCAAGGGTTAATGTTATTACGTTTAAGCACACTAACAACACAACAAGAGATTAGCGTAAACAAATATTGCACAAAGAGGAATTGAAAGACACAAATAAAATAATAATTCACATGCACCAAATTAATTTAGTTACAAAAATCTATGTAATTCGTAGTTTCATAAACATTGACTATTTGTTAAATCAATTATTCGATCAATAATGTAAAACGCGTGTACACTTTATAATATTATTTATATTAATTGATTTTTAAGTGAGGATATTATAATCGCAAAAGCATGCACTAAAAAAGACGACCGTCACCGACAAAGGAACGAAACCAACTGAAGAAAATTTCAAAGTGTTGTTTGTTAGGGCGGATCGCAACCAAACTTTTATTTTTATTTCAAAATGTAATAGGGCTTAAAGTTACATTATGCTGCTAGAGTTTACCACAAAAATGTTGAGTCGAAAAAAATAATGTCATATGTTCGAGCATTGCAGGTAAAGTTAAAAAACGCTTTAAATCCATTATTTTATTTTTTTTTACCATCTGGGCCATACAACACCAAATCGAGCGGATGGCCAATTTTTATAACTTTGAGCCACTGTATCACTAAAAGTAGTGGGCGAAAAAAATAAAAAAAAAAATTATCAATGCATATCTCGATACCCTTTATCAGTTGTCCAAATTTTATTGAAATCGAAGACAGTGAGTTCCAACTGCTAGTCGATTTGGTGTGGAATGGCCCATCTTCACAATTTTTTGCCTCGTAATAGACTCAAAAAGTTAGAGATTGTATCTATTAATGTCCTCCTAAAATTTCATCAATTTTTAATAAAATCTTATACCCGTGCATAGTCCCTGAAGTTGAAAAAGTACAAAAAATCGACATTTTCTTTGTTTAAACCGTTCTAAAATCGGCATGGATGGTTATTTTGACCTGTAATTTTTTTATATTTGTTTTTAGGTGTGCTGAATCCAAATTTTTTTACGGCCAATTTCTATCGGGTATAGTTTTTTTTACTGATTCCATCATATTGCTTTAAGTTTTGTTGTCGTTATTGGTCTTAAATGTTATATAATGGTCCTAGAATTTCCATCATACAATTTTAGTAAAAAAAAATATCTTTCTGTGTTCTAGCATTGCAACCGAAGGTAAACATATCTTTAAGAAATATAAATTTATGTTTAAAAAATATTGTGTTTTGGATCAGAATAAGCTAAAAAAATTAGATTTCGAATCTATTAACGCTCTCCCAAAATTTCATCATTTTTAAAACAAATGTTGTGGCTACGCATCGTCCTTGAAGTGGAACCACCCAATAAATAGTAATTTTCTTTGACGTTCTTTTTGATTTTTTTTAGTGAAATTGTTTATGGTCAATTTTAGAACCATTATAATACTTATAAACCCAATAACGCCAAATAAATCTCAAACAATTTGATGTAACGAATTTGGATTCAGCACAACTATTAATATATATAAAAAAATTACACGTCAAAATAACCACCCATGCCGATTTTAAAACGGTTTAACCAAAGAAATGACAATTTTTTGTACTTTTTCAATTTCAAGAACGATGCGCGAGTATAAGATTTTATTCAAAATTGATGAAATTTTAGGGGGACATTAATAGATACGATCTCTAATTTTTTGAGTCTATTACGATCCAAAAAAAAAAGTTTATGTAGATGGTAAAAAATAAAAATATGGATTTAAAGTTTTTTAACTTCATCTGCAATGCGCGAACAGAGGACATTATTTATTTTGACTCAAATTTTTTGTGGTAATCTCTGGCAGCACAATGCAACTTTTAAGCCCTATTACAACATTGTAAACAAATTTCGATCCGCCCTAGTGTTCGTGTTCGTTCCAATTTATTAATAAAAATGTTTTATAAAGTAGACATTTTCATATGAAATTTTTATTACAATTTTTTTTAATTATTTTCTTTGTAATGATATTAAACTATAACAACCATTAAATTTTTTTTATAGCTTTTCAAAAGAAGATTTAATTTGGGGTGACCATATTTGATAGGTGACCAGACTTCGGAATTTTGCGTTCGCAAACAGAAGGCGCTCGTATGTATTTGTGTCATAAACAATGTTTCAGCGTTCATGTGTTCGTGCCGCGCAACAGTCGTTAGCTCGCTGCTGTAAAGTGTGAAACACGAGCTAACAGAAATTCAATCGTCCAACCGAGCTGAGCATGCAGCATCGTACTCGCTGCTCGATCTTCTGTTTTGGATTTTTTTTTGTTTTTCATTTTCTTTCATTTTATTGTTTTTCCTTTAGTTTGGATTTTTGTTTTATGTTATTGCTTTTGTTATTGTATTTTTGCTTTTGTTTTGTGCTTTTGTTCACAAAACAAAAGAAAGAAAATGTACCATTAAGTACTTTATGGTACGACCATTGATTGATTGGTTCATGTATTAATAGTTTTTATACCCTACACTAAGAGTGAAAGGGTATATTCAGTTTGGTACGCCGTTTGTAACACCCAGAAGGAAGCATCTCCGGTATGGAAAAGTATATATATTCTTGATCAGAATGACCTCCTGAGTCGATTTAGCGATGTCCGTCTGTCCGTCTGTCTGTCCGTCTGTCTGTCTGTCTGTCTGTCTGTCTGTCCGTCTGTCTGTTGAAATCCCTACTACTTTTAAAATTGAAGAGCTAGATAAATGAAACTTATAACTTAGATTACTAATATGTATGTGCGAAAAAATTGATCCGACCACTTATGTTTAAATACCTCATATAAAATGTACATATAAAGATCAATTTTCATGTATACGTGCTTAGGTAAACTTTTTTGGTCAAATATATATTGATATCATGCTCAAATACATGATAATAATGTTTTCCGGCGAAAAGACTTGTGGTTCACAAAAAAAAAATCGAAATTCGGTACACCTACCCATTTGTAAATATGGGTATCAAATGAATGGAAATTCTTCAGCGATTGTATGTTTGTAGTTATTTTCAGGATTCGTATACCCTGGTGACCTATATATCACTTTGAATGGTAACCACATATATGTGTAGGGTATTTATAGTCGGCTTAGACCGACTATAATTTTGATAATCCTAACTATCATAATTACACCTACTTTAAAATTTCCCATGTGATCTAACCTTCCCAACTGGTTTATTTTGAAATCAAAAGTTTTCTAATTAATTCAACAGTATTTGAAAAATTCACTACCATAAATTTAAATATTTCAATATTATTATTATAAATAGATTAAATACTGTTGTTTTAATGGTTTCATCCTATAATAATCAACGTGGTATAAAAAAACGTAAAACGAATACAAACATGTTCGTTTTGTACGTCATTCTGCGTGTTTACTCAAAATGGTCGCATGTATTTTTTTGTAATAATCCACATTATTAAACGTGACATTGGTAAGGACTCAATGTATTTATGGTAAATAAATTATATTTATATATTTATTTATAATTATATTTTTATTTATTACAGAAAATAAATAATACATCGAACTTCTATTATGGCAACGGACTCAAAAATAACTGCAGACTCAAGTACTACAATCAATTATTGGAAACCAAAGCAAACATTAAATGTTTTATAATCTTTTGCAGCAAGAAGTGTCTTTTTATGTGTGTGTTGTAAAAGTGAATATCAATTTCGACATTTAAATATAATAAATTATACAATAAATTAACTAAAATACATTTTTATTTTAATAAATTATTAGGAAAATGTAATTCGACTTTACCATAAAATTAATAATACGTATCATTAAATTTATATAGGTCTTTCTTATTGTAATTAAAATATCACATTATAAAATTTATGGTATAACCACACATTGTATTAACAGTTTCAATATTACTAAACTAATGGGACGCATCTTATTGACCAATTTTAATGGTATAAATTATTGTTTTTCTATTGAAATACTATCAATTTACCATGATTTTTTTCTGGGTGTAGCTGGTGAAAGTGCCGAGTTATATCGCTTTGAAAGTTTAGGTTGTATGGGAGGTGTCACGCCTTTTTGTGGCACGCCTCTTTGTCCGCCCATATATAGCCTATCATTCCTTCCAGACCATACCGCATCTGTGGTAAAAATTTCAAGAAAATCGGATCAGCCGTTTAGACGGAGATGCGGAACAAACCAACAACATTCAGATTTATTATATTAATAGGATAGGATTGTGTCAACTACATAAAGGAAGTTAGAGGTGGCAAAAATCATTCTAAATACAGAAAAATAGTACGAGATGTATATAAATATTATAAGACACATGTAAAGAAAAAGAAAAAATGTCAAAACTATGAAAATGCTAAATTTCTTTTAGAACAACCATCTAGAAGAGAATTAACAAATTTTTTACAAAATAACGCGTAAATATATAAAAAAATAATAAATAAATATAAACTAAGATATAATTAGCTTAAGCTAAACTTTTCTTTATACTTTTATTTTTAGATGGAAAAATATCTTATAATAATCTTTATTCTATTGAATGTAGACGAACATTCAACATCGGAAATAGAAATTCAATTTATGTAATTAATTGATAATTACAAGTTATATAGATGACTTAGAACAAATAATTTTAACTAGTAGATTAGGAGTATTAACAAGGAACATTTTATTAGAAGAGGAATTAACTTTAGTAAAGGATATATTCAGTTTTGAACATATCAAATTTGCAGTTGCAATTCAAAATGAAGAAATTATCATAATTCTCCTAATTCCAACACTTTCCAATATCAAGTTCGAAAAGATATTATTAGAACCACGGATTGAAACCATAACCGAAACCGATATCCGTTTAAAACCGTTTCATTTTTAAAACCGAAACCGTAACCGAAACCGTTATACGAAAATCAGAAATAAACCGACATACAAAACCGAAATAAACGGTTTCGATTTTATACCGGTTTAAAACGGTTTTTAAAAAAGTATAAAAACAAACACAAAAACATATTTTATTTTATATATGTAGAAGATCTTAAGTACAAGGCATTTTTAATGTATTTAATAAAATGTGCACGCCAAGTTTTGGTCTTGCATAGGTTCATATGATTTTGTTCTTGGTCTAGTTCTTGCGATACCTTTCTTGCTCTTGCTTGCAAAAATCATGCAAAATTTTACTTTTTAAATTTTAAATAAAAGATCGAAGACAAATATCTTAAACTGCATATTAATTATGAAAACGAATAGAATTTGAACACTAATTGTATTTAAGTTACTTATTTTCCATATTTTCAATTTCTTCAACAAAAAATAAATTATTTTACTATCAAAAAAATCCAATAACATAAAAATTTGAATTATATTTTAACAAGAATTAACTATTAAAAAATAATTGGAATATTTCTTATAGGCATATTTCTGTTTTCGTCAGAGATTAAAAAAATCCGTATGCTACACGTAGCGTATGTCAATTAATCTTTGCGAACACAAACTCAAACGCTACAAAGCGAACACTAACAGAAAGAAGAGAATAAAACAATAACGAATTACGATCGTATGCACACACTACATCAACGACAATTCTTCGTTTCTATCCTCTATCATCGCATGACAACAAACAGCCGCATGACAACAGCCAGACGCATTACAACGGACAGACGCATGACAACAGACAGTCGCAGGACACTACACTACAAGTATGTATCTAGTACAGCTATCTAGTTGGAAACAAAAACGAGTTTTCTTTGTGGTACAAAAATTTCCCGCCAAAAATTCTATCAAAAGCTTGAATGCTGCTTTATTCTCATTTTTGTTCTTGTTGCACATTCAAACGAATCAGCGGATTTGTGAAAAAAAAAACAAAAACACAAAAAACTTAATCAGCTAAATGAGGTACACTGTGAAAATGTTCATATATATATTATTTTTTTGTTGTTGTTTAATAAGTTAAATGAAACATTGCACGTAGAACTTAACTTAAGAAAAACTTTATCAACATCTCAGTAACTACATAAGAAAATACGAAAAATAGGGTACAAGTTCGACAAGTTCGAACATTTCAAGTATACAGGCAGATATTTGTTTGCAGATATTGCAGTTCACTGAATTGTTAAAATTTAATTACTTTGGCTTTTATGGATGGAAATTGTACAAAATTCTTCTTCTTAAGGAGTTTAAGAATATTTACCGATGTATTCTTGTTGCTCTTGGTTAAGATTCGCTCTCGGCTCTCTTCTGTAATTCATATCATATCGCAGGTGAAGTCAAAATGTTGCTTTTCAATAGTTTGTGTTCACAATTGAAATTCTTGGCAAAATCAATTAAATAATTCACATAACACAATATTGTCACTAAAATAAAAACAAACATTGTTTTAATTACGTTTCCCACTTTACCCATATAACACAATTTGAACTAACTTAGCACCATATAAACAATGTTAAATTAATTGAAAAATAAGAAAAAAAAAAAAAAAAAATTATACAAAAATCGAAATCAAAACCGAAACCGTAACTTGGAACCGGTACACCGAAACCGTTTCGTTATAAAAACTAAAAACCGTAACCGAAACCGAAACGCGGAAAAACCCGAAATCGTTTAGGTTTCAATCCGTGATCAGAACCTATCCCAAATAAATCAAATAAAAGTGTCCATTTACAGTATTCACATATACTGTTAGATAAAGAAAATAAAATATATTAGTCAAATGTTAGCGACAACAAAATAAAAAAAAATTAAAACAAATTGTATTGGAATTATTTTTAAGTCAATAGAAGCCAACTGTTTAATGCAGAAAGAATACTTGCCAAATTTTTAAGCAGCCCAGATAGCAAACCTGCGCGCACAAAAATTATGTCGTGCGGGCTCACATCGTGCATGCTGTATGCGAGCAAATGAACACACAATGTGGGGGCGCACGACATGAGAACGTAGTGAAAGCAGTGTGCGAGCACTCAAAAATCACAAAACGCGATTGAGTAGTGCGATCTCATAGTGCGATCACTCAAAAATAAAAAAAATGAATAAAATTAGGCGCACGATGTGAGTGCGTAGTGAGAGCAGTGTGCGAGCACACAAAAATCACAAAACTCGCATTAGTGCGAGCTCACGATGTGATTGCGTAGTGAACTCATAGTGCGATCACTCAAAAATCACAATACTCGTATTTGTGCGAGCACTATAGTAAAATATGAAAGATAGATTTTTTTCAATTTTACATTGGTTTTGTAAACAAACAAAAAAAATATATTATTATTTTTGTGATATTGCCAGCAAACTGGAAACATACAATCTGGAGTTAAAAGCGTAAATTCTGGCCGCGGTAAATGTACATTTCAGAATGGTATGAAATGGTGGCGTGCGCGTTATTCACGTAAGTACATGATGTTTTATTTAATAAGAACATCTAAAATTGTTTATTTTACTTAAATCTGACCCCAAGAGGCGCAAAATTTTGGATCAATTCATTTTACCATCATGAAGCATTTTATTTTACCATCATGAAGCATTCAAGGTGAGCATTATTTTTAAACATTATTCAATAATTAATAAACATTATTTATTCCTAGAGCCCGTCTGGTTCCCCGCAGTGTGGTTTCAACATGATGAGGTTGCAGCCGAGAATCTCGACTTCATTGTCAACGAGGCCAGTTGATATTAAGAAAGATCTCATTACTGTGCTGTGTCGGCTGGCGGCGGTAATGAGTGAACATTTGGTCGCATATCTATCAACTGGTGACGCAACTGCTTCATCAGCAAGTTGCCGAATTTCAAATCGACGACTGGCAGCAATGAGAAAACATTGCATACTTCATAGGGGTGTATCTATTTAAATTTACTGTTCTTTAATATCAATTTGCAAAAATGTTTCGTTGTCTACGTTATAAAATTTATTAATAAAAATGTAATATTACAAAACCAAAAATCTGTATTTTTTAAAGTTTTGTTTTAGTCGCACATGTGCGACCTATATGAGGCTACAATAAGTCTCACATATTTGTGAAGGCGATTGAGGTTCATATGTGCCTCAAACAAATTTTCTCGCATTTGTGAAGGCTCAATACGCACGTGTGCTTACAAAATTAAAAAATTCAATTGTGTGAGTCGCATATGTCAAGCCCTTACGTTGATTTTGATGGATCTTACAAACAAATTTCAGATAAAAAACATAAAAATTTATTTAAAACTTGCGATTTTTTAAATCTGGAAATACTTATTACAGTGTTTGTGTGTATTTCATCATTTTTGCGATTTTTTTTAATTTGCTTTGTAAATGAATTTTTTGGATGAAAAGAAATATGTAGTGTATTAAACAATTATTTAAGATTGTTCTGCATCCTTTTTAGGTGCAATTAAAGCCTTGTTTCGTGAAAATTTTAGTGAACGGAGCCAAAAAAGCTGTCGTCTAATTTGACACAACATTCGTGCGGTTTAGTTTTATGAAATACAAATTATTTCTTTGCGTCGGCGCAAACCGTGTAACGTCAGACGTTTTGCGCTTTACAAAATTCAAAAAGCCAGACACAATGCGAGCATTTTGCTATCTGGGAGTTAAAAAAGGTTTACAGCCAGATATTGTATCTCGATAATTGAGTAGTAACGCACGCCTGTGTCTGGCTTTTTGAATTTTGTAAAGCGCAAAACGTCTGACGTTACACGGTTTGCGCCGACGCAAAGAAATAATTTGTATTTCATAAAACTAAACCGCACGAATGTTGTGTCAAATTAGACGACAGCTTTTTTGGCTCCGTTCACTAACATTTTCACGAAACAAGGCTTTAATTGCACCTAAAAAGGATGCAGAACAATCTTAAATAATTGTTTAATACACTACATATTTCTTTTCATCCAAAAAATTCATTTACAAAGCAAATTAAAAAAAATCGCAAAAATGATGAAATACACACAAACACTGTAATAAGTATTTCCAGATTTAAAAAATCGCAAGTTTTAAATAAATTTTTATGTTTTTTATCTGAAATTTGTTTGTAAGATCCATCAAAATCAACGTAAGGGCTTGACATATGCGACTCACACAATTGAATTTTTTAATTTTGTAAGCACACGTGCGTATTGATACTCAAATGCGACTGACAAATTTTTCGCACATGTGTGAGCGTATTGAGCCTCCTATGCTGACGCACATTTGGATCATTGTGAGCGCACACATGCGACTTTTTTCTAGTGTGTGCGCTCACAGTGCGGGCACAATGCGAGCATTTTGCTATCTGGGAGTTAAAAAAGGTTTACAGCCAGATATTGTATCTCGATAATTGAGTAGTAACGCACGCCTGTGTCTGGCTTTTTGAATTTTGTAAAGCGCAAAACGTCTGACGTTACACGGTTTGCGCCGACGCAAAGAAATAATTTGTATTTCATAAAACTAAACCGCACGAATGTTGTGTCAAATTAGACGACAGCTTTTTTGGCTCCGTTCACTAAAATTTTCACGAAACAAGGCTTTAATTGCACCTAAAAAGGATGCAGAACAATCTTAAATAATTGTTTAATACACTACATATTTCTTTTCATCCAAAAAATTCATTTACAAAGCAAATTAAAAAAAATCGCAAAAATGATGAAATACACACAAACACTGTAATAAGTATTTCCAGATTTAAAAAATCGCAAGTTTTAAATAAATTTTTATGTTTTTTATCTGAAATTTGTTTGTAAGATCCATCAAAATCAACGTAAGGGCTTGACGGGCGGAAGATATGAAATACAACTTTACAAACGATGTGAGAACACTCACATGTGAGAGCACTCAGTCACATCGAGATACAATATCTGGCTGTTCATTTTAACAAAAAATATTGATCGAGTAACAATTAATCAAAATTGTTAAAAAAATGTAATTCATTTAGAAGGTATTAAATTAATTAAATTTGGAAATTGTTACATTATCATACAAAACTTAGTATTTGAAAATGATGTTAAAAGGGTTCAAGACAAATATGTCAAACCAAATTTTATAAATTTAATTAAAGAAAAATATTTCTTTACTATTTCACTATCAAATATATAAATTTTGATAACATCAAAAACCGACCAACAATTGTCGACCTACTAACAATACACAAACACAATTTTATACACTACGCAGCAGGAAATAGCCTCATTGACGACAAGGTCATCAATGAAGAATTAAGGACATTAGAAAATTTGTCATTGATGAATATGTCTACAACAATTTCATAAATGACATTGTATCCAAGACGTCATACACCATATATACATATATCAATGACATTGTGAAAATCTGTCATTGATGAAATGTTATTGATGACGTCATTGATGAAAATTAAAGGTATGCAGCATTTACGTTATGGAATGCAATGTGAAATGCATACAACATACGTCTACACAAAGAAAAGGAGATGTTTCTGAAAGTATTGCTGCAAATATCTGTTCAAATTTACGCATTGTAGCAAGTATTCAAACATCCCATAAACAAAATTGCGACAAAACTCTTAGTATTATTTAAATATAACATATATTCAGATAGTTACGAGATGTTTGCCACAACAGCAATGAAAATTAAGATATTTACAGTTGACTGATAGCAAATATCCTGAGTTCTTGGACATTTGATATAAAAATGTTGTCATATTTTGACATTTGACTATTAGAAAAAGGCAAACGGCGTACTTTTTCCTTACGCTCGATTTATCCACAACAATTAAGTAAATCTAATGGTAAAAAAAGTGTGAACCCAAATATTACATTTTAATGGTAAAAGTTGAAATAAAATCTCCTACTATGCGCTACTACTTATTTTTTATAAATGCCGGTGAACTATAGCCAAGGGAAATTCAAAACTTTGCATTAAATTTAAAATTTTATAAATAAAAAAACAATATTACTTGATAAAAAAAGATAAACATTATTGTTATGCCATTTGTTCAACGCCATGTATAATATTTAAAATGAAAATTATGAAAATAAATTAAGTCTCGAGTCTTCGAGTCTCAATTTCTCATTATAAAATTTTGGAAAATATATAAAAATATATTTTTCTTATATTATTTAAATAGTCTTCGCGGGCCGCACAGAAATGTTGGCGGGCCGCGTGTTTGACATGCCTGATGTAAGGGTTCTAAAAATGAACAAAAGTGAAAATATTAAAATTGTTAAAATAATCATAATATAATTAAAATATTATGATTATTATATCTGTGGCAATATGAAATAAAAGCATAAGTCTATTTTTTTTACTTTTCAGGAGAGCATTTTTTAGCTTTAAAACTTATTCCGAAAATTATTTTCAAAAATATTTTAAAAATTATATTTGGAAATTTATGAAAAACTTAAATAAAATAAATGTCTGGAAAATGTTTTTGTTTTTGGTTTTTTTTCGAAATTTTTTTTAATAAAAATTAATATTTAATAACAAGTAGATATGCTTTTTGGTGTTTTGCTTGTATCTCAGCAACTTTAAGAAGGATCAGTATCAAAATTTGACACCAAATTAATTCGTATATCAGGATGGTATTAATAACTCAATTTGAACATATCTCGAGTTATGCTGTTATTTCATATTGCCACAGATATAATCAATAACTCCCTTTTTTTATACCCTACACTAAGAGTGAAAGGGTATATTCAGTTTGGTACGCCGTTTGTAACACCCAGAAGGAAGCATCTCCGGTATGGAAAAGTATATATATTCTTGATCAGCATGACCTCCTGAGTCGATTTAGCGAAGTCCGTCTGTCCGTCTGTCTGCCTGTCTGTCTGTCTGTCTGTCTGTCTGTCTGTCTGTATGTCTGTCTGTTTGTCCGTCTGTCCGTCTGTCCGTCTGTATGTCCGTCTGTATGTCCGTCTGTCTGTCTGTCTGTCTGTCTGTCTGTCTGTCTGTCTCTCTGTCCGTCTGTCTGTCTGTCTGTCTGTCTGTCTGTCTGTATGTCTGTATGTCTGTATGTCTGTCTGTTTGTTGAAATCCCTACTACTTTTAAAATTGAAGAGCTAGATAAATGAAACTTATAACTTAGATTACTAATATACCTACGTTGTATGTGCGAAAAAATTGTCCGAGATCGGTCCATTGTGACCTATGATATGGGTATCAAATGAATGGAAATTCTTCAGCGATTGAATGTTTGTAGTTATTTTCAGGATTCGTATACCCTGGTGACCTATATATCACTTTGAATGGTAACCACACATATGTGTATGGTATTTATAGTCGGCTTAGACCGACTATAATTTTGATAATCCTATCTATCATAATTACACCTACTTTAAAATTTTCCATGTGATCTAACCTTCCCAACTGGTTTAAATTAAAAAATATATGGGCCATTCCACACCAAATCGACCAAAAAAAGTAAATTTTGAGATTTTACCTTTTCGATTTCAATGAAATTTGGACAGCAATATAGAGATATTAAAATATGAACAACCATACAAAAATGATTTTTGGTCCATTTTTTGAAACTTTGAAGGACTGTATCTCTGGAAGTAGTGGTCAAAAAAAATGGTCAATGCATATCCCAATAAGCTTTAACAGCTGTCCAAATTTCATTGAAATCGAAAAGGTAAAATCTCAAAATTAGTAAATATGCTATAAACTTCAATGATAACTCGTTTTAATGCTAATAGAACAAGCTTTTAGAGAAAATTTTTAGAGAAACTTCAACATGTGGCCTTTCGTTATTATCCTAGCACTTCAAAATTGATGTCCTTAAAAAGGACCTTTCTTAAAAGTCAGAAAAAAATCACATATTTTGGTTGATTTAATACAAATGTTCATCCCAAATTTCAAGATGGTATTTTGATTGCATCATATTTTAAAAAAATATTTTCTAAATTTTTATTTCATTTTTTCATTGAAAAACATTTTTTTTTTCGACAGTAAATGTTGCAATAATTCATGAATGTATTTCTAACTCTGATTTCTGAAATGGTGCCAGTTTTATCATATTGGCTCTAGTTTTTGAGATATTGATTTTGGGGTATATTTTTTACATTTTTCGAAAAATGGTATATATCTCAAAAACTAAGGACAGTTTGATGTAACTGAAGCCATTTTCAAAATCAGAAGTACAAATTCATTGATAAATTATTGCAAATTTTACATTTGAAAAATATTTTATTTTTCAATATAAAAAATTTGTAAAAATTTAGAAAATTAATTTTTAAAATATGATGCTATCTGAATACCATCTTGAGTTTTGGCATGAACATTTATATTAAGTCAACCAAATTACACGATTTTTTTCAGAATTTTTAAAACATCCCTTTTAAGGACATCAATTTTGAAACGCAAGGATAATGACCACGGGCCACATGTTAAAGTTTAGAATTAACAACTCCACAGGTCCGACCGCACGCTAATTTATATATTTATTTTACATTTGAATCCAAACAGAGGGGATAATTTGAAAAAGAAAAAAAATATGTCACTTCGGCTGGTAAAGTAAAATTCAGCCTAAAGATCTATATTTATGGTCACCCCAAATTAAATATTCTTTTTAAAAGCTATAAAATAAATTTTAATGGATTTTATAGTTTAATAATGTTACAAAGAAAATAATTAAAAAGTTTTATAATAAAAATTTCATATGAAAATATTTATTAATAACTTGGAAACAAGCCCGAACACCACTCTGAAATTTTTACAATTTGTTAGCAAAAGGATACTCTTTATGAAATATTTTTTTTAATTTTTTAAAAAGGGAGTTATTGAGATAATTTTATTTAAATAATATTATGATTATTATCTCTACATATGGTCACCCTAACATTAAAAATTTTAATATTTCCACTTTTGATAATTTTAATAACCTGTACATGGTCGTTAAAATGGTTTCAGTAAGTTAACTATTACCTAAGTTACAGTAAGTTAAGCTAGCGCAATTGTGTGCATTTTTTGTGAGTTTTTCATATTTCAAGGACCCATATCTCTGAAACCACTGAAATTGAAATTTCGCGATTTTCTTAAGTTTAAATCATAAAACCATCCTACAAAATTTCATTAATTTCAGAGATGGGGCTGCCAAACCTCTGGTTGAACATTATTTCCATGTATTTGAGCAAGAAGTCAATATATATTTGACCAAAAAAGTTTACCTAAAACGAATACAGTAAAATTGATCTGCAGATGTAAATTTTATATGAGTTATTTGAATATAAATCGACTCAGGAGGTCATGCTGATCAAGAATATACATACTTTTCCATACCGGAGATGCTTCCTTCTGTGTAATATAAACGACGTACCAAACTGAATATACCCTTTAACTCTTAGTGTAGGGTAGACATCTGCACAAGTCCATTTGAAACCCACTTCAAGACATTCACTTCGTTTCAAAACATTTACTGTCGTCAACTCTATGCTTGAAAATCAAAACAATGTCTTGCTCACAACAACAAAGAACCTAGTACTGTCAAAACAAAACATAAGCAAAACAAAACTGAAGTGAAGAGGTCTATGATGATGTGCAATAAACAGTCAAATACTGAAATGAACTGCTTATGACACCGAGTACTTAGTGCATTTTAAACTTTTTTTTTTATAATTCTTTCTAGAGTAAGGAATAGATTGAAATATAGAAAAAAAACAAAGGTATAAGAAAATCACATAATATTTTATATGAAGTTTTTTATTTATCGAAAAACATTTTTTTCATTATTTAATTAATTTAATTTTTTTTTTTTTTTGATATATTGCTTTTCGACCAAAGCGTTGTTTTTGTCGTACAAAAATTTTTGTTAAAATTTTTTTTTTTTAATATTATTTGTTGTATTTTTTATTAACACATAAATACCAATAACAACATTACTGCCGTCGAACGGGCGTCTGATTTGTTGTTGTTTTCAATGTTCGTCTTCTCACTCGTTACTCGTTGCGCTCACTCGCTGCACCTACTGTATTCGTTGCATGTTCAGCGACAGTGTTGTCGTTTGTTGTGTTTTTCAAAACATTCAATGTTTTGAATGGCTTGATGTTTTGACAGTGCTTGACACCAATGAAACAAATACTGAAGTGAAGTGAAGTCGCTCAAAGAGACTTCACTATAATACTGTCGATTGTCATTTGTGAAATGAATTCAAAACTGTAGAGTGCAGTAGTGCATATTTGCAGAGGAAACTTCAAAACCATTTGTGCAGATGTCTAGTGTAGGGTATAAAAAGTTAATATGCATAATGAATTTTTTAAAAAATATTACCTTCAACTGAAACAAAAAGTCATAATTAAATTTTATACACATACATCCAGAAAAAATCTACTATATATTTGTGAATGTATGTATGTATGTATGTATGTATGTATGTATGTATGTATGTATGTATGTATGTATTTATGTATGTATGTATGTATGTATGTATGTAAGTATGTATGTATGTATGTATGTATGTATGTATGTATGTATGTATGTATGTCTTTATATACCGAATATACCACACCGAAATATACCACACCGAAACTTACCACACCGAAACTCACCACACGAAAACTTACCACATCAAAACTCACCACAATAAAATTCACGACACTAAAACTCACCACTCTAAAACTTGTAATGGTAAAACGCCGAACCACAAAAAACTCACGACGCTAAAACACACCCCACTAAAACTTCTACTGTGAAAAACTCTATGTGAAAGAATTCTACGGGGAAGAATTTTACGGGGAAGATATAAATAATAAAAATGTTCTTTATATTAATAAAATCAATCCATATCCTTGCATTAACAAAATCTTGGCGAGTCGTGCACGGGTCCAGCTAGTACTATATAAATAATATTTTTTTAGTTAATAGGATAAATTATTATTTTGATCGGAAAATACCATTAAATACGTTTGTATGTACGTTTGCCATTGAGTTTATATTAAAAGATTTATTTTTTGTATACTATTAAATCAATAATTGTCCTATTGACCAATTTTAATTAATGCAAATTAATGCAAAGATTACTCTAATTAATGCAAAATAACAATATACATAGAAAAGTGTCAGCAAACTAATTATAAATTTCGCCAAATTGTTGAAACTTTCACAAACAATGTAATCAAATTTCTTTCACACTTTAAACCTCAGTACCGTCGTATGAAGATGCGTACAAAAATTTTATGATAATAAAAATTGTAAAGAAAAGAAAACATTCCCCCAGAGAAAAAACATGATTGTGGTGATCATATTTGAAGAGCATCATACTACACGGAAAAAATTTTGTTCACAAATGGAATGAACGTCGTTAATTGCGACATCGTTTATAATATATATGAAAAAACATTCTATTTATGAACTATTCTTCGTATATAGGTATAGCGAAATAGCGAAATTTATATAATAAACGCGTTCATAATTTATATGAATTTCGTTCATTGAGGTATTCATATTAATTTTTTGAGGCAAAGCAGCGCAACCTCCACGTCACGTGCAATTCATTTAACCGAGCATAAAGGCGATACTGAAAAATAAAAAAACCAGTCCACCAAAAGGAAAATAGAAAATACAACACAAAGAAGGTAGGTAGGTATTTGAGTATATGTGTATGATCATATGTGTGCAACTTCAACTTTGAACATTCTATAAATAGATATTTATATTTTACTGACGCGTCATGCCGCATGACGCGCAGTGATTATTTTGACAACTCGTCGCGACGCGTCGATAGTCGATGATAGCATATACAGTTCTTTCATATGTTATTCATATGTCATTTCGTACAAATAGACCGAATCGGTTCATTTGTTGTTTACAATTCCAAAGAAACGTGCATCGCAGGTACTTAACATCACGCAACAACAAACAGCAGCAGTAGGGAGCAAGTGTAGATATAAAATAAAATGTAAGTAGTTAAAAAAATAAATAAATTAAAATAATAAAATAAAATAAAAAAGTAATATAACAAAATAAAAAAAAAAATAATAATACAAGAAAATAAAATAATTATTTTTTTTATTTTTAAATAGTTTAAAAGTTCATAACAATCATGAATTTTTCTTAAATATTATGAAAGCGTTCATCAATATTATGAACTTTTTCATTACGGTTTTATGAACGATCCATAAATTGGATGAATTTGGTCATTGGTTGAGTAATTATGAAAAATTCATAAAATTGATGAACAAATTCATAAATAGTATGAACTTTTATATAGCTGCCAGCTTTGTCAGATAGATCTACTTGGTCATATATTCTTAATTGCCGGAGGATAAAGATACCTGATCAGATTTTTTAATTCCGTTTAAGATTTTTCTTACAGAAAAGATTATTTCATAGTCACACAGATTTTTATTTATTTTATTTTATTTTATTTATTTTATTTATTTTATTTATTTTATTTATTTTATTTATTTTATTTATTTTATTTATTTTATTTATTTTATTTATTTTATTTATTTTATTTATTTTATTTATTTTATTTATTTTATTTATTTTATTTATTTTATTTATTTTATTTATTTTATTTTATTTTATTTTATTTATTTTATTTATTTTATTTATTTTATTTATTTATTTTATTTATTTTATTTATTTTATTTATTTTATTTATTTTATTTATTTTATTTATTTTATTTATTTTATTTATTTTATTTATTTTATTTATTTTATTTATTTTATTTATTTTATTTATTTTATTTATTTTATTTATTTTATTTATTTTATTTATTTTATTTATTTTATTTATTTTATTTATTTTATTTATTTTATTTATTTTATTTATTTTATTTATTTTATTTATTTTATTTATTTTATTTATTTTATTTATTTTATTTATTTTATTTATTTTATTTATTTTATTTATTTTATTTATTTTATTTATTTTATTTATTTTATTTATTTTATTTATTTTATTTATTTTATTTATTTTATTTATTTTATTTATTTTATTTATTTTATTTATTTTATTTATTTTATTTATTTTATTTATTTTATTTATTTTATTTATTTTATTTATTTTATTTATTTTATTTATTTTATTTATTTTATTTATTTTATTTATTTTATTTATTTTATTTATTTTATTTATTTTATTTATTTTATTTATTTTATTTATTTTATTTATTTTATTTATTTTATTTATTTTATTTATTTTATTTATTTTATTTATTTTATTTATTTTATTTATTTTATTTATTTTATTTATTTTATTTATTTTATTTATTTTATTTATTTTATTTATTTTATTTATTATATTTATTTTATTTATTTTATTTATTTTATTTATTTTATTTATTTTATTTATTTATTTTATTTATTTTATTTATTTTATTTATTTTATTTATTTTATTTATTTTATTTATTTTATTTATTTTATTTATTTTATTTATTTTATTTATTTTATTTATTTTATTTATTTTATTTATTTTATTTATTTTATTTATTTTATTTATTTTATTTATTTTATTTATTTTATTTATTTTATTTATTTTATTTATTTTATTTATTTTATTTATTTTATTTATTTTATTTATTTTATTTATTTTATTTATTTTATTTATTTTATTTATTTTATTTATTTTATTTATTTTATTTATTTTATTTATTTTATTTATTTTATTTATTTTATTTATTTTATTTATTTTATTTATTTTATTTATTTTATTTATTTTATTTATTTTATTTATTTTATTTATTTTATTTATTTTATTTATTTTATTTATTTTATTTATTTTATTTATTTTATTTATTTTATTTATTTTATTTATTTTATTTATTTATTTTATTTATTTTATTTATTTAGTAAATGTCTTTGGGCGTCAAACAAATACAATTGTATTTATTTGGTTTTAATACATTGTTTTTTTTTTAGTTTATAAAATACATATTCCAATTCAAATACATTTTTTTTATATAGATATATATATATATATATATATATATATATAGATATATATATATATATATATATATATATATATATATATATATTTTAAATAAAAACTAGTTTATGATGCCTACTATTTTCGAACATTTTCACTATAATTTTTGATGTTTGAAGTACGTAAAAATTCTTAAATTGCATGCATATAACATGTTTGTTTACGGAAAATACCATGAGAACAATATAATAATTTTTAAATATAAAAATATTTGTAGTCCAGTTACGTTGAAAAATATTCAATATATTTGAATACCCATTACTTCGATGGTTGAATATACATAACCAAAATTTTATTTTCATTTTAATTGTAATAGGACCTAAAAGTTACATTGTACTGCAAGAGTTTACTAAGTTTACTTAAGTTTACTTTGTTAATGTTGAGGTTTGCTAAAACCTTTTTAACTGCCCGAGTTCGAAAATGTATCTCCGGCATTGCAGAAGAAACAAAATCGACGACGGGCAGTGGTTGATTACTATCTGGGAGCGTTGAATTATTTGCAAATAATTCTGCTAAGAGATTAGCTTTATCTACCGAATCAATGAAGGTCTGGCCATTCATAATAAGAGTTGGAGTAGATGATGTTGTCTGATTCTTCACCCTTTTTACGAATGACCAGAAATTTTTACTACCTCTATGGTAGAGTGGTACCTTTTTGCTCGCGCTTTGCACGTGAAGAAATATTTCGCGCGAGATCAGAGCACTACAGCGATTCCAAGGCTGTATGTGAAGTCTTTCTATGTCAGTATTATTGTTAGAACGCCAATTTTGAAAGGCTTCCTCTTTAGACCTGACTGCAATCCTTCAAGTCTCATTAAACCATGAGTGGTCCTTGGGTTTAATGCACATAGTTTGGACATAGTTTTGTATTTTGTCTATAACATTTTATATACAAACAATTTAAAGTATTTATATATATCATTTTAAATGCTATCTTTTATAGAAGAAACCTTTTTGGTTTCATAAAATACAGCCTACTTTCTGGAGAACAAAAAAAAATGCAAAAAAAAAAAATTGGTCCGTAGGTTGGTCCACCAGTAAAAATCGTTAAACATCTTTCAAAAAAGACCAACAACTAATTATTTTAATTATATTATCGTTTTTCAATCAATCTGTATTATTTTTAGAACTTACAAAATCGTGGACTAGTGACGGTTATTCATATTGATATTTTATACCAAAATGTGAACCTAAAACCCCAAAATGAAAAATCATTGAAAATTAACTAAAAATGTTTTGATTTCACACTCTATATTAAAAAAACACTATGATACTTGCATCTGAGCAATAATATGCAAAGAAAAACTTTGTGAGTACTATTAATAAAGAGAAAATGGGTGGCCCAACCTACGTACCTTACGTTTTTATCAAATTAAAAAAAAAAATTCTCATTATTTTTCTATATCAAATTTTGATAGATAATTTTTTTACATTATGAAAAGGTATTCAAGAGCAACATTTTATTGCACTTAAACACTTTTTCAACACTTGAAAAAATCAATAAAAAACTTTTTTTGAGTACATTTTAGTATTCGTCTGGATGAGTTATAACAGGCCATTTCACTTTAAAGTTTCGCTAAAAGTTGTAGTGCAATGTTGCTTGAGATGTTGCATTCCAAATTTAATATCGCCAGTTAAAAAAAAAACAAAAAAAAAATAGCGGTAGCCCAGCCTACGGACCGGACCAACCTACGGACCTTTCCCCTACTATGTAGAAATACAATTTCTAATACAATGTGGTAGTAAATTACCCTGTACGGCACAAAATTCTCCCTGTTTTCATTCCTATTATTTCTAAACTGGGTTTTTTTGTTTTTTCCCTGTACGTAACGTTTTTGAGAAAAATGCATTTTATGTGTTTTTGCATTTTTCAGTGCATTTTAAAAATATAATTTTTATACCCTACACCTATGAGGTACAGGGTATATTAACTTTGTGCATATATTGTAACGCCCCTTAGGAGGAAAAGTATATATATTCTTGATCAGCATCACTACCCGAGTCCGTTTAGCTATGTCCGTCTGTCTGTCTGTCTGTCCGTCTTGCTGTCTTGCTGTCCGAATACAGAATAACTTGAGAAATACTGATCAGAATGCGATGAAATTTCGTCTCAATAGTAGGAACTGAGTTTGAAAATGAGCCAAATCGGTCAACGGACACGCCCACCTCCCATACAAGTCACTTTTATATAACTCTTTCGGAACTAATAACTCGAAAAGTATTCAAGGTATAGTTATAAAATTTAAAAGGTATTGTTATAATTCACCTATAAATATGTGGTCCAAAAATGGGCGTGATCCGCCCACTTTTTTTTTTCATTATTTCCCGGGTTTTCATAGTGGAAATTTGATCCGTAAATTATTAAAATCAAATCTATGAAATATTAGCCTTTCAAAATTTTAAATATAGGTGTGGTCCGCCCAATTATATTATTCTTTTTTTTTTTTTTAGTTGTTTATACTTTTGTATAAATTTTTTAATTTATGGGGATATAAGACGTAAATTTCAGATTTATGAATAATATTCTGAGGGTGGGGAGGTTCAGCATAATTAAAAACTTTAAAATGTATGCAATTAAATATCCCACATTAATATCCTCACCAAAGGTGTAGGGTATTCCATAGTCGGGCCCGACCGACTATAAAAATCCGCCCCATGTGACCGAACTTACCCATGTGACCTAACTTTCCCAACTCGTTTATGAATAGATTCGACGTTATGGCATTAAGTCAACTTGAATATTTTTTATCGTTTGGGTAAAATAAAACGGGGTTCAGAATGGTGTAGTGCAGGCATGTCAAACTCAGTTGGCATCACGGGCCGCATTGGCAATTCAAATGGCATTTGTGTACCATAAAAAAAAATCGCTCGTTTTTTAATATAATAATAATAGTTTGGCGCTACAGTCCTGTACAGAACTTCGACCGAGCTCTCTCACCATTTTGAGCTGTGCGTGTTATATTTGTACTCAAAGTGGTGGGACCTACAGTTTATTGCCGAATCCGAACGGCGGGTGAGAGCTTTTCATAGGCAATGATTTTACTCTCGTAGATTTGCCATTTACTGACGAGAGGTAGCGCGGTATAGAAAAATGTTTCTATGAAAAGATGTTGTTAGCCCCAGTCCAGGCTTGAACCGGGGACCTTTCGACTCGCAGTCCAACGCACTAACCACTGAGCTACCGCGGCTACAATTTGTTAAAAAATACAATGTTAAGATTATCAAATTTTCCATTGATCTTCGTTAAAATCGCCGCAGTCCAAATTTTTTGTAAAAAATGGTGTGATTTTTGTCTGTTTGAAATAATTGAAAAAATTTCCGAACTTCTTTGATCCTACCAAATATTTTGTCTGAGGTATTTACAGTGGAGTACCTATATTTCAAACACTGGAGAAAATTTTATAAAACAGACACCTGACAATCATCCAAAATTGTTGCAGTTTTTATATCGGCAAAATTGTACGATATCGAATTAGATCTTGTACCAATATCGAAGGCCAAATCGTACTAAAACTGCAAAAATTGTTCAAAGTTTATTTACGATTATAAAAACGATTCTGGATTAATTTTGCATCAAATAGTTAAAATATATCGATATTTATTTGAAAAGCATTGCGATATCGATGTGAAAAATGTTTAAATTATCCTAACATAAAATTTTACTCTACGAAAATTACAAAATTTTAAAAATTAGCAACAAGATTGGATTTTTGTTATCCAAGTTTGTTCGAGAAAACTTCAAGGCATAAATCACATGTCAGACTGGTAACCAATTTTTTTTGAAAAAGTTTGTTTTTTAAAATTCCGTATATAAATTTGATATTTGAATAAATTTGAAAAGGTTTCCTTTTTATGAACAATTAATTTAAATTGCAAGGACAGTGACCATTGATTAGATGTTCAGATTTAGGACTTATGACGAAGTTGGTTTTATGTCCTTAAAGCGAGGTTTGCTGCATTCTACGGCCAAGAGTTTTTTTCTACAAAAAGTGTATATTGATTCATTTTTTGAAACTTTGAACCAATGTATCTTTGGAGAAGGTGAGTGTTGAACTCTGGTATTTTTGGTGTGGAATGTATCTAATACAAAAAAAATTACTTACTAAAAAAAAATTAAAATGAACCAATTCCAGTTTGTGCAAAACAAGTATCTTGATTAAAAACTTGTCGTTTTTTTCAATGAATGTCCAAAGTCTGATTGCGGCTTTATTTGAACTGGAGCTAATTCCGAAAATTGTTTTGTTAAATAGGGTCCAATTTTTAAGTTTTAATTATTTTTCTCTTCTTTTATTTTTAAAAGTCGAATCAAAAACAATAATGTAATTTTCTTTTCGGTGTTAGACGTACAAAACTATGCTCCACAATACATTTTTTATATATGCCGGGGAAATATATCCAACGGAAATTTAAAACTATACAATAAATTTTAAATTTTATGAATAAAAAACAATATTATTTGATTAAAAAAATTTTAAAATGACAATTAGGAAAATAAATTAAGACTCTATATAAAAAACTTATTAATATCGCATTATTAAATTTTAGAAAATAATGTACTTACAAAAATATTGATTTTTTTAATAAATTAATAAGTTTTTTACCAAGATTAGTAATTTAATTTCATATATGGCATGTTAAATTGGATACATGACGCTGCACGCCTGAAAATACGCCTGAAAATAAAATAAATATTTAATATTATTAAATATATTAATAATATTTAAAAAGACTTCGCGGGCCGCTTGCGGAACATATAAAGGACCATGATTTATGGATATGCACCTGGAATGTCCGAATCATTTATAGGGAAGGTACCACTATTCCGCTGGTTGATGTCCTCGAAAGGCTGACACCAACAAAATCCAGGAATTGCGATGGACAGGGCTGCCCTAAACAGCCATCTTGTGACATTTACTACAGCTGCCATGCGGAGAGGCATGAATTTGGTTGTGGAGAGCAAGAGACTCCGCCACCTTGTCTCTAGGTTCACGCCCGTGAACGAACGACTGGTGACAATTCGCATCAAGGCTAAATACTTCTACATCAGACTTATTTGTGCGCACGCTCCGACGAATGAGAAGGACGATGAAACCAAAGATACCTTCTATGAGCCTATGAGCGCTGCCCCTGAGACGACTTCAAAATTGTGATTGGCGAATTTAATGTCAAGGTGAGCCATGAGGGTATCTTTGGTCCAACGGTTGGACAATTCAGCCTCCAGGACAACACCTCCACAATGGAATCGATCGATTTCGCCGCAGCACGAAACATGGTAATTATTAGTACTAGATTCCAGCATCTCAATATTCACAAAGCCACGTGGCGGTCACCCGATCAGAGCAACCAAATAGTTCATGTTGTGATTGACGAAAGGCACGCTTCTAGTGTGATGGACGTACGCTCTATCCGAAATGCCAACATCGACTCGGATCACTTCCTTTTAGCAGTCAAGGTTCGCACACGCTTATGCGCTGCGAAAAATGCACGGAAACCCACGCAAAGAAAGCTAGACGTCAGCAAGCTGCGCACACAACAGAACGAACAAACCTCACACCTGCTTGCCCAAGCCACTCCTTCTCTCGATGATATTTCCAACGCTCACTACGGAACAAGTGGTGGCGCGGACACTGTAGAGAAAGACGATGTATATGGAGGCACCCTGCGATCGGTAGTTACGCGAGCCGCAAAGGAGCGATACAAAGAGAAGAGGAGAGACATCTTTTCAGGTGTAAGAAAAGAGAATTAGAAAGACGTGAAGATATTGAGATGCATGGCGACAGGAACGAGGCTCGAAAATTCTCTCAGAAGGTAAGACGCCTGACCGGAGGTTTAAAGACCGGACCCTCCTCCTGTCAGGACGATGACGGGAACCTAGTAACAGATGTCCGGGGGTACACTGAGATTATGGATAGAGCACTTCTCTCATCTTCTAGCAAGCGATGATGATAACTATTCCGCCGATAGAGAAGACGGCTTGATAATCCCAGTTGCTGACGAGGGTGTTGACATACCTCCGCCTGACCGTGATGAGGTCTGCACAGCCATCAACAGGCTGAAAAACAACAAAACCGAAGGATCGGATGGCCTGCCTGCTGAGTTGTTTAAGACCGGAGGCGATGAGCTCATAACGAGCATGCACCAGCTCATCAGCAGAATATGGTCAGAAGAAAGCATGCCCAGCGAATGGAATCTCAGTATACTCTGCCGAATCCTTAAGAAGGGGGATTCCACGATACCCGCCAACTACCGTGGGATAAGTCTCCTCAATACCGCGTATAAGGTTCTAACGAGCGTATTATGTGAAAGAGCTGCACAACTCCATAACAATGGCACTATCTTCAACAAGAATTCCATACTGCGCGGGTACGCTGCTGATATCGACATCATTGGGCAGAGCGTACAAGTACTTCGAATGGGTCTTACGGTGAACGAGGACAAGACGAAGTACCTGGTGTCAACAAACAAAGAGTCCCGGCGTCATGGACAATACGTCACTACAACAACAACTTCGAAGTTGAGAAGGACTTCGTTTATTTAGGTACCTGTATAAACAAGGAAAACAATGTCAGTCTGGAGATTAGCCGAAGAATAACTCTTTCCAGTAGGTGTTACTCTGGGCCCAGTAGGCAATTGAGGAGCAGAGCCGTCTCTCGACGAACAATAAGTCGCTCATCATGCCAGTCCTAGTCTATGGCGCTGAGGCATGGACGCTTGCCAACACCGATGAGCGAGCTTAAGGAGCGTTCGAGAGAAAGATTCTGCGAAAAATCTATGGTCCGATATGCGTTGAAAACGAGTACTGGATTAGATGGTACGACGAGCTGTATGAGCTCTATGCCGACATTGACATAGCCAGGCGCATTAAGATCCAACGCATACGCTGACTTGGACATGTCCAATGGTGGTCAACGTAGGAGAGGGCGTCCGAATCTCCGTTGGAGCGTCCAATTGCGAGACAACCTGACAACACTTTTACTGCTAAACTGGCGCCAGCGCGCGCAATGCAGAAACGACTGGCGAAGCATTTTTGCTGCGACTGAAACCCATTATGGGTTGTAATGGCCAAATAAGTAAGTAAAATAAACTATCAAATTTTAAAAATATAGAAAATAATGCCAATTTATGAAATCATCAGAAAAGCATATATAGTAAAATATTAGTTTTATGTTTTAAATCATTGGCAATAATAAATTTCGACAATAGTATTGATTTCTCTGTGTCCTTTAAGTTATATGCATTTAAAAAACTTAATTGTGAATTAAATTTTTTCTTTTAAAATTAAGATAATGAATATATATTTATTATCATATTTCTACAGATATTTATTATGGAGATATTGCAACAAAATATATTGACGATATTAACGAAAGATATGATCGATGCATTAAAGTAAGGTTTTAAATTATGTTATTTAAAAAAAAAAACGATTGAAATATCGATTAAAATAAATTTATTTTTTCATGCACAAGTACAAAAAGTACCTACACAGGCATTATTACAGAATATTAGAAAAAGTATGTTCACAAACCATAGTTCTTATTAATTGTTATCTTATTAATTGTTATATTTCGAAATAACAGTAAAATACTGCTATAATTACAATATTTTTTTTCATAAAAAGTGAATTTTTGTATACAGTTGAAATTCGACAAAAAAATAATTTATCTCAAAAAAAACAACGAAAAAGTAATACAATTGTCGAAATAAGTAGAATCACAAGTATTAATATTTTAAAATAATAGTTTTACATTTTTTAAATATGCTTCTCCGGTGATTTCACAAATTCCTTTTCTTCTCAATTTTTAAAATCCGGATATTGCAACCAAATCTTAAACGATATTCATAGTTGTCTTAAAGCCATAATATTCCTTGAACAATAACAGTTTTAATTTTATTCAATGACTGTTCAGTCTTCTTATAAAAAAAAGGTTTTTTTGTAAAATGCAGTGAAAAATGCAAAAATCATAAATTGCATTTTTCTCAAAAACGTTACGTATAGGGAAAAAACTTAAAACGCATTTCGAATCAGCACATTAAAATTATGTAGAATGATATGAATGCAGACAGGGAGGAACAAAAATGCTAATTTCATTTAACTTTTTGAATATTTTTATCTTTAATTTAGTAAAAAGAAAATGATCGTTTTCATTTAGTTTACAAACTATACTTTTATATTAAACTTTTAAAAATATTTGATGGCAAAAGAAATATATTAACACCTTCCAAATAATATATATAAATATTCGTTTTATTTATATTATTTTATACCTCATATGTTTTTACAAAATTGAAAACAAATACGTATCAAAGCATATCAAAGATACTTTTATTTATAGAATCCGTCGAAAATCGTTGCGACTTTTGGTTACCCTTAGTTTCTTTATACAAAAACTATGGGTCCACCTATACGAAAATTAACATAATTTCATGCCTGCTCTCCTAAAAGAAGCGGAGACTCCGAAAATAAACAAATTTTTAAACACTGACACCCCTGCGACCGTCTAGAAACCAAAAACTGTTCGAGGACACTACTACTTTTAGGATTATAATAAAGTGTACAGATTAAAAATTAAAAATGGTCACACCATGTGGAAAGTAGGTCTAAAAATTACAAAAATAGGAAAAGTGACCTCAAATTATATTAATACCCGTTTAAAATATTCACAATATAAAACAATTTCGTAATAATGCACCAGTTGTTAGAATTTGTTATTAGTAAAGTTGTTTATTAAAGTGAATTAATAAAGTTAATTGTTCTAATTTAAACCAAACATAAGAGTGCTTTTATTGTGTACACAATCCAGAGATATGAACTTGTAGAACAGTTTTCCGTAGACTGAATTTTCGTAACATTGGTGTCAGAAGTGGGATTGTGATACAAAATGGTAAAATTTGATCAACTTAAAGTCGACCAGCTAAAGAAGGAGGAGGAGAAAATTCCATCAAAATGGAGCAGAAAGTGCAAGAAAATTCCAGCAAAATTGAACAGAAACTTCTAGAAAATTCAAAACAGCTCCAAGAAAATTCGACCAGAATGGAACAGAAACTTCTAGAAAATTCTAACCAGCTCAAATTAGACATGAAGAACGAACTTCATGAGAATTCCAATAAAATAGAATGGAAACTTCAGGAAAATACCGAACAATTTCAAGAACATTCGAAGCAGCTTCTGGAAGTTTCTAATACACTCCATGGCAAAGTAAACGAACTTGAGGCACATGTAAATGACATTGTAGTGGACATTGATGACAAATTTGAAAAGTTGGAAAATGGTTTCGAAATCGCCGATTTACGATGGAACCACAGCGTTCAACATTTTCAAGCTGCAATTTGAGACCACGGCTGTAAGTAATCGATGGAATAATGAGGACAGCGTAGCAGTACTTATCGTGGCGCTTAAAGGAGTAGCAGCCGAAGTTTTGCTGACAGTTCCAAAAAGTGACGTTGTGAAAAACGTAAATGTGTAATTGTGTAACCACCAAAGAGATACAGACCAGAAAGAGATCTGAGGATAGTACGAATAACACCAGTTACCATCTTGGAAATTCAGGCACTGTGTCGGCACGAAGGTGTACAATGGAATCCGTCGAATGCCGGAAAGAAGATGAAAAAACGAACATAATTCACATTCGTTCATTGGGTGTCGTGCCAGATGATCAATGGAGTCTAGAGCAAATACGAAATGATCAAAAGATAGACCCCGACATCACAAAAATTCGGACGTTCAAGGAACAACAAAGAAAACCATTATGGAAAGAGTTAGCATCCAACAGTCTAATAACCAGGGCTTACTAGGCGCAGTGGCAAAGCCTGAAGCTACAAAATGGTTGTTTGTACCGTGTGTGGGAAAGTGAAAATGGCAGATCTGCACGAAATTTGATTGTTGTTCCCAAGTCAAAAATAAAAGCCATAGTACTGAAATGCCATTGTGGAATGGCATTCCAATGGATGTCACTTGAGCATTACTAAAACGATTGAAGAAGTCAGGAAGCATATCTATTAGGTCGGATATCAGAAGTCAGCCGCCTACTGGATTCACAGATGTAAGCAATGTGTATCCGCAAAAAGAAAAGCCGTCAGGAGTTGCGGTAAGACGAATCAATACAACATAGGAGGACATTGCGAACGTACTGCCATGGATGTGAAAAATCCGATTTCAAAAAGTGTTTTGGGCAAGAAGAAAAGTGAAGACCAACAGGAGTTGCTTCATTCTTTAAGGCAGAGTATACAAATTGCAAGTGATAAGATGAAGTCCCGATACGACTTGAGAGCAAACTCTGAGGGATTTAAAGAAGGAGATCTGGTCATGCTTTGTAGCCCGCCACGAGTGAAATTGTTAAATCCAAAACTACAAACACACCAGGAAGGACCGTACAGGATAATTAAAAAGATTAATGATATTGTGTACAGGATTCAAAATACTACTGGCGTCAGACGAAAAATGAAAGTCGTTCATTTAGAAAGGTTGACGCAATACAGAGAGAGAGGATTAACATCTGTTCGGGACGAACAGATTTAGGTGGAGGGCAGTGTTACGAAAAAAGGTAATAGTGCAAGCAATCAACAATAATTAATGAGACGCCAGACAATTCTGCGCACTAAGCATGTGTTAGAAAGAGACGGATGATCATTCAACGCACTGAGGTAGTGTGCGAGAAAGAGATGGAAGATCAGCGCATTAAAACACATGAGTGCGACTGAGATGCCAATAGCATGTGTCATTCACGAAACGAGTAGAAGGTTCTCGAAAGAAATCGAAGCTTGTCGAAACGTGTCGAACTGATGCATGCAGTATATAAGGGAGCCGCATCTGAGGTACTTCACTTCAGTAGTGATTGTAAAGTGGTCGAGTGCATCTCGTGTGATAATTGTCAAGTTAAATTGTGGACATGCAGCAGTTGTTAGAATTTGTTATTAGTAAAGTTGTTTATTAAAGTGAATTAATAAAGTTAATTGTTCTAATTTAAACCAAACATAAGAGTGTTTTTATTTTGTACACAATCCAGAGATACGAACTTGTAGAACAGTTTTCCGTAGACTGAATTTTCGTAACAATATTATAAAAATAAAAGATAATTTAAAAACTAATCCGAAAGAATTTTATAACTTTATCAACATGAAACAACCCCAGACAAAAAATATGCAAGGAAACTGGTATTATAGAAGTAGTTTTGAGGAAATGGTAGGAAATACACATTGCATAGCAGCTTTCGTCGGTTTTTTGCTGGGATTTGCTGATATAAACATCAGGTGTGCTCAGAATGGTCCATTCAACCATTATTGTTAACAAGAAAAAGTTATTATTGTACACAAACAAACAAACAATTGTTTTTTTTTTGTAAAATTGTAATTAGCACGTGTTTTGTTGTTGATTTCTTCGATCTTATGCAACGGCATATCTAACACAATGCAAATGCTGGGTTTCAAAAGCAAGCATATAGGATAAGCATCGAACCGATGAGTTTTCCGGGAAAATACTACAAACAAAATTCGTCGTTGTTTTTGTATTATACCTACTTTACCCTGCTTATGCCTACCATTTTGCTTACATTTGATTGGCTACCATACCCTGCCATTTCCCAACCAATTTTGTTTCATGCTATAGCAGGGAACTAGCAGCTTTTGTCCACATTCCCACCTTTACCTACCTCAAAGCTTCATATAATATGTGATTTCAATGCGTACAGGTAGCTTGTTTGCCTGCGTGTTTCGAACCATTTGCCTGCTTAAAATTTTGTTTGGAGGAAAGTCTTCTGTGTATCCTTGTCAAATGGCATTGAACGATAAAATATACAAAACCGACATGGACATTTCCGATATGTTTGCAAACTTCTTTCAAACGACTTATACCACAGAAAATCACAAACAAGACTTTCACTTTAAATAGATGCAATTATATTAAAATGCCGATTATTGCATCCAATACAGTTTTAAGGTACCTCAAAACAATTTAAATATCATATTCGGCGGGTCCTGACTTTATACCTAGTTGTGTATTAATGTGGTGTGCAGATATTTTACATAAACCATTAACAACATTATTTAATTTGTCCCTTAGGACAGGTATATTTTTGGATATGTAAAAGAAATCATTTATTATTCCCCTGTTTAAAAGTCGTAGTAGATCTAACACATAGTTTCACCGTACCAGCATGGATTTGTTAAAGGTAGATCAACATGTACCAATCTGTTGAAGTTCACAACTACAATCATAATTGGCTTTAGTTGTGGATTACAAACATATGTTGTATACACAGATTGTCGATACACAGTTGTCGATAGTGTTAATCACGAATTAGTTTTAATAAAACTAAACTACATTAAATCTCATCTGACATCCAGAAAAGCGAGAGTCTTTTTTAAGGAAGCTACATCAAGGTATATTTCGCTATTGTCAGGTGTTCCCCAAGGAATTCATCTTGGCGCAATATTATTTATCTTATTTATAAATGACCTACTGTCAGTTATTAAACACTGTAGAATTTTTATGTATACAGATGATGTCAAATTAATCCATACATTTAACGATGACGTACAGTAATCTTGCATTCAAAAAGATCTAAATAGGTTGGAAGAGTGGTGTACTTATAACCATCATATCCTTAATCTCAAGAAATGTAAGTAAAGGACACAATCTCGTTGATGCCCTATTTCTATAAGTTATAGCATTTCTGGAATACAATTTCAACCTTTGACGACTTAGGAGAATCTTGGGACCCTAAACTTCGTTTTCATCTACACATTAATAAAATGACAAACCTATTGGGAAGGTTAGATCACATGGGAAATTTTAAAGTAGGTGTAATTATGATAGTTAGGATTATCAAAATTATAGTCGGTCTAAGCCGACTATAAATACCCTACACATGTGTGTGGTTACCATTCAAAGTGATATATATGTCACCATGGTATGCGAATCCTGAAAATAACTACAAACATTCAATCGCTGAAGAATTTCCATTCATTTGATACCCATATTTACAAATGGGTAGGTGTACCGAATTTCGTTTTTTTTTTGTGAACCACAAGTCTTTTCGCCGGAAAACATTATTATCATGTATTTGAGCATGATAATAGTATATATTTGACCAAAAAAGTTTACCTAAGCACGTATACATAAAAATTGATCTTTATATGTACATTTCATATGAGGTATTTGAACATAAGTGGTCGGATCATAGGTCACAATGGACCGATCTCGCCAATTTCGCACATACAGCGTAGGTATATTAGTAATATAAGTTATAAGTTTCATTTATCTAGCTCTTCAATTTTAAAAGTAGTAGGGATTTCAACAGACGGACAGACAGACGGACAGACCGACAGACAGACGGACAGACGGACATCGCTAAATCGACTCAGGAGGTCATGCTGATCAAGAATATATATACTTTTCCATACCGGAGATGCTTCCTTCTGGGTGTTATAAACGGCGTACCAAACTGAATATACCCTTTCACTCTTAGTGTAGGGTATAAAAAAGCTAAAGGTGATTTAGGATTTATAAAACGCTAGTCTAAAAAGTTTGACGATCCATATACGACGAACGTGCTTCATACCTCGTCCCATATTGGAATATGAATCCATTGTTTGGAACCCACACTATAATATCCATAATGACACTATTGAATTAAAAAACAATTTTTGTTATTTTTTCTTCGAAACCTCCATTGGAATCCGGATATATACCTTCCACCTTATGAAAATCCACTAAAACTACTTAATCTTCCTACTCTAAAAGCAGACGAACAATGATTGGTGTCATATTTGTATTTAAACTAATTAATGGTGGCATTGAATCAAGTAATTTACTTCAAAATATATCTCAAAATTGTCCTACTTGAGCATATGTAGCTCTAACTACTCATAAAATGATCCGTTCCACCGAATATGCAATGAGTTTAATGAATTATATTTTCTTTTCTATCTTTCTGACTCGATTGACGTAGTAAAAAAACAATATCGTTCAACACCTAAATACTAAATACACACTTTATATATTTTAATGAGACTTGTGATAGTTAACTGATGATATTTATCTGTAGTTAACTCATGAATTCTCGTGAATCTGACCAGCTCGGGCTGCTCAAGAAACGGTCACCAATCCGCGCGATATGCGAATGTGCCACTCGTTCGGTTGGGCGGGTAAGAGCGTGTAAGATTCGTTCGTAAAAAAGGTCATGTGTTACCCCTAAAAATCAAAAACGTCTAACACTTTTTTTTTTTATTAATATTCGATTTCAAAAATTTTATTATTATTACAAACCAAATTTTATGTTTACCAGAATTAAATACAACGTTCTATCCTTTACATAAATTACATCACAAATATTCCATTTGCAACTTTATTGACCTCTATATGGGCTTTTAAAATTATGAATATCAACAAAAACAAATATTTTTTTAGACTATAGAATTTCGATAAAAAAAAATGCGCGGAACACCCCCATTTCAGCTTTATATTTTCGTTAATTCTATATGTGTGTCCACGTCAAATTTTATTATTGTACATAATTATATACAAAACCTCTGAAGTTTAAACAATCTATATTTTATGAAAAGTAGGCGTGGCATATGGCTGACCACTCGAATTGGTGACCCTAATATTTCTGGTGACCCTATTATTCATTTAACGTAGGTTTTTAATTAAATACATGGTGTATCTGATTTGATGCCAGCTTTTTGACCTATATGCCCCAGTGCGCGCCGATTTAATCAGAATTGTTATAGAGTTGATATTACATAGTAAAAAACGAAGTGAAGTCACATGCGCCGGACTTAAAGTCGATCGGGCACGACTCGGAATACCGTACTCTTTTGTAGAGATATAATTGTGGGATATTTAATTGTATACCTATTTTTTCTAATTATTCAGAAAAAAAAAAAGTTTTATGAATTTTTCATTATTACTCAACCAATGACCAAATTCATCCAATTTATGAATCGTTCATAAAACCGTAATGAAAAAGTTCATAATATTAATGAACGCTTTCATAATATTTATGAAAAAATGCATGGTATTTATGAACTATAAACTATTTAAAAATAAAAAAAAATATATATATATATTATTTTCTTGTATTGTTTTTTTAATTTTATTATATTACTTTTTTATTTTATTATTTGAATTTATTTATTTTTATACCCTAGTGTAGGTGTAGGTACAGGGTATATTATAATAATAATAATAGTTTGGCGCTACAGTCCTGTATAGAACTTCGGCCGAGCTCTCTCACCATTTTGAGCTGTGCGTGTTATATTTGTACTCAAAGTGATGGGACCTACAGTTTATTGCCGAATCCGAACGGCGGGTGAGAGCTTTTTCATAGGCAATGGTTTTACTCTCGTAGGTTTGCCATTTACTGACGAGAGGTAGCGCGGTATAGAAAATGTTTCTATGAAAAGATGTTGTTAGCCCCAGTCCAGTCTTGAACCGGGGACCTTTCGGCTCGCAGTCCAACGCACTAACCACTGAGCTACCGCGGCTACATTATTAACTCTGTGCAAATATTGTAACGCCTCTTAGGAGGCGTGGCCTGTATGGAAAAGTATATATATTCATGATCAGCATCACCACCCAAGTTCGTTTAGCTATGCCCGTCTGTCCGTCCGTCTGTCCGTCTGTCTGTCTGTCCGTCTGTCTTGATGTCTTGCTGTCCGTATACACGATAACTTGAGAAATACTTCTTAGAATGCGATGAAATTTCGTTTCAATACTTTTTAGCCAAAAGTTAGTTTTGTCAATGGAAATGAGCCAAATTGGTCAAAGGACACGCGCACCTCCCATACAAGTCACTTATATATAACACTTCAGGAACCAATAACTCGAAAAATATTCAAGATATTCTTATAAAATTTAAAATATATTGTTATAATTCACCTAGAAATATGTGTTCCAAAAATAGGCGTGATACGCCCACATTTGATTTTTATACCCTACACTAATTGTGGGATATTTAATTGTATACCTATTTTTTCTAATTATTCAGAAAAAAAAAAGTTCATACTTTTTATGAATTTGTTCATTAATTTTATGAATTTTTCATTATTACTCAACCAATGACCAAATTCATCCAATTTATGAATCTTTCATAAAACCGTAATGAAAAAGTTCATAATAATAATGAACGCTTTCATAATATTTATGAAAAAATTCATGGTATTTATGAACTATAAACTATTTAAAAATAAAAAAATATATATATATATATTATTTTCTTGTATTATTTTTTTAATTTTATTATATTACTTTTTTATTTTATTATTTGAATTTATTTATTTTTATACCCTAGGTGTAGGTGTAGGTAAAGGGTATATTATAATAATAATAATAGTTTGGCGCTACAGTCCTGTATAGAACTTCGGCCGAGCTCTCTCACCATTTTGAGCTGTGCGTGTTATATTTGTACTCAAAGTGGTGGGACCTACAGTTTATTGCCGAATCCGAACGGCGGGTGAGAGCTTTTTCATAGGCAATGGTTTATATTGAATCATGCTCAAATACATGATAATAATGTTTTCCGGCGAAAAGACTTGTGGTTCACAAAAAAAAAATCGAAATTCGGTACACATACCCATTTGTAAATATGGGCATCAAATGAATGGAAATTCTTCAGCGATTGAATGTTTGTAGTTATTTTCAGGATTCGTATACCCTGGTGACCTATATATCACTTTGAATGGTAACCACACATATGTGTAGGGTATTTATAGTCGGCTTAGACCGACTATAATTTTGATAATCCTAACTATCATAATTACACCTACTTTAAAATTTCCCATGTGATCTAACCTTCCCAACTGGTTTTTATTATTTTCCGCTTTTTCATAGTGGAAATTTTATTCGCAAATCATTAAAAACAAATTTATGAAATATTAACCTTAAATCTCCACATATGTTTTAAAAGTAGGCGTGATTCGCTCACATTTATTGTTCAACATTTTTTGATTATTTTTTTTGTTTTACTTTTATATCAATTTTTTAAATTAGTGGGATATACGACGTAAATTTCTGAAATGGAATTAATATTCTGAGTGTAAGAATGTTCAGCATACCTAAGAACTTTAAAATGTAGTTATACAATTAAATTTCCCACATTAATATCCCACCAAAGTGTATTGTATTCCATAGTCGGGCCGGACCGACTATAAAAGTCCGTCCCATGTGACAGAACTTACCCATATGACCTAACTTTCCAAACTCGTTTTAACTACTTACATTTTATTGTATATCTACTTTTGCTGTTGCTGCCTATTGCTGTTGTTGCCTATTGCTGCTGTTTGTTATTGCGTGATGTTAAGTAACTGCGGTGCACGTTTCTTTGGAGTTGTAAACAACAAATAAAATGATTCGGTCTATTTGTACGAAATGACATACGAATAATAAAAACTAAGAACTATATATGCAATCATCGACTATCGACGCGTCGCGACGTGTTGTCAAAATAATCACTGCGCGTCATGCGGCATGACGCGTCAGTAAAGTAAAAATATCTATTTATAGAATGGTCAAAAGTTGCAGGTCACACATACGATTATACACAAATACCCAAATACCTACCTATTTTGTGTCGTATTTTCTATTCTCCTTTTGTTGGACTTGTTTTTTTATTTTTCAGTATCGCCTTTATGCTCGGCTGAATTGCACGTGACGTGGAGGTTGCGCTGCTTTGCCTCAAAAAATTAATATGAATACCTCAATGAACGCAATTCATAACAATTATGAACGCGTTTATTATATCAAATTGTGCGATTCGTATATACGAAGAATAGTTCATAAATAGAATGATTTTTCCATTTGTATTATGGACGATGTCGCAATTAACAGCGTTCATTCCATTTATGAACAAAATGTTTTCTGTGCATATCAGAAGTTTGTTTTAAAACAAATATGTAGATTTGTAATGTAATATTTTATATATTTGTTTTCAAAAACACTACACAACAAAAGGAGAAAAAAAGTTTGCGCAGTAAATTCCATTATTTTTGTATTATTGGAAATGAGTCGCAGAATTTGAATATATGAAATACGGATAGGATTACGAGATCTCGGGCAATAACTTTTGTACTGAGCTTTCAAAAAGGTGGACACATATAGTTGTAAATATCTCGCGTTTAATAAAACCAATAAACTCAATTATTATATCGAATGAAAAATAATTAAATATTAAATAAACATTTCTTACAATAGTTTGGACTTGGTTTACTGGTTTAAGAAAGAACTCGAAAAATGTAAATTTTGTCGACCAACATTTTATTAAAAAATGCATTTAAAAAATGGCGAAAAATTGAAAACGCAAGATGATGCACAGTTTGCAATATTGCAAAATTAGCCTGTACGTAAAAAATAAAAGAAATGTAAAAATAAAAGAAAGATGTAAAAATAAAAGAAATCTATGGATAATTTTGAGAACAGAAAAAAATGATGTGAAAGCATTACAATTGGGTATTAACTAAAAAAAATCGCATAATATGTTTATACCCTATACCCATGGGTAACAAGTTATAAAATATATGTGAGGATATTTTAGCGCCTCTTAGTAGGCGTGATGGTATGAAAAAGTATATATTTTCTTGGTCAACATCACTTTCCGAGTCGATTTAGATATGACCGTCTGTCTGTCCGCCTATAAACGATAACTTTAAAACTGCTATTCCGAATGATGTGAAATTTATTTTCAATATATTTTAGTAGAATAGTAATTCGAAGATCGAAAATGAGTCGATTTAGTCAACGTAATCTACTACATTCACTACGAGATATGAGTTTACTTTTTTGGATCACATATCTCGTAGATAAAGTTATAAAATTTTAAATTATTTACAAGCAATCATCTATCAATAGGTGCTCAAAAATAATCGTGATCCGCTCACATTTTTTATTTTTATGCCTATTTGTATAGCACTTAATTATATTTCTTTCACATAACTTTTCTTATCCTCAAATGTTACCCATATATTTTTGTCATTTATAGCTCAATTTATTCGACAGAGTGTGAACTAATTGTGAAAAATTAAAATTTGTGTATCATCTTACTTTCTCGATTTTTTTCCATTTTTTTAAATGAATTTTTTCTTAAATTTTTGTTGAAAAAAAATGTTTTTTCAAGTTATTCTTTCGAGTTCTCTAAAACTAATGAACCAATTTAAAAATGTTCTAAGAAATGTTTATTCGATATTCAAATAACTTTCATTCGATATAACATTTGATCATATGTGTTATTTATAACGCGAGATATTTTTAAATGTATGCGACCACCTTTATGAAAGCTCGGTCCAAAAGTTATTGGCCTACATTTTATAAACCTATCCAAAGAAACATTATTAAACCATATTTTCGGAATAAGGGCGTCATTTTAAATAATACAAAAATAACCTTGACTGCTGCGCAGAATGGCTGTTGTGTAGTGTAATTTACGACTAAAATGTCTACTACAAAAAACCGGGAAATAATGTAAAAAAATGTGGGCGGATCACGCCTATTTTTGGAACTCATATTTTTCGGTGAATTTTATTTTTAATTTTTATTCATCGTTCACCATACTATTAGAGAAGGCGAAAAAGACACACACGTGCCTTTTTTCCAAAATCGATTGATGTTTAGAAGTCTCGCACTTGGATTTTCTGTTTTTGGCAATCTGAAAAGCGTAAGTTGGCTTCATGGGAAAAGTTTTTGAAGTAAATTCTCAAAGTTTTGGGAAAAGTGCTCTAATATAATTTAGTTTATATTAGTTTTTAAAATTTTTAACATCAACTTATTAATTCACAAACTATTATTAAATTCATGAATTAATTTCAGTTAATACAAAAATTCCGCTAATCAGTTCGTATCCGCTACACCCAAAGACTATAAATATACTAAGATGTAAACTTTCGGTTTTGATGGTTCAAAATGATTTAAATTTGCGGTGGTCCATATGATGGTTGAGATGATATCCGTTTATCCGTGTTATGAGAATCGAAACTGAGAGAAAGAGAGATGTCAGTGAAATGACAGCTCAAAACAGCTGATTGATGTGCATGCAAAAATTACATATTATATATTTCTAATTTTTCTGCGATATTCGAAAAGTCAATATTTTTTATTAAAATATGAAAACATGTAGAATTTTATTATTGAATTTTCTATATTGGTCGAAAAATTATTCAGTTAAACATATTTTCAGATAAATTCATATTCAATTTTCGATGGCACGACAATTATGTCTGTCCGTTCGTTTACAATTGTTTTTATCTCTCTTACTCCTATGAGTGGACGCGCAAATGCAACAACAAAACCAGTTGGGAAGGTTAGATCACATGGGAAATTTTAAAGTAGGTGTAATTATGATAGTTAGGATTATCAAAATTATAGTCGGTCTAAGCCGACTATAAATACCCTACACATATGTGTGGTTACCGTTAAAAGTGATATATAGGTCACCAGGGTATACGAATCCTGAAAATAACTACAAACATTCTATCGCTGAAAAATTTCCATTCATTTGATACCCATATTTAGATATGGGTAGGTGTACCGAATTTCGATTTCTTTTTTGGTGAACCACAAGTCTTTTCGCCGGAAAACATTATTATCATGTATTTGAGCATGATGTCAATATATATTTGACCAAAAAAGTTTACCTAAGCACGTATACAGTAAAATTGATCTGTATATGTAAATTTTGTATGAGGTATTTGAACATAAGTGGTCGGATCATAGGTCACAATGGACCGATCTCGCCAATTTTTTCGCACATACAGCGTAGGTATATTAGTAATCTAAGTTATAAGTTTCATTTATCTAGCTCTTCAATTTTAAAAGTCTTAGGGATTTCAACAGACAGACAGACAGACAGACGGACAGACAGACGGACAGACGGACATCGCTAAATCGACTCAGGAGGTCATGCTGATCAAGAATATATATACTTTTCCATACCGGAGATGCTTCCTTCTGGGTGTTACAAACGGAGTACCAAACTGAATATACCCTTTCACTCTTAGTGTAGGGTATAATCAACTCAACTGAATAAAAATTGTTTTTATTTTTGCTTAATTATTTTAATATACATTATTTTATGTAGAAATATCAGAAACTGACGAATTTTAATCTTAAAATCTCTTTAATTTTCACCGACATAAAATTCTTTGAACTTTTGTTTTTGGATGAAAAGAACAAATATTTTTTAACATTTTGTTTTCGAATTATTTATTTATTGTTCAAAAATAATAATGAAAAATGTTCAATCTTTTTTTTAATTATATATAAATATAAATAAAATTATGTTTTTATTATTTAAAATTAAATTAAAATTCACTTATATAAAAATTAATGCAGAATAACAAATAAAATGCATTTTTATAAAAATGTCTTAAAATTTACTTTTAAATATATTTTTCAAAAGTAATCCAAAAACAAAAGTGCAAAGAATTTTATTTTTCGAATATTTTGTATAATACATTAGATTAAAAATCCCAAAATAAAAAAAATGATTTAAAAGAAAAATTACATCACAATGACTTTTTTTACGACTCTTTTATATTGGGAAATTTCAAATAATTTTTATATTTTTCAATATTTTCAAAAATTTTAAAACTTAATAGTCCCAATATAGAAATAATGCTTTAAATAAAAAAAATAATTTCACAAAAAATAATTTTCGCCCAAAAAGAAAAATGAGAAATGACTCAAAAAATTGTCATACAAATTTGGGATTTTTTTCATAGGATAAATATTTGGGCGATTTTTCCATATATTTTGGAGAAATTTCATTATCATAAGTTGGGTGTTTTTTCATTACGAAAAATCATCCAAAAATATTTGATGAAAAATGACCCAAAAATATAATTCGTTTTTTCATAACACATGTCCATGTAATTTTTTTTAATACCCTACACTAAGAGTGAAAGGGTATATTCAGTTTGGTACGCAGTTTGTAACACCCAGAAGGAAGCATCTCCGGTATGGAAAAGTATATATATTCTTGATCAGCATGACCTCCTGAGTCGATTTAGTGAAGTCCGTCTGTATGTCCGTCTGTCCGTCTGTCTGTCCGTCTGTCTGTCCGTCTGTCCGTCCGTCTGTCTGTCTGTCTGTCTGTCTGTCTGTCTGTCTGTCTGTCTGTCCGTCTGTTGAAATCCCTACTACTTTTAAAATTGAAGAGCTAGATAAATGAAACTTATAACTTTGATTACTAATATACCTACGCTGTATGTGCTGTGGCGAGATCGGTCCATTGTGACCTATGATCCGACCACTTATGTTCAAATACCTCATATAAAATGTACATATAAAGATCAATTTTTATGTATACGTGCTTAGGTAAACTTTTTTGGTCAAATATATATTGAAATCATGCTCAAATACATGATAATAAAGTTTTCCGGCGAAAACACTTGTGGTTCACAAAAAAAAAATTGAACTTCGGTACACCTACCCATTTGTAAATATGGGTATCAAATGAATGGAAATTCTTCAGCGATTGAATGTTTGTAGTTAATTTCAGGATTCGTATACCCTGGTGACCTATATATCACTTTGAATGGTAACCACACATATGTGTATGGTATTTATAGTCGGCTTAGACCTACTATAATTTTGATAATCCTAACTATCATAATTACACCTACTTTTAAATTTCCCATGTGATTTAACCTTCCCAACTGGTTATAATTTTTTACAGCCAAATCTGAACCTAATAATTATTTTTGGTTTCTGAATGAAATATCTTCAAAAAGCATGAAAATAGCAAACAAATAGCGACGTTTGCAATTTTCACTATTTTTGTGTAGCTAAAGGAAGAATTTTGTACTTGGATTTGTTGAACAAAAGAAACAAATACAAAACCGGTTTGACTTGAAAAGCTGTTTAATGAAAACAGAAAGCAAGTATGTCTGTCGGTGAAAAATTAAAGAGATTTTTCACAGAAGAATGAAAAGAAGAATATTTTTTTAAAGAATATCAGAAATTGAATATTAAAATTCGTCAGTTTCTGATATTTCTACATAAAATAGTGTATATTAAAATAATTAAGCAAAAATAAAAACAATTTTAATTCAGTTGAGTTAGTTTTGTTGTTGCATTTGCGCAGCCGTAATTGACGTTCGATTTTTGCAGCGCAAATATTTCTATTGTCTACTCATAGGAGTAAGAGATATAAAAACAATTGTAAACGAACGTACAGACTGAAAATATGTTTAATTGAATAATTTTTCGACCAATTTAGAAAATTCAATAATCAAATTCTACATGTTTTCATATTTTAATAAAAAATATTGACTTTTCGTATATCGCAGAAAAATTAGAAATATATAATAAGTAATTTTTGCATGCACAACAATCAGCTGTTTTGAGTTGTCATTTCACTGACATCTCTCATTTCGATTCTCATAACACGGATAAACGGATATCATCTCAACCATCATATATACCACCGCAAATTTAAATCATTTTGAACCATCAAAACCAAAAGTTTACATCTTAGTATATTTATAGTCTTTGGCTACACCCAATAATTGTTTCTTAGATATCCAATTCATCTAATAAATATAATTTAAACGCATACCGAGGCAAAATATAGCGGTAAATATCGTTTACATTCAGAGATTCGTATAACACAAGTTTTCAGAGATTGATTTATATATACCTTTAGTATTTGGAGTAGAATGTCTTAAATTTTATATAAAGTGCAAAAATGTTCACAAAAAATTATAAAACACATAATCGATTAAGTTGTACTGAAGTTATAGGTGATTATATTGGCAAAAAATGCATTATTTTCATACATTTATACATTAAATATAATTACTCAGCAGATAAAAAATAAAATTCTGTAACAGAAAAATGGTTTATTTTTTACGTATTTATCAAAAAAAATTCTTATGGTACTACTCAACAAAACGAGAAATAAAACAAAACAGAAACTATCAACAATTCATATTTTAAAATGTAGTAAATATAGAAAACAAAGTTCCTAATTTTAATATGGGTAATGCTCTTGATAACTATATATATCGTTTTCATATTTATCATTAGATCCGAAATTCTAAAAAAAATAATCCAAAAGTAGTCTATAAAATACAAAAATATCAAATTTTTGGTATATTAAAATTAGTTTTAACAGTACATACATTTTATTGAACTTTTAACAAGTTATCCAAGGTGAATCTAACATTATACAATTGTTACATTAGCTGCGTTCCCGTGGTACTTGAACCAGATCTGTTTCACGGAAACGCCATCGGTTCTATTTTAATAAATTTGGCAGCACTGTTTTCTTTTGCCCTTTCTTTTTGAACGCGAATTCTTCTTCTTTTTAAGTGCTATTCACAATAGCATAACATCACCACAAACAAATTTACTTTTGATACGTACAGTACCAGATCAGCAATTGATCCAAAAACAAGCCTGGTTCTAATTGTTTGTTTTGCTTTTGTATATGAAAATGATCTATGGATCAGGATCAAAAACCACGGGAACGCAGCTATTGACACACTATTTATATTAAATTGAAGTTTTTGATATCTCCATACTAATATTTTTCTCGTTTCTTAAGTAATGTGTTATTGAATTAATAAATATTGAATAATTGACTCTAATTTGGGTGTTTCCTAACCAAATCAAATGTAATAAAATCTATTTTATTAAATAGGTAATAAATAAAACATTTCACGATCGTACAATTATATATTTGATCTGTTCAGTACATATACAATTAAAAATGTATGAAAAAAAAGTGCATTTTTCAACTATATAATCACATATAACTACGGTATACCTAAATAAAAACAATCAAAAAACGTAGTAGGATAGATGAATTCACCGTAAATTCAAACATGTCCAATGGGCCGGATAATTTGGAATCGAAAAAAATAGTACAATAACGAGATATTCTGGAATAGTGGGCACAATATTTTAAAATGATATCCAAAAAATGTTGCTCTTGCCAGTAAAATACAGGTAATTACCGGTAATACCTTCCATTTTCACATCAAATACCGTTGCTGAAAACAATACCGTTACCGAAACTACCCCAATACTGTTATCCGTTACCGTACCGTTATTCGTATCGGTTACAATCCCTGGTTATAAATATTTCAATCTCTGAAAACATTCGTTTTATACAAATTTCTGAATGTACCGCAACATTTTACCTAGGCCCGCGATTAAGTTATATTTATTAGATACATTGGATATCTAACAAACAATTATTGGGTGTAGCTGATACGAACTGATTAGCTGATACGAAATGAATATATATCAGAGCTCTCGATTTCATACGAGTATTTTCGAGTAGCCCGGGTACCCGGGCGCTCGAAAGTCCGGGTAATACCCGGGTAGTTCAAATACTCGAAAAACCCGGGTATTAAATGTTCGAGATACCCGGGTAGTTCACAAAACCCGGGTAGTTGGTTCGTTCGAGCTATTCCAGTAGCTCGTTTGTTCGAGTAGCTCGATGGCTCGTTCGTTGTTCGAGTAGCTCGATTGCTCGATCGTTGTTCGAGCTTCGAGTAGATCGTTCGTTTGTTCGATTGACGATTGTTCATTTGATCGCTTGTTAATTTGTCTGTCCGTTCGTTTGCTTGATGTGGGAGTTGGTCGGAAATGGTTGGAAAAATGTGGGTGGACAAAACTGGGTGGGTGGCAAAAGTGGGCGGAACGTGATAAAAAGAACGAACAAAAATTTATTGCAGATTATATATTTCTAATTTTTCTGCGATATTCGAAAAGTCAATATTTTTTATTAAAATATGAAAACATGTAGAATTTTATTATTGAATTTTCTATATTGGTCGAAAAATTATTCAGTTAAACATATTTTCAGATAAATTCATATTCAATTTTCGATGGCACGACAATTATGTCTGTCCGTTCGTTTACAATTGTTTTTATCTCTATTACTCCTATGAGTGGACGCGCAAATGCAACAACAAAATTAACTCAACTGAATAAAAATTGTTTTTATTTTTGCTTAATTATTTTAATATACATTATTTTATGTAGAAATATCAGAAACTGACGAATTTTAATCTCAAAATCTCTTTAATTTTCACCGACATAAAATTCTTTGCACTTTTGTTTTTGGATGAAAAGAACAAATATTTTTTAACATTTTGTTTTCGAATTATTTATTTATTGTTCAAAAATAATAATGAAAAATGTTCAATCTTTATTTTAATTATATATAAATATAAATAAAATTATGTTTTTATTATTTAAAATTAAATTAAAATTCACTTATATAAAAATTAATGCAGAATAACAAATAAAATGCATTTTTATAAAAATGTCTTAAAATTTACTTTTAAATATATTTTTCAAAAGTAATCCAAAAACAAAAGTGCAAAGAATTTTATTTTTCGAATATTTTGTATAATACATTAGATTAAAAATCCCAAAATAAAAAAAATGATTTAAAAGAAAAATTACATCACAATGACTTTTTTTACGACTCTTTTATATTGGGAAATTTCAAATAATTTTTATATTTTTCAATATTTTCAAAAGTTTAAAAAATTAATAGTCCCAATATAGAAATAATGCTTTAAATAAAAAAAATAATTTCACAAAAAATAATTTTCGCCCAAAAAGAAAAATGAGAAATGACTCAAAAAATTGTCATACAAATTTGGGATTTTTTTCATAGGATAAATATTTGGGCGATTTTTCCATATATTTTGGAGAAATTTCATTATCATAAGTTGGGTGTTTTTTCATTATGAAAAATCATCCAAAAATATGTGATGAAAAATGACCCAAAAATATAATTCGTTTTCTCATAACACATGTCCATGTAATTTTTTTTAATACCCTACACTAAGAGTGAAAGGGTATATTCAGTTTGGTACGCAGTTTGTAACACCCAGAAGGAAGCATCTCCGGTATGGAAAAGTATATATATTCTTGATCAGCATGACCTCCTGAGTCGATTTAGCGAAGTCCGTCTGTCTGTCCGTATGTCTGTCCGTCTGTCCGTCTGTCTGTCTGTCTGTCTGTCTGTTGAAATCCCTACTACTTTTAAAATTGAAGAGCTAGATAAATGAAACTTATAACTTTGATTACTAATATACCTACGCTGTATGTGCTAAAAAATTGGCGAGATCGGTCCATTGTGACCTATGATCCGACCACTTATGTTCAAATACCTCATATAAAATGTACATAAAAAGATCAATTTTTATGTATACGTGCTTAGGTAAACTTTTTTGGTCAAATATATATTGACATCATGCTCAAATACATGATAATAAAGTTTTCCGGCGAAAACACTTGTGGTTCACAAAAAAAAAATCGAACTTCGGTACACCTACCCATTTGTAAATATGGGTATCAAATGAATGGAAATTCTTCAGCGATGGAATGTTTGTAGTTAATTTCAGGATTCTTATACCCTGGTGACCTATATATCACTTTGAATGGTAACCACACATATGTGTAGGGTATTTATAGTCGGCTTAGACCTACTATAATTTTGATAATCCTAACTATCATAATTACACCTACTTTTAAATTTCTCATGTGATTTAACCTTCCCAACTGGTTATAATTTTTTACAGCCAAATCTGAACCTAATAATTATTTTTGGTTTCTGAATGAAATATCTTCAAAAAGCATGAAAATAGCAAACAAATAGCGACGTTTGCAATTTTCACTATTTTTGTGTAGCTAAAGGAAGAATTTTGTACTTGGATGTGTTGAACAAAAGAAACAAATACAAAACCGGTTTGACTTGAACAGCTGTTTAATGAAAACAGAAAGCAAGTATGTCTGTCGGTGAAAAATTAAAGAGATTTTTCACAGAAGAATGAAAAGAAGAATATTTTTTTAAAGAATATCAGAAATTGAATATTAAAATTCGTCAGTTTCTGATATTTCTACATAAAATAGTGTATATTAAAATAATTAAGCAAAAATAAAAACAATTTTAATTCAGTTGAGTTAGTTTTGTTGTTGCATTTGCGCAGCCGTAATTGACGTTCGATTTTTGCAGCGCAAATATTTCTATTGTCTACTCATAGGAGTAAGAGATATAAAAACAATTGTAAACGAACGGACAGACTGAAAATATGTTTAATTGAATAATTTTTCGACCAATATAGAAAATTCAATAATCAAATTCTACATGTTTTCATATTTTAATAAAAAATATTGACTTTTCGTATATCGCAGAAAAATTAGAAATATATAATAATTAATTTTTGCATGCACAACAATCAGCTGTTTTGAGTTGTCATTTCACTGACATCTCTCATTTCGATTCTCATAACACGGATAAACGGATATCATCTCAACCATCATATGGACCACCGCAAATTTAAATCATTTTGAACCATCAAAACCAAAAGTTTACATCTTAGTATATTTATAGTCTTTGGCTACACCCAATAATTGTTTCTTAGATATCCAATTCATCTAATAAATATAATTTAAACGCATACCGAGGCAAAATATAGCGGTAAATATCGTTTACATTCAGAGATTCGTATAACACAAGTTTTCAGAGATTGATTTATATATACCTTTAGTATTTGGAGTAGAATGTCTTAAATTTTATATAAAGTGCAAAAATGTTCACAAAAAATTATAAAACACATAATCGATTAAGTTGTACTGAAGTTATAGGTGATTATATTGGCAAAAAATGCATTATTTTCATACATTTATACATTAAATATAATTACTCAGCAGATAAAAAATAAAATTCTGTAACAGAAAAATGGTTTATTTTTTACGTATTTATCAAAAAAAAATCTTATGGTACTACTCAACAAAACGAGAAATAAAACAAAACAGAATCTATCAACAATGCATATTTTAAAATGTAGTAAATATAGAAAACAAAGTTCCTAATTTTAATATGGGTAATGCTCTTGATAACTATATATATCGTTTTCTTATTTATCATTAGATCCGAAATTCTAAAAAAAATCATCCAAAAGTAGTCTATAAAATACAAAAATATAAAATTTTTGGTATATTAAAATTAGTTTTAACAGTACATACATTTTATTGAAATTGTAACAAGTTATCCAAGGTGAATCTAACATTATACAATTGTTACATTAGCTGCGTTCCCGTGGTACTTGAACCAGATCTGTTTCACGGAAACGCCATCGGTTCTATTTTAATAAATTTGGCAGCACTGTTTTCTTTTGCCCTTTCTTTTTGAACGCGAATTCTTCTTCTTTTTAAGTGCTATTCACAATAGCATAACATCACCACAAACAAATTTACTTTTGATACGTACAGTACCAGATCAGCAATTGATCCAAAAACAAGCCTGGTTCTAATTGTTTGTTTTGCTTTTGTATATGAAAATGATCTATGGATCAGGATCAAAAACCACGGGAACGCAGCTATTGACACACTATTTATATTAAATTGAAGTTTTTGATATCTCCATACTAATATTTTTCTCGTTTCTTAAGTAATGTGTTATTGAATTAATAAATATTGAATAATCGACTCTAATTTGGGTGTTTCCTAACCAAATCAAATGTAATAAAATCTATTTTATTAAATAGGTAATAAATAAAACATTTCACGATCGTACAATTATATATTTGATCTGTTCAGTACATATACAATTAAAAATGTATGAAAAAAAAGTGCATTTTTCAACTATATAATCACATATAACTACGGTATACCTAAATAAAAACAATCAAAAAACGTAGTAGGATAGATGAATTCACCGTAAATTCAAACATGTCCAATGGGCCGGATAATTTGGAATCGAAAAAAATAGTACAATAACGAGATATTCTGGAATAGTGGGCACAATATTTTAAAATGATATCCAAAAAATGTTGCTCTTGCCAGTAAAATACAGGTAATTACCGGTAATACCTTCCATTTTCACATCAAATACCGTTGCAGAAAACAATACCGTTACCGAAACTACCCCAAGTTATATTTATTAGATACATTGGATATCTAACAAACAATTATTGGGTGTAGCTGATACGAACTGATTAGCTGATACGAAATGAATATATTTCAGAGCTCTCGATTTCATACGAGTATTTTCGAGTAGTCCGGGTACCCGGGCGCTCGAAAGCCCGGGTAATACCCGGGTAGTTCAAATACTCGAAAAACCCGGGTATTAAATGTTCGAGATACCCGGGTAGTTCACAAAACCCGTGTAGTTGGTTCGTTCGAGCTATTCCAGTAGCTCGTTTGTTCGAGTAGCTCGATGGCTCGTTCGTTGTTCGAGTAGCTCGATTGCTCGATCGTTGTTCGAGCTTCGAGTAGATCGTTCGTTTGTTCGATTGACGATTGTTCATTTGATCGCTTGTTAATTTGTCTGTCCGTTCGTTTGCTTGATGTGGGAATTAGTCGGAAATGGTTGGAAAAATGTGGGTGGACAAAACTGGGTGGGTGACAAAAGTGGGCGGAACGTGATAAAAAGAACGAAAAAAAATTTATTGCAGAAATCGGTGGTCCCTGACCCCCAAAAGGGGGTCAAAAACCAATTTTTTGTCAATAAAAATTTTATTGCGGAAATGGATAGCGAACCTCATTAGAAGACTAATGGTACCCTTTGGAGTGGTCCCTGACCCCCAAAAGGGGTCAAAAACCCATTTATGACCCAAAAATTTTGATCTCGGAAATCGATAGCGGACATCATTAGAAGGCTAATGGTACCCTTTGGAGTGGTCCAGGTCCCCCCAAAGTGGGTCAAAAACCACATTTTCGAAAAAAAAATTTGCAGAAACAGATAGCTGACGTTATGAAATGCATTTTGACATTCACAAAATATTTTTTTCGAAAATGGGGTTTTTGATGATGTCCGCTATCGATTTCCGAAATAAAAATTGTTGGGTCATAAATGGGTTTTTGACCCCCTTTTCGGGATCATGGACCACTCCAAAGGGTACCATTAGCCTTCTAATGATGTCCCCCTATCGATTTTGGGTCATAAATGGGGTTTTGACCCCTTTTGGGGGTCACGGACCACTCTAAAGGGTACCATTAGTCTTCTAATGAGGTTCGCTATCCATTTCCGCAATAATTTTTTTTTTGACAAAAAGTGGTTTTTACCCCCTTTTGGGGGTCAGGGACCACTGAGAGTGGTACCATTCGATTTCCCTTGATGTCTGCTACCGATTTCTGAAATACATTTTTTTTTCGGACTTTTTATCACTTTCCGCCCACTTTTGCCCATTTCAGTACCTAAGTAGGTGCATGAGTTTTCGATTTATCTAGGGTACCACAAGTCCGACCGCTTACTAATTTAGACTGGGATTCAAACAGAGGGGATAGTTTGAAGAAAAAAATATTTCACTTTATACGGTTAGGTAAAGTTCAGCCATTTTTTTTTTGTTTGGAGATTTTGAGATTTTTTGACACAAGTAACATCATTTTTCAATATATCTCAAATATAATAATTAATTTTGATTTTTATAAATATGTATCAAAAATAAAAATTATATTTGGGTACTCTTTATTTTATAGTGGCATAATTTCTTACAATGACTTTTTACATATAAATTTGTAAATAATAATTATTTTTGGTCTCTGATTTTAGGAAGGTATACTCAGTACCCTTTGGAAACAATAGTGAGCAATACCGACATTTCGTTTGTTAACTACTTCAGATATACACTATTTACACTATGTTGATTTTTTTTACGTACAACATTTGCACCAAGTATGACGTTCCACCCATTTGTTTCGTACCATTTATTCAAGAAGTAAAAGGTAATGGTTACTTGACAAATTATTAAATTAATTTAATAAAGATATTTAAATTTCAAAAAGACTGAAAACGTAAAAATCGGATTTATGCCTATACACTTTCTGTTAGATTTATTATTATAAATCGTCGTTATAGAACTAAAAGTCACCAAATAAAGTTTGCTTCAAAATCGATTTAATTGCATTTTCAGCCATATTCTTTTATTACCTTTCTATTTGAATAATCGGTGTTTTTTTAAGTTAACTAGTTTTATATAAAATAAATTATAAAAATAATTATATACATTTCGAACTAAAATTCTATTAGCAAAAAATTCATAAGCATTTCAGGTGAAAAAAAATAAAATTTTCAGATACTTCCAATCTTCAAATGTTGTTGAAGAGGGAATCAAGGATTCCTGGTTAAAAATAATTTTTTTTTTTCTTGCAAAAACTTTTTTTATGCTATAATTTTTTAAAATTATAATTCTAAACAATCATAATTTTTTAGCGCATATACTTAAAACATATATTTTACAATTAATTGTTTTTGATTTTTAATTAAGAAAAATACACAAAAACATCTAAAACTATGAATTGTCGAACTTTTTTTGAATTTTCAAAAATGCTATTTGGAGTTTTAGTTTTACAACGAAGATATACAAAATACGTATATTTTCTAAAAACTATGGCGCATAAATATAGACAATTTAAAGTCAAATTTAAATTTAAAACTATCTTTTTATTAAAATTGTTAATATTTAATCGAATTTAAACCTTATTTTAAGTCAACTTTAAAAAAAAATCGACTTTTTTGACTATTTCTACAAAGTTTTTAACAATTTATTCCATACATAAATTGTCAAAAAAGTCGAATTTATTTTTAAAGTTGACTTAATATAAGGTTTAAATTCGATTTAATATTGATAATGCGAGACAAACTTTCGGGCATATTTTCATCCAACACACACATAAATGGAATATTTTGGGAAGTGTATAGCTGGTTGTAAATTTTGTGAAATTTGAATGGCAGATTCACGGCATATTTTGGGATCGCTCAGAAAACAGTCAGCTTGTGATACAAACTCCAACTTTGTCTGTTTGAAATATGCCGAAAAAAATATTCTAAACTGCCTCGACCCTGCCAAAATTTTGGAAAATTTTAACAAATATTAAAATGTCAAAAATCTGATTTTAATTTAAAGTTTATTTTAAAAGTCGCAAAATCTGAAGATAGTAAGTAATTAATAAATTAATAGTTTCCGCTTTTTTAAAAAGGCGCAAAAATTCTGAATATTAGGCGCATTTTTCATTTGGTGTTTTTTTTTGCTCCATTACCTTCCTTTTATGAAGGCGCAAAATTTCTGTACATTATGCGCCTTTTTCATTTTCTGATGTTTTGAAAATTTTTGACCCCTTTTTCGTCCTTCTGTAAATGTGCAAAAAGTTGGTAAATAAGGCGCATTTGCAATTTTATGCTTTTTTGAAATTTTTGCGCATTTCTCTAAATTTTGCACTCTTTTAAAATGGGCGCAATATTAAGGATTTTCAAAATATATATATATATATCAAGGATTGAAACCGAAACCGATATCCGTTTAAAACCGTTTCATTTTCAAAACCGAAACCGTAACCGTTATACGAGATTCAGAAATAAACCGATATCCAAAACCGAAATAAACGGTTTCGGTTTCATACCGGTTTAAACCGGTTTTTATAAAAGTATAATAAAAAGACACAGAAAAACATATTATATTTTATATAGAAGATCTTAAAAATAAGGTTTAAATGTCATTTAATAAAATTTGGATTTTCCGAAATAAAAATGTTTGTTGTACAAAAATTCACATGAGGTTTTTTTTGGTCTAAAATTTGTTTTTTGTTTCATTAATTTGTGTAGCGGTTAGTGAAGATCATTTGCAAAAACAAGACAAGAAATGGTAATCTTGTTTTTGCATAGGTACATATGATCTGGTTCTGGCAATACCTTTTTTGGTCTTGCATGCAAGAATCTTCCAAAATTTTACTTTTTAAATTTTAAATAAAAGATCGAAGACAAATATCTGTTTAATTAATTATAAAAACGAATAGAATTTGAACACTAATTGTATTTAAGTTACTTATTTTCCATATTTTCAATTTCTTCAACTAAAAATAAATTATTTGAAAAAAAATACAATAACATCAAAATTTGAATTATATTTTAACAAGAATTAACTAATTAAAAATAATTGTATAGAACAAGTGATGTTGACGAGACAATTCAAAATCTCAAGGCCATAATAAAATGAACATTTACATTCATAATAAATATAAGGAATATTTCGTACAGGCATATTTCTGTTTTCGTCAGAGTTTAAAAAAATCCGTATGCTACGGTACTTGTAGCATACGGATGTCAAGAGAACACAAATAATATCTTGCAGGGTAACATTTATCTTCGAAACACAATCTCAAACGCTATAAAGCGAACACTAACAGAACGAAGAAAAACAACAATAACAACAATTACGATGCGTATTCACACACTTTCACAACGACAACTCTTCGTTGCTATCCTGCATCATCGCATGGCAACAAACAGACGCTTGACAGCAGACAGACGCTTGACAACGGACAGACGCATGACAACAGACAGTCGCATAGCACCATTCTACATGTATGTATCTAGAACAGCTATCTAGTTGGCAACAACAACGAGTTTTCTTTGTGGTACAAAAAATTTCCCGCAAAAATTATATCAAAAGCTTGGATGCTGCTTTATTGGCATTTTTGTTGTTGTTGCACTTTCAAACGAATCAGCGGTGAAGAAAAACTTCATGATTTTACAATTAACAAAAAAAACTATGTATTAAAGTAAAACAAAAATAATAATGTGCATAGCACAGAGCATATGTACAATCGATGTACGAACTAGCGTAAAAAAGAGAAAGAAAAAACATTATTTTGTCTATTTTATCTGTTTGAAGCGACTTTTGAAGCACTTTTGAAGGTATTTACCGCTTTAAAAGTGCTTCACAGACCTTATTTTTTAACATGCTTAGCGAAAAAAAAATTTTATAGAAAAACCGAAATAAAAACCGAAACCGTAACTTGGAACCGGTATACCGAAACCGTTTCGTTATAAAAACTTAAAACCGAAACCGTAACCGAAACCGAAACCGAAATCGAAACCGAAATCGAAACCGTTATTCGTTTAGGCTTCAATCCTTGATATATATATATATATATATATATATATATATATATATATATATATATATATATATATATATATATATATATATATATATATATATATATATATATATTTATTTATATATATATATATATATATATATATATAGATATATTTCAACTCAGATGTGGGGTGACCACTCGCCAATTGTATGTTAAATAATTGGATAATTGTTAAATATTCTGCTAATTTCCATTATTATTCCAATTATTCTTTCCAATTATTTAACATACAATTGGCGAGTGGTCACCCCACATCTGAGTTGAAATATATCTATATATATATATATATATATATATATATATATATATATATATATATATATATATATATATATATATATATATGTATATATATATGTTTATATATGTTTATATATATACATATATATATATATATATATATATATATATATATATATATAGATATATTTCAACTCAGATGTGGGGTGACCACTCGCCAATTGTATGTTAAATAATTGGAAAGAATAATTGGAATAATAATGGAAATTAGCAGAATATTTAACAAACTTTGGTGTCGATTTTCCGCCAACTGCAACTGCAGCACAGCTTAAACGATTGTATGCTGAACATCTTGTTGCTGTTCTCGATTATGTTCTTCCTATTGCTACTGCTGTTCCTGATAATGATCCTCCTATTGTTACTGCTGTTTCCGATTATGTTCCTCCTGTTTTATCTACCGTTTGTGGTGATATTCCTCCTGTTGTATCTGCCTGTCGCTGCTGTTGTTGCCGATAATGTTGCTGTTGTTGCCGATTCTGTTGCCGCTGCTGTTCCAAATAATGTGAATTCAGAGGCTGATTATCCCCTTTCTGTTCCCCCTTGCGTTTCCAATCATGCTGTTACTGATTATGCTTCTGCTGCAGCTGCTGTCAGAAATGCTGCCGTGGCTCCTGTGAACGGTTACCATGCCAATGTCTTTTGATGCTGACGAAATGAGAACCAGCGAATACTCAACTGATAATGTTGAGCGTGAGTTGCAAATACTCAGAAAAAAAGAGAAATCTTGGAGTTGAAAGGTATTATTAATAAATTAGAAAGAGATGTCGTTCATAATGAGCGAAAATGTGATTATGGTGATATTGAACACAGTATCCCTAAATTTCATGGTGACGATCCGGTTCATTCAGTTCGTCATTTTTTGAGAGATTTTGAGGATATCATGATCAATAAAAATGCCGATAATCGCTTCAAATTAATAAGCCTGCGACGATCTCTGGCGGGCACTGCTCGAGTTTTTCTTTCAACGACATTAACTCTAAGCTACGAAGATTTAAGGCATGCACTCATCGCTGAGTTTGATGTTGCAGTTAGTCGCCTAGATGTATATCGAATGATGAATCAAAGACGATGGAATAAACGAGACGAATCGTTGCATTGCTACGTTCTTACAATGCAATCGATTGCCAAACGTTCTGATATAACTGAAATAGAATTGATCGATTTTATCATTGAAGGAATTGGAAATAACGTTTCAAATATTCAGTTATTACTTGGTGCTCGTTCTATTCAGAAATTAAAAACGCTGAATAATCGTTATCAAGAAAAATATTTAAAGCCGAATTCGGATCATCGTGTGAACAAAATATCGGCCATTTCAAATAAATCTTCAGTGCCGATGACAACAAATGCGGAAATAGGGAACGGAAAAGGCATCACAAATTGTTTTAATTGCAAGGATCCTGTTTTTGCTGCTGGCAAATGGGACATCATCATCGCTCATGTTCGAACCCTAAGAAGAATTTACAAGCAATCGACAAACAAGTCTCTGTGATTGGCGACCTAAAATTAGATGAAAGTGATGTAGTTGGTGCTTTTAATTATGTGAGTATTGCCTTCGGAATACATTCGGAAAAAAGTGCAAAATTTTACAAATATGTTTCTCTTTCCGATACGGGCAGTCCATGTAGTTTTGTTAAAGAGTCGTGTGTCCCTGATGATTTGGTGAGAGCATCAAGATCGCCAAAATTGTCAAATTTTTGTGGGATTGGTGGTCGAAAATTGCAAATTTTAGATGAAATTGAATGCATCGTTAAATTTGGAAGTCAATTTAAGAAAATTCATTTTATAATTTTGCTAGACAATGCTATGTTAACACCTGTCATTTTGGGTAGAGACTTTAAATACATTTAATATTGTTACGAAAAGAGGTAATTTGCCCCATAGTGCAAGCAATCAACAATAATTAATGAGACGCAAGACAATTCAGCGCACTAAGCATGTGTTAGAAAGAGACGGAAGATCATTCAGCGCACTGAGGCAGTGTGCGAGAAAGAGATGGAAGATCAGCGCATTAAAACACATGAGTGCGAATGAGATGCCAATAGCATGTGTCATTCACGAAACGAGTAGAAGGTTCTCGAAACAAGTCGAAGCTTGTCGAAACGTGTCGAACTGATGCATGCAGTATATAAGGGAGCCGCATCTGAGGTACTTCACTTCAGTAGTGATTGTAAAGTGGTCGAGGGCATCTCGTGTGATAATTGTCAAGTTAAATTGTGGACATGCAGCAGTTGTTAGAATTTGTTATAAGTAAAGTGAATTAATAAAGTTAATTGTTATAATTTAAACCAAACATAAGAGTGTTTTTATTTTGTACACAATCCAGCGATACGAACTCGTAGAACAGTTTTCCGTAGACTGAATTTTCGTAACATTGGTGTCAGAAGTGGGATTGTGATACAAAATGGTTAAATTTGAACAACTTAAAGTCGACCAGCTAAAGAAGGAGCTGGCGATTCATAATCTTCCAACTGTTGGTACAAAAGTAGAGCTACAAAAGCGTCTAATGGAAGAATTAAAGAACCAAGGCCTTTACCTCGCAGATCACGAGTTTGAGGTGGAAGCTGCAACAGCGTCATCGAAAAGTGTGGACACGGAGCAAAAAGTACAGTCCCAAAGTTTTGATATGAGCCAGTTGCTCGGAGCAATACAACAACAGCTCCAAGAAAATTCCCACAAAATGAAACAGAAGCACAAAGAAAATTCTAATAAAAAGGAACAGAAACTTCAAGAAAATTCCAATCAACTTAAAATATATCTTCTAGAAAATTCAAATCAGCTTCAAACTAAAATGGAGAAACTACAAGAAAATTCCAACCAACATCAAGTAAAAGTGGAACACTCGAAGCAGCTTCTGGAAGTTTCTAATACACTCCATAGCAAAGTGACGGAGCTTGAAACGCATGTAAATGACATGGAAGTGAACATTGATGAAAAAATTCAAAGATTAGAAAACGGTATAGACAAAAAAATCCAGGAAATAAAAAAAGATTTGCACGCGTTACAGCTAAGTGGACCTACACAGCATGTTCTTAGTGGTTCGAAGCTAAAATCGCCGATTTACGATGGAACCACAGCGTTCAACATTTTCAAGCTGCAATTTGAGACCACGGCTGTAAGTAATCTATGGAATAATGAGGACAGCGTAGCCGCACTTATCGTGGCGCTTAAAGGAAGAGCAGCCGAAGTTTTGCTGTCAGTTCCAAAAAGTGATATAAACAGTTATTCAGCGGTCATGGGTGCATTGCAACGAAAATACGGCAGTGACCACATGGCACCTATTTGCACATTTGGCGTATTCCGATTTAGCCTGTGATTTCTTGGAAATGTGCAAGATAAATGCATTCGTTTATGGCATACGGGATCCTGAACTGAACTGTGTAAAATATGGGCATATGGCACGCGACTGTCGTGAAAGACGTAAATGTGTAAATCTGCAACCACCTAAAGGCTACCGACCAGAAAAGAGACCTGAGGATGGCCAAAATAACGCCAGGGAACATCATGGCAATTCGGGCACTGTGTCGGCACGAGTGTGTAAAATGGAATCCAGAGAATGCTCGACGGAAAAAAAGACGAACATAATTCACATTCGTTCGTTAAATGTCATGGCAGATGATCAATGGACTCTAGAGCAAATACGAAATGATCAAAAGAAGGACCCGACATCGCAAAAATTAGGACGTTCAAGGAACAACAAAGAAAGCCATTATGGAAAGAGTTAGCATCTAACAGTCCAATAAGCAGGGCTTATTGGTCGCAGTGGCAAAGCCTGAAGCTACAAAATGGTTGTTTGTACCGTGTTTGGGAAACTGAAAATGGCAGAAGTCAGGAAGCATTTCTATTGGGTCGGATATCAGAAGTCAGCCGCCTACTGGATTCACAGATGTAAGCAATGTGTATCCGCAAAAAGAACAGCCGTCAGGAGTTGCGGTAAGACGAATCAATACAACATAGGAGGACATTGCGAACGTACTGCCATGGATGTGAAAAATCCGATTTCAAAAAGTGTTTTGGGCAAGAAGAAAAGTGAAGACCATGACGAGTTGCTTCAGTCTTTAAGGCAGAGTATACAAATTGCAAGTGATAAGATGAAGTCCCGATACGACTTGAGAGCAAACTCTGAGGGATTTAAGGAAGGAGATCTGGTCATGCTTTGTAGCCCGCCACTAGTGAAATTGTTAAATCCAAAACTTCAAACACACCAGGAAGGACCGTACAGAATAATTAAAAAAAGATTAATGACATTGTGTACAGGATTCAGAATACTACTGGCGTCAGACGAAAAATGAAAGTCGTTCATTTAGAAAGATTGACGCAATACAGAGAGAGAGGATTAACATCTGTTCGGGACGAACAGATTTAGGTGGAGGGCAGTGTTACGAAAAGAAGTAATTTGCCCCATAGTTCAAGCAATCAACAATAATTAATGAGACGCAAGACAATTCAGCGCACTAAGCATGTGTTAGAAAGAGACGGAAGATCATTCAGCGCACTGAGGCAGTGTGCGAGAAAGAGATGGAATATCAGCGCATTAAAACACATGAGTGCGAATGAGATGCCAATAGCATGCGTCATTCACGAAACGAGTAGAAGGTTCTCGAAACAAGTCGAAGCTTGTCGAAACGTGTCGAACTGATGCATGCAGTATATAAGGGAGCCGCATCTGAGGTACTTCACTTCAGTAGTGATTGTAAAGTGGTCGAGGGCATCTCGTGTGATAATTGTCAAGTAAAATTGTGGACATGCAGCAGTTGTTAGAATTTGTTATAAGTAAAGTGAATTAATAAAGTTAATTGTTATAATTTAAACCAAACATAAGAGTGTTTTTATTTTGTACACAATCCAGCGATACGAACTCGTAGAACAGTTTTCCGTAGACTGAATTTTCGTAACAATATTAAATTAACTCGAATACGATTGCAATACGTAAAAGATAAATTGTTATTACTAAATAATAAAAATTGCACTCTTAATCCGAATTATTCTAAACTTCTGAAACATTATATGCAACACATCAACTGTTGTATAAATCCTTAGTAAACCTATTTCCTATGATGTGTCAACTGAAGTAGTCAAATGCAATGTACCCAATATATTTAGTATTGATATTGCGTCTGAAGAGATTGAACTAGATATTGACTGTAAATTGCATAAACCTCTTCGTGAAGAATTGAATTCATTGATTGCAGATTCAGATCCTCGACGCCTTTCATTTATGGAGCGTACCGACGTACAAAGTATTCTGAGTGAACTTCTTAAAGATGGTACTATTCGCCCAAGTAATTCACCGTATGCTTCGGCTCTTGTTTTAGTCAAAAAGAAAAATGTACAGACGCGGATGTGCGTTGACTATCGCGGTTTAAATAAAATCACTGTTAGGGATAACTACCCATTGCCCTTAATTGAGGATTGCATTGAGTATTTAGAAGGCAAACAATTCTTTACCGCGCTGGACTTAAAAAACGGATTTCATCAAGTTCAACTTTTTTCCGATTCAGTCCCATACACAGCATTTGTTACTCCCAATGGTCATAATGAATATTTGAAAATGCCATTTGATCTCAAAAATGCTCCAGCTGTATTTCAACGGTTCATTAATAATATTTTTCGTGATTTAGTAGAAACTAGGAAAATAATTATTTATATGGATGACATATTAATTGCTACTGCTAATTTTGAAGACCATGTAAATTAATTGAATACTGTGTTACACCGTATTACTAGTCGAAATTTAAAATTGAATTTGTCTAAATGTAAATTTTGTTATAATAAAATTGAATATTTAGGATATTCAGTATCTTCTTCAGGTATTTCCCCAAGTGAATCTCATATTGCTGCTATTAAAAAATATCCAATTCCAACTAATCAGAGGGAGTTTCATTCATGTATGGGACTCTTTTCATATTTTAGGCGATTTGTGCCATCATTCTGTCGAATTGCAAAACCGTTGCAGGATTTATTGAAAAAGAACGCCGATTTTAGGTTAGATGAAAAATGCATTGAGTCTTTCAATGATCTTAAAAACCGATTAGTTAAATCCCCAATCCTTTCTATTTATAATCCTATTAAGGAGACTGAATTGCATTGTGATGCTAGTTCAATTGGTTTCGGTGCCGTTTTATTGCAACGAGAAAGAGATTGCATCCAGTATCGTATTTTTCAAAAACTACTTCTGCTGCCGAAGCGAAGTATCACACTTTTGAACTAGAGACGCTTGCTTTAATTTACGCGTTAAGACGATTTAGAGTATATTTGAAGGGCATACCATTTAAAATAGTTACTGATTGTACTTCATTGACAATGACTTGAGGAAAGAAGCAAATTAATTCTAGAATAGCCAGCTTTAGAACTTGAAAATTATAATTATATCATTGAGCATCGAAATGGTGTGTCTATGGGGCATGTAGATGCTTTGAGTAGATGTCAAATTGCATCTGTAATGAATGCAAATGACGTTGATTTTCAAATTCAAGTCACACAAGAGCGCGATGAAATAATTAAAAATTTACGATTCGTTTGGAAACTGAAGAAGTAAAAGAATTTGAATTAAGGGATGGGCTGGTTTTTAGAATAAAAAGAGATGGATCAAAGTTATATGTACCAAGTGAGATGGAGGACAATGTAATTCGATTAATGCATGAGAAATTAGGTCATCAATCAACTGATAAATGTAATGATAAGATATCAATGTATTATTAGTTCCCGTCAATGCGCCCAAAGATTGAAAAATTTATAGCAAATTGCATTAAATGTATTATGTATGCTGTACCTTTTAGAGCGCGAGAAAGAAACTTGCATAACATTCCAAAATAGAAGTGCCCTTTGATACAATTCATGTCGATCATTTTGGTCCGTTACCATCGATTAATTCCAAAAGAAAACATATTTTGGTGATAATAGATGCCTTCACGAAATTTGTAAAATTATATCCAACTAACTCTACTAGTTCTCGAGAAGTAAACGCCGCACTTGATAAATATTTTAATTATTATAGTCGCCCGAGGCGATTAATAACCGATAGAGGAACTTGTTTTACTTCTTTAGAATTTGAGGAGTTTTTATTAAAAAATAACATTGTACATGTTAAAGTTGTGGTTGCCTCTCCACAAGCAAATGGTCAAGCGGAAAGAGTCAATAGGGTGATTAAAATGATGTTCGGAAAATTAAGCGATCCAATAAATCACTCTGACTGGTCACAAAAATTGCTTCAAGTTGAATTCAATTGAATCAACAATTTAATTCACAGCACTACTAAAAATACGCCAAGTATACTGATTGGTGTTGAACAAAGAGGAAATATAGTAGATGAATTTACAGAATACTTAAATGAAAAAAATGTATGTGAGTTTAGACGCAATTTACATCAAGTACGTTCAGATGCAACAAAAGCCATAAGCAAGTCACAAGAATATAATTTGAGTTATATTCTGAAGCATAGTACAGTTCCCAAAGAGTATCAAATTGGTGATTTTGTTGTTATAAGAAATATAGATACCGTGGTTGGTACGAATAAAAAGTTTGTTCCTACATACAAAGGACCATATGTAGTTCACAAAATATTGGATAAAGATTGCTATGTAATTCGAGACATAGAAAACTGTCAATTAACTCAGTTGCCATATGATGGTGTTATTGAAGCTAATAGAATGCGAAAATGGTTGTTGAAGTGTGGTAAAGAGGCTATACATGTCATAGAATGAGGCAATAACTCTTAATTTTAATTGTTGTTATTTTTATTTGTCAATATTTGATTATTGTTTAATCGAGGCCGATTAGTTATTAGTTTGGCCGAGAATAAATTATTTTACAATAATATAATTTTTATAATGTTAATTAAATATATTATTTTTTTATATATGTATATTATTTTTGATCGTGAACGATCATTGTCAGTTTGGCCGAGTTGTAATCTAAGTTATTGGTTATTAACTTTGTTAAAAATTACTTTTGAAATATTTATTTAAAAATAATGTTTTGTTTTTGATTTAAAATTCACAATTGAAAAATTGTATTTGAAAATAAAAATATATACTGAAGCGTAAGCAAGCACATTCAATTATATTTCAATATATATATATTTTAAGCAGGAAAATGGTTAGAAACACGCAGGCAAACAAGCTACCTATACGCATTGAAATCACATTTTATATGAAGCTTTGTGGTAGGCAAAGGCGGGAATGTGGACAAAAGCTGATAGTTCCCTTCTATAGCATGAAAATAAAATTGGTAGAGAAATAGCAGGCCTATGCCAAACAGGTGTTATCAAAATGGTAGGCACAGCATATTACAAGGCAGGTAATATGCTGGAAGCAAAATGGTAGGGAAAGGTAGGGAGCATAAACATATAATTTATGTCATATATGTACTCAAATGAAAGGTAATAAAGCCACATTTGTAATTATATGGCTATTTTCATGATCTGATTTTTAATTATGGATTTAGGATTAGGATTTGTAATTATGCAAAAAAAAAAAAGAAAATGAAATTAATATATAATTATTTATCTAATTGACGACGAAATTTATAAATGAATAGGTAACGCTGCAAAAATCACATCATTATAATTTTTATAAATAACATTCATTATAATTTTTAGTTTTATTTAATTTTTTTATTTTTAAAACATAAATACAAAAGTATATCATGGACTCCTGAGTACATTTCCATTGGGTAACGACACTTGTAACTTTTTATACCCTACACTAAGAGTGAAAGGGTATATTCAGTTTGGTACGCCGTTTGTAACACCGGCTTAGACCGACTATAATTTTGATAATCCTAACTATCATAATAACACCTACTTTAAAATTTCCCATGTGATCTAACCGTCCCAAATAGTTGTTATTCGTGTGAAAAATGGAATCATATTCGTCCTGAGGTCATAGGAATTATCGTACCATGAAAATAATTACATATTAATCGTCAGATCATTACCTTTCATTTCAGTACCTACTAGGGATGTGAATCCCGGACTATTTTTCAATCCTGAAATTTCGGGACTAAAAAATTTGAATCCCGGGATCCCGGGATTAGTACCGGTATTTAAAATAATAATAGCAAAGGCATAAAATAACCATATCTTTGTTGGAATAATAAACAATTATAATGCTTAAGACTCAAATAAAACTCATATATTCAAATGCATCTGTTTTCAGGTTGGGTATCCAAATATACATGGTATCCCAAATACAAAATCCGCGATATATAAATCCCAGTTGATCATCAAACAGTTTTTTAATACTTTTTATTGAAAAATTATTTTTTAGTACAAATATAATAAACTTTTAATTTTGAATGAACAATCAATTTTTAATTGGGATGTTGGTTTTTTGTGGAAAACAATATTTTATAACAAAATTATTATTAAAAAAAATAGTTTATAGTGGACACATATTTTTTAAGTTATTTGTGATTTTTAATTAATAACAATTTTAAAAATTAATTCAATTTAGGAACGTGGATTTATGTAAAATCAATCGTATGAGTGGATTTTATACTGTTAGTTTAATCGAATTCAGATTTTGTAAAAAGATTTATAAAATCAAATGGATTTTATATGATTGAAATTTGTAGTAAAAAAATAAAGGTTATAAAGGTTATATGTAAAAAAATAAAGGTTATAAAGGTTACATTCAGAGACAACGGTTCCAGTTTTATCGCTATTCGAAGCCCGGATTTAATTCGCCAGTATAGTTGATAGTAAATCTTTCGACTGTCTTCAAAATAAAAATTAGTTTAATATAAGACCGTCATGATATTCGAATTATTTACTATTTTTAAGTACTTTCTGTATTTCGAATCGAAAGATTACACTGTTCGGCTCAAAATTCTCCCTGTTTTTATTCATATCATTTCTATATAATTTTAATGTGCTGATTCAATACGTAACGTTTTTGAGAAAAACACATTTTATATTTTTTGCATTTTTCACTCCATTTTACACACAAAAATGTATAGGAAAAGATTAGACAGCTATTGATTTAAAATTAATACGGTTATAGCCCAGGAATAAATCAAGGAATGATATGGCATTAAGTTCACTTGAATATCTTTTAGGGTTTGGTTGGTAATCTGTTAAATTTGAAAAATTTAGAAAATAAGGGACATTTATGAAATTATTTAACATATTTCTATAATATTTTTCTCCTGGAGATATTGCAACAGAATATATTGATGATGTGAATGAAATACAAGGTCAATGCATTATTATAAGGTTTTAAATTATGTTATTTAAAATGAACGATTGAAATATCGATTGAAATTAATTGATATTTTAATGTAATAGTACAAAAAGTACCAACACAGTTTGCATTTCTATAGTACATTAGAAATAGTATGTTTACAAACCCTAGTACTTAACGATTGTTATCATATGTTAAGAAATAGCAGTAAAATATGGCTAGAATTAATATTTTTTCAAATAAAAAGTGAATTATTTTTATACAGTCGAAATTCAATAATAAACTTATTTATCTCAAAAATCAAAAAGGCAGCAAAAAGTAATACCATTGTCGAAATAAGTGGTTGCAATAACCGGTTAAAGTCTAAAAATTGAAAAAAAAAGAATTTGTGAAATCACCCGAAAATCATATTTAATAAAAAATGTTTTATTATTATTTTAAAATATTAAAATTACTATATATAAAAGTATATATATATACATATATCTTTTTTAATGGTTTCAGCGATTTGGCTTCATTTTAAATATTCCCCAGACACAATTTTAAGCAGGAAAATGGTTAGAAACACGCAGGCAAACAAGCTACCTATACGCATTGAAATCACGTTTTATATGAAGCTTTGTGGTAGGCAAAGGCGGGAATGTGGACAAAAGCTGCTAGTTCCCTGATATAGCATGAAAATAAAATTGGTAGAGAAATAGCAGGCCTATGCCAAACAGGTGTTATCAAAATGGTAGGCACAAGCAGGGTAAGGTAGGTAATATGCTGGAAGCAAAATGGTAGGGAAAGGTAGGGAGCATAAACATATAATATAAAACATGAGTGCCCATCTATCCCACAATACCAAAAACTTCTTCTTGTACAATAACACCGACGAATTTTGTTTGATATATTTTCGCGAAAAACTCAATCGCTTCGATTCTCTATTGCTGGATTCGCATATATTTCTGAAAGAACTCCGCAATGTTTGCAAAAGAAAATCCTTATTGTTATTGTGTTCGCAATTTTTCTAAAAAAAGTGATTGCATGAAGCAATAACAAAACACGTCTGAATTAAAAACAACATGTGTTTGTTTTTGTACAGCAAGAAGTTTTTGTTTCGAGCGAACATGACGGTTAGAACCATTTGCTGGGCACTTTTGATTATAATGTTGATATCAGCAATAATCTTCTGCAATACGTCAAATTTTATTATTTTTATATATAAACCGTTTGTCTACGTGTTTTTATATAAAAACAAAGGACAACAATTTTCAATTCTGAAAAAGGCAAATTTGATATTTGTAAGCAAAATTTTCTGTCGACAACTTGTTGATCAATCGTTTATTTATTATTTATTATTATTATTTATTATTTTAGCATTTCACTGCATTTAAAAAAAAAAATCTTTTTTTTATAAAAAGACTGAACAGCCATTGATTAAAAATTGAAATAGTTATTGTCCATGAACAAGTCAACTTGAATGTCGTTTAAGATTTGGTTGCAATAACCGGTTAAAGTTTAAAAATTGAAAAAAAAAAAGAATTTGTGAAATCACCCGAAAATCATATTTAATAAAAAATGTTTTATTATTATTTTAAAATATTAAAATTACTATAGATTCCACTTATTTCGACAATGATATTACTTTTTGCTGCCTTTTTGATTTTTGAGATAAATAAGTTTATTATTGAATTTCAACTGTATAAAAATAATTCTCTTTTTATTTAAAAAAATATTAATTATAGCAATATTTTACTGTTATTTCTAAACATATGATAACAATTGTTAAGTACTAGGGTTTGTAAACATACTATTTCTAATGTTCTATATAAATGCAAACTGTGTTGGTACTTTTTGTACTATTACATTAAAATATCAATTAATTTCAATCGGTATTTCAATCGTTCATTATAAATAACATAATTTAAAACCTTATAATAATGCATCGACCTTATAATAATGCATCGACCTAATATTTCATTCACATCATCAATATATTCTGTAGCAATATCTCCAGGAGAAAAATATTATAGAAATATGTTAAATAATTTCATAAATTTTCAAATTTAACAGATTACCAACAAAACCATAAAAGATATTCAAGTGGACTTAATGCCATATCATTCCTTGATTTATTCCTGGGCTATAACCGTATTAATTTTAAATCAATAGCTGTCTAATCTTTTCATATACAATTTTGTTTGTAAAATGGAGTGAAAAATGCAAAAAATATAAAAAGCGTTTTTCTCAAAAACGTTACGTATTGGGAAAAAACCAAAAACACAGTTCGAATCAGCACATTAAAATTATATAGAAATGATATGAATAAAAACAGGGAGAATTTTGAGTCGAACAGTGTAATCTTTCGATTCGAAATACAGAAAGTACTTAAAAATAGTAAATAATTCGAATATCATGACGGTCTTATATTAAACTAATTTTTATTTTGAAGACAGTCGAAAGATTTACTATCAACTATGCTGGCGAATTAAATCCGGGCTTCGAATAGCGATAAAACTGGAACCGTTGTCTCTGAATGTAACCTTTATTTTTTTACATGTAACCTTTATAACCTTTATTTTTTTACTACAAATTTCAATCATATAAAATCCATTTGATTTTATAAATCTTTTTACAAAATCTGAATTCGATTAAACTAACAGTATAAAATCCACTCATACGATTGATTTTACATAAATCCACGTTCCTAAATTGAATTAATTTTTAAAATTGTTATTAATTAAAAATCACAAATAACTTAAAAAATATGTGTCCACTATAAACTATTTTTTTTAATAATAATTTTGTTATAAAATATTGTTTTCCACAAAAAACCAACATCCCAATTAAAAATTAATTGTTCATTCAAAATTAAAAGTTTATTATATTTGTACTAAAAAATAATTTTTCAATAAAAAGTATTTAAAAACTATTTGATGATCAACTGGGATTTATATATCGCGGATTTTTTATTTTGGATACCATGTATATTTGGATACCCAACCTGAATCAGTCGAATGTTGACAGAACTAAATGAATCGGTTGAAAAAAAAATGATCGTTGCCTCAACTGATTAGTTCTCTAGGTGTATTCGATTACGATTAAATATTTAGTTAGGTTTTAATTCTTTAGCAAGACATTAAATATATAGTAATTTTGTTTTTATGTATATAGCTCAATACACAAGAAAATATATGTGCACCATCAACCGCAGAGTCATCATCATTATCGGCTGCATCAGTACCAACAACCGAGCAGCAGTCAGTCTCCGCAGGCATTTCTCACGAAACTGGAACGGCGCTGTCGCTGCGTATCACACAACAGCAATAACGCAGCGTCGTCAGTGATGACAGAAAATTTCGAAAATTGGCCGCAACGCGTCTACGCTGACGATTGTCCAGATGCCTATGACAGCAACGCTTTAGACATAAAGCAGACTTTATGCCAAACGGTGCCATTGCCATCTGTGGAGGCGCTTGATGCGTTAAACGTGGGGGCAGCTACAGCGGCACCAACAACAAAGCAGCAAACAACAATATCCTCCGACTACACATTACAAAACGTGATGTTAACTTCAGATATAACCGTAGTCAATACACATTAAATACAAAAAAAAAACATTTATTTAATGTAAAGAAAATTCATTTAATGTAAACAAAATATGTGACTTACTACATACAGAGAAAATACATAAAGCAGCAACATTAAATAGTTGCAACCAATATACATGATTTTCCTAATTTGAGAAATTTAATGATACACTGTGAATAAAAAACACGTTTAAATCATTTTCAGGTGTGGTATAAAACATTTTATATATGATGATGGGCATTATTGCAGTAAATGATACGCTACAAAAGCAACACATCGAAAAATTGACATTCAAAGTTTTGGAAACATTGTTAAATATGCATAATAATGATTTCAGTTTCTACCAGAAACTGTAACAGTTACGAGCAAAGACTTTATATTATAAAGACAGACTAGTTTTGAGCAGCAACCGTTTTTAGAACTACGAGATGCGGTATCAAATACTGGTTGCTCGATGTTGCACAATGTTACACAGAGCGGATGATCCTTTTTTTTAAGTTTTGTATATAAAGTGATAGATATAAATTATTTCCCCTAGACAAAATTTTAAGTAGGAAAATGTTTAGAAACGTTATACGATTCTAGCCATGAGCTACTCTCATTGCCCATATCTAAAATAGCATTATTATGCTGCAATGTCATATTTTCTGTATTATTTCTCTCTAAATACGGAAGGAGGTTAGTTCTCAACATTGATGTGTATTTTCCAGAGTTCATACTCGTGTATGGGAATGCTAACTCTAACAATTCATGAACACAAAATGTTCCCAAAACCATCAAAGAACCGCCACCAAAGTTTCTCTTCGAAAAGTAGTGTGGTCACTCCAATAGAAATTTAAACCATCCTACCCGTCCAAATTAAACGTTTTCTCATCGGAAAAAATAGTGTTACAAAATTATCGATATATTTTGTAAGAATATTTGTAATATTTATTTTGTGTTAATGATATATTAAAGTTAGAATTCCCATACACGAGTATGAAATCTGGAAAATACACATCGATGTTGAGAACTAACATCCTTCCGTATTTAGAGAGAAATAATACAGAAAATATGAGATTACAGAAAAATAATGCTATTTTAGACAAGGGCACTGAGACTAGCTCATGGCTACAATCTCACAACGTGAAGGTTTTGCATTGGCCAGCCTACTCCACAGACCTGAATTGAATAGAAAATATCTCAGGAATGATGTTCCGAAAAATATTTGTTGAAAACAAGCAATGCGAAAAAATGTCACGTTTAAAAATGGATGTGATTGAAGCTTGGGAGTCAATTGGCGAAGAAGTGCAAATAAGCTTAGTTAATAGCATGCCAAAAAGAATTTCTGAGCTTATTCATAATTAAGAAGACAATACTCATTATTAAAATAATATAAATTAAGTCTAACTTACAATAATGTGTCATTTTGTGCTATTTATTAAAATGCGCCTATAGTTATGCACCACTATGAAAACAAACTGTTAATTATCACGGTTACAAAATTTTTATATCAAGAAAAAGTTTTTTTTGCACGAGCTTTTAACCACTTTTGTTTGTTTTTAAAATATTTTTTGGAAGCAGAGAATCGTTCGGCTATAGTTATGCACCACAGTGTATAAATAATAGAAACTTTAACTCGCATGGCTTCGACTTATATTTACTTTTTTGGTTTGATTAATATTTTTTGGATAATTAATTGCAAAGATTTTTTGAAAAACCTTAATATTGAGCCCATTTTATAAAAGCGCAAAATTTAGAGAATTGCGCAAAATTTTCAAAAAAGCATAAAATTGCAAATGCGCCTAATTTACAAAATTTTTGCGCCTTTACAGAAGGACGCAAAAGGGGTCAAAAATTTTCAGAAGATCAGAAAATGAAAAAGGCACATAATTTACAGAAATTTTGCGCCTTCCTAAAAGGAAGGTAATGGAGCAAAATTAAAAAAAATAACATCAAATGAAAAATGCGCCTAACATTCAGAATTTTTGCGCCTTTTTAAAAAAGCACAATATATAGAGAAAGGCGCAAAATTTTCAATAAAGCATAAAATTGCAAATGCGTCTAATTTACAAAATTTTTTGCGTCTCTACAGAAGGGCGCAAAATATATATAAAAAAATGCGCCTAATATTCAGTTTTTTTTGCGCCTTATTAAAAGAGCGGAAACTATTAATTTATGAATTACTTACTATCTTCAGATTGCCAATGTTCTGTAAATTACACGCCACTTTAATAGTTCACTTTTTTTTTAATTTTGCGACTTTTAAAATAAACTTTAAATTAAAATCAGCTTTTTGACATTTTAATATTTGTTAAAATTGTCCAAAATAGCGGGTATACTTTTATTATAAAGTTGACTTGACTTGAATATGCAATTCGAGTTTTTAATATTTTGAGTTCTATGTCAAAATGTGCCAAGGCAAAATTTTGGCAGGGTCGAGGCAGTTTAGAATCATTTTTTCGACATATTTCAAACAGACAAAGTTGGAGTTTGTATCACAAGCTGACTGTTTTCTGACCGATCCCAAAATATGCCGTGAATCTGCCATTCAAATTTCACAAAATTTTACAACCAGCTATACACTTCCCAAAATATTCCATTTATGTGTGTGTTGGATGAAAATATGCCCGAAAGTTTGTCTCGGATTATCAATATTAAATCGAATTTAAACCTTATATTAAGTACACTTTAAAAATAAATTCGACTTTTTTGAGAATTTAGGTATAGAATAAATTGTTAAAAACTTTGTAAAAATAGTCAAAAAAATCGTTTTTTTTTTAAAGTTGACTTAAAATAAGGTTTAAATTCGATTAAATACTGACAATTTTAATTAAAAGATAATTTTAAATTTAAATTTGACTCTGAATTGTCTATATTTATGTGCCATAGTTTTTAGAAAATATACGTATTTTGTATATCTTCGTTGTAAAACTAAAACTCCAAATAGCATTTTTGAAAATTCAATAAAAGTTCGACAATTCATAGTTTTAGATGTTTTTGTGTATTTTTCTTAATTAAAAATCAAAAACAATTAACTAAAAAATCAAATATTTATAAAATATATGTTTTAAGTATATGCGCTAAATATAATTTTAAAAAATTGTAGCATAAAAAAAGTTTTTGCAAGAAAAAAATAAATGATTTTTAACCAGGAATCCTTGATTCCCTCTTCAACAACATTTAAAGATTGGAAGTATCTGAAAATTTTATTTTTTTCACCTGAAATGCTAATGGATTTTTTGCTACTATAATTTTAGTTCGAAATGTATATAATTATTTTTATAATTTATTTTCTATAAAACTAGTTAACTTAAAAAAACCACGATTATTCAAATAGAAAGGTAATAAAAGTATATGGCTGAAAATGCAATTAAATCCATTTTGAAGCAAACTTTATTTGGTGTCTTTTAGTTCTATACGACGATTTATAATAACAAATCTAACAAAAAGTTTATAGGCATAAATCTGATTTTTACGATTTCAGTATTTTTGAAATTAAAATATCTTTATTAAATTAATTTAATAATTTGTCAAGTAACCATTACCTCTTACTTCTTGAATAAATGGTACGAAACAAATGGGTGAAACGTCATACTTGGTGCAAATGTTGTACTTAAAAAAAATCAAATTAAAATATTTTGGATTTATGGTTTCCGAAATATGCTGACTTGAAAAGTGAAAATAATCATTAAAAGTACATTGTTTATATATGAAGTAGTTAACAAACGAAATCTCGGTATTGATCACTATTGTTTCCAAAGGGTACTGAGTATACCTTCTTAAAATCAGAGACCAAAAATAATTATTATTTACAAAATTATGTGTAAAGTCATTGTAAGAAATTATGCCACTATAAAATAAAGAGTACCCAAATATAATTTTTATTTTAGATACATATTTATAAAAATCAAAATTAATTATTATATTTGAGATATATTGAAAAATGATGTTACTTGTGTCAAAAAATCTCAAAGTCTCCAAACAAAAAAAAAATTGGCTGAACTTTACCTAACCGGATAAAGTGAAATATTTTTTTCTTCAAACTATTCCCTCTGTTTGGTTCCCAGACTAAATTAGGAAGCGGTAGGACTTGTGGTACCCTAGATAAATCGAAAACTCATACACCCACCTATATGATCATGTAGGTACTGAAATGAAAGGTAATGATCTGACGATTAATATGTAATATGTAATTATTTTCATGGTACGATAATTCCAATGACCTCAGGACGAATAACAAACAGATGAGTCCATTTTTCACACGAAAAACAACCAGTTGGGAAGGTTAGATCACATGGGAAATTTAAAAGTAGGTGTAATTATGATAGTTAGGATTATCAAAATTATAGTCGGTCTAAGCCGACTATAAATACCCTACACATATGTGTGGTTACCATTCAAAGTGATATATAGGTCACCAGGGTATACGAATCCTGAAATTAACTACAAACATTCAATCGCTGAAGAATTTCCATTCATTTGATACCCATATTTACAAATGGGTAGGTGTACCGAATTTCGATTTTTTTTTTTGTGAACCACAAGTGTTTTCGCCGGAAAACTTTATTATCATGTATTTGAGCATGATGTCAATATATATTTGACCAAAAAAGTTTACCTAAGCACGTATACATAAAAATTGAACATAAGTGGTCGGATCATAGGTCACAATGGACCGATCTCGCCAATCGCACATACAGCGTAGGTATATTAGTAATCAAAGTTATAAGTTTCATTTTTCTAGCTCTTCAATTTTAAAAGTAGTAGGGATTTCAACAGACAGACGGACAGACAGACAGACGGACAGACAGACGGACATCGCTAAATCGACTCAGGAGGTCATGCTGATCAAGAATATATATACTTTTCCATACCGGAGATGCTTCCTTCTGGGTGTTACAAACGGCGTACCAAGCTGAATATACCCTTTCACTCTTAGTGTAGGGTATAAAAAGGTACAAGTGTCGTTACCCACTGGAAATGTACTCAGGAGTCCTTATACACTTTTGTATTTATGTTTTAAAAATAAATATTTTCTAAAAATAAAAATTATAATTAACTGTTTGGCCACTTCTACAAAATTTAAAGAAGTATGTTATTTTTTCAGCGCTACCTATTCACAGATCCGATCGCACCCTTTTTTTTCTTTTTTAACCAAATGAAACTGGTGGTTTAAGGAAAAAAGTTGGTTTAAAGAAGTAAAGTTGTGCATAATTCATTATTCACTGTATATGATGAGAAAATGTAAAAAGGGCGCAAAATAAATATACGGTGCGCATTTTAGAAAAATTTGGAAGAAAATGCGCAATCATCTGACGCAAACCTTCTTGTCTGCGATATTTTAGAAGACTCATCAAGAAAAGAAAACTTTTTTAAATAAAATATGCAAATAAAATATATAAATATAAAATATATACTGGTCTTCTCACGTTTAGCACACACAAACGTGTGTAACAAGATCATTAGTTGACGCGAACGCTCTTGTCTGCGCCATTTTAGAAGAGTTTAAAATCAAGAAAAGAAAATTTTATGTTTTAAATAGAACATGCAAAGGGGTGGATTTTGAAATTGTAAAAACGTGTATTTAGTTGGTGAATAAAAATGTGAATTTAAATTGCATTCAATTGAAATGACATCTCCCAAGGTCTACATTTCATTTTGCGGACATTCGTTCAACATTCGTTTTCATTTTGTGCACATAATTTTTTCACATTTGCTGAATCCGCCCCTTGACGATGACATAAAGTTTTCCAATAATATTTAACCTTAAAAAAATAACTTAAAACATAATGAATTTCCTATAAATATACAACAAATATACCCGTTTTGTTGTCCTTTTTAACACGCATTATGTGCATAAATACAGGGTTTTTATTTTTAATGCATTTTATACACTCATGAAAATGTAATTTGACACTTCAGATGTGTATAAGTTTTACATACTTTTCTGTGTAAATTTATTTTTTACACATTCGTTGGAATTTACTACATTAATAAGAGGAAACCGGGTTCCTACATATATTATAGTAAATTTTCTTAGAGTGCCTGTAAACTTTTGCGAGCAAAATTGGAGCTTCTTTTCAGTTTTACCCAACGATTAGTTTTTTGGGACACAATTCCCGGAATCCCGGGATTGACATCCCTAGTACATATCGGAAATTGACTGCAGCTGACTTTATGTAAACTGGCTGATTTCGTGTATTAAATTGGCTACCACAACTAAATTAGCCAGGAATCTTTGGTTGTATCAATTGTATTCATTAGTTGTGTTATATGATATGTGGTGTTGCAACAACTGAATCAGTCGAATGTTGACAGAACTAAATGAATCGGTTGAAAAAAAAATGATCGTTGCCTCAACTGATTAGTTCTCTAGGTGTATTCGATTACGATTAAATATTTAGTTAGGTTTTAATTCTTTAGCAAGACATTAAATATATAGTAATTTTGTTTTTATGTATATAGCTCAATACACAAGAAAATATATGTGCACCATCAACCGCAGAGTCATCATCATTATCGGCTGCATCAGTACCAACAACCGAGCAGCAGTCAGTCTCCGCAGGCATTTCTCACGAAACTGGAACAGCGCTGTCGCAGCGTATCACACAACAGCAATAACGCAGCGTCGTCAGTGATGCCAGAAAATTTCGAAAATAGGCCGCAACGCGTCTACGCTGACGATTGTCCAGATGCCTATGACAGCAACTCTTTAGACATAAAGCAGACAGAGGATCTCACTGCGGCAACCACATCATTTTAATGTAAAGAAAATTCATTTAATGTAAAGAAAATATGTGACTTACTACATACAGAGAAAATACATTAAGCAGCAACATTAAATAGTTGCAACCAATATACATGATTTTCCTAATTTGAGAAATTTAATGATACACTGTGAATAAAAAAACACGTTTAAAACATTTTCAGGTGTGGTATAAAACATTTTATATATAATGAAGGGCATTATTGCAGTAAATGATACGCTACAAAAGCAACACATCGAAAAATTGACATTCAAAGTTTTGGAAACATTGTTAAATATGCATAATAATGATTTCAGTTTCTACCAGAAACTGTAAAAGTTACGAGCAAAGACTTTATATTATAAAGACAGACAAGTTTTGAGCAGCAACCGTTTTTAGAACTACGAGATGCGGTATCAAATACTGGTTGCTCGATGTTGCACAATGTTACACAGAGCGGATGATCCTTTTTTTTAAGTTTTGTATATAAAGTGATAGATATAAATTATTTCCCCTAGACAAAATTTTAAGTAGGAAAATGTTTAGAAACGTTATACGATTCTAGCCATGAGCTACTCTCATTGCCCATATCTAAAATAGCATTATTATGTTGCAATGTCATATTTTCTGTATTATTTCTCTCTAAATACGGAAGGAGGTTAGTTCTCAACATTGATGTGTATTTTCCAGAGTTCATAAACGTGTATGGGAATGCTAACTCTAACAATTCATGAACACAAAATGTTCCCAAAACCATCAAAGAACCGCCGCCAAAGTTTCTCTTCGAAAAGTAGTGTGGTCACTCCAATAGGAATTTAAACCATCCTACCCGTCCAAATTAAACGTTTTCTCATCGGAAAAAAAAGTGCAAATAAGCGAAAAAGTGCAAATAAGCTTAGTTAATAGCATGCCAAAAAGAATTTCTGAGCTTATTCATAATTAAGAAGACAATACTCATTATTAAAATAATATAAATTAAGTCTAACTTACAATAATGTGTCATTTTGTGCTATTTATTAAAATGCGCCTAAAGTTATGCACCACTATGAAAACAAACTGTTAATTATCACGGTTACAAAAATAAAGATAATTGGAGATTTTATATCAAGAAATAGTTTTTTTGCACGAGCTTTTAACCACTTTTGTTTGTTTTTAAAAATATTTTTTGGAAGCAGAGAATCGCATAAAAAATGGTTCGGCTATAGTTATGCACCACAATGTATAAATAATAGAAACTTTAACTCGCATAGCTTCGACTTATATTTACTTTTTTTGTGTGATTAATATTTTTTGGATAATTAATTGCAAAGATTTTTTTAAAAACCTTAATATTGCGCCCATTATAAAAGAGCGCAAAATTTATAGAAATGAGCAAAATTTTCAAAAAAGCATATAATTGCAAATGCGCCAAATTTACAAAATTTTTGCGCCTTTACAGAAGGACGCAAAAGGGGTCAAAAATTTACAAAAGATCAGAAAATGGAAAAGGCGCATAATTTACAGAAATTTTGCGCCTTCCTAAAAGGAAGGTAATGGAGCAAAATTAAAAAAAATAACACCAAATGAAAAATGCGCCTAACATTCAGAATTTTTGCGCCTTTTTAAAAAAGCACAATATATAGAGAAAGGCGCAAAATTTTCAATAAAGCATAAAATTGCAAATGCGTCTAATTTACAAAATTTTTTGCGTCTCTACAGAAGGACGCAAAGTATATAGAAAACGCCCAAACATTTTCAAAAAAACACAAAATAAACTAAAAACTACTTTCAGAATTTTTGCGCCTTTTTAAAAGAGCGCAAAATATAGAGAAAGGCGCTAAATTTAAAAAAAAAAAAAAAATTGCAAATGCTTCTAATTTACAGTATTTTTGCGCCTCTACAGAAGGTCTCAAAATATAGAGAAAGGAGCAAAATTTTCAAAACATCACAAAATGGAAAAGGCGCCTAATTTTCAGAAATTCGTCCTAAAAAAACGCAAAATAAAGAAAAAGGCGTAAAATTTTCAAAGAACATACAAAATTAAAAAAATGCGCCTAATATTCAGTTTTTTTTGCGCCTTTTTAAAAGAGCGGAAACTATTAATTTATTAATTACTTACTATCTTCAGATTGTTCTGTAAATTACACGCCTTTTTAATAGTTCACTTTTTTTTTAATTTTGCGACTTTTAAAATAAACTTTAAATTAAAATCAGCTTTTTGACATTTTAATATTTGTTAAAATTGTCCAAAATAGCGGGTATACTTTTATTATAAAGTTGACTTGACTTGAATACACAATTCGAGTTTTTAATATTTTGAGTTCTATGTCAAAATGTGCCAAGGCAAAATTTTGGCAGGGTCGAGGCAGTTTAGAATAATTTTTTCGACATATTTCAAACAGACAAAGTTGGAGTTTGTATCACAAGCTGACTGTTTTCTGACCGATCCCAAAATATGCCGTGAATCTGCCATTCAAATTTCATAAAATTTTACAACCAGCTATACACTTCCCAAAATATTCCATTTATGTGTGTGTTGGATGAAAATATGCCCGAAAATTTGTCTCGGATTATCAATATTAAATCGAATTTAAACCTTATATTAAGTCAACTTTAAAAATAAATTCGACTTTTTTGAGAATTTATGTATCGAATAAATTGTTAAAAACTTTGTAAAAATAGTCAAAAAAATCGATTTTTTTTAAAGTTGACTTAAAATAAGGTTTAAATTCGATTAAATATTGACAATTTTAATAAACAGATAATTTTAAATTTAACTTTGACTTTAAATTGTCTATATTTATGTGCCATAGTTTTTAGGAAATATACGTATTTTGTATATCTTCGTTGTAAAACTAAAACTCCAAATAGCATTTTTGAAAATTCAATAAAAGTTCGACAATTCATAGTTTTAGATGTTTTTGTGTATTTTTCTTAATTAAAAATCAAAAACAATTAACTAAAAAATCAAATATTTGTAAAATATATGTTTTAAGTATATGCACTAAAAAATTATGATTGTTTAAAATTATAATTTTAAAAAGTTGTAGCATAAAAAAGTTTTTGCAAGAAAAAAATAAATAATTTTTAACCAGGAATCCTTGATTCCCTCTTCAACAACATTTGAAGATTGGAAGTATCTGAAAAATTTTTTTTTTTTCACCTGAAATGCTTATGGATTTTTGTATTTTCTATAAAACTAGTTAACTTAAAAAAACCACGATTATTCAAATAGAAAGGTAATAAAAGTATATGGCTGGAAATGCAATTAAATCCATTTTGAGTAGCGTCGCTAGAGCAATGGGGAACGGACTTGTCGCGCCGACCTTCCACTTTTAAATACTTTTCCGTCGTTCTGTCCATTGTCGTAGTCTATTTATTTGTTAAATGTCGTGTCGTCTAGTGTAGTCTTAAAAAAAAAACAATAAATTCAAACAATTAAAACAATATAAATCACAATCAAAATAAAAACTTAAAGCAAAACACGCGCAAAAATTACATTAAAAACCAAAAACCTTAAAAAGCAACAAACAATATAAATACCAACAACAACAATAAAAACCGGTTTCGTGCACTGCCTGCAGAGCTGACCATCGCCACACGCAGCTTCGTTTATTACAATTGCCAACGCAAGGGGCTCATCTATGCCCTCTGCAGCAATTGCACATTTTGTTTTTCGTTCTCCATCCCTCCCTCTTCCTACTCCCCGCTACTAGCGTGCACAGTTGATGCTGCACTGAGTGCGTAATCCAGGCCGTGGTAAAGGCATAACACTGACCACGGCTTGTTTTGCGCTCTCATTTGTTTGTGTCAACCACTGCACGTTAGTAGTATGTTTGTATGTTTTGAGCTTGCCCATTAGGAAATGTCGCAAAAATTTCGCATAGATTTTTGCTACATTCGTGGGCTGAGGGAGAATTTTTTTTCTGTATATGCGCATGTTTCCGTCCATAGGCCACAAATAATGGCATTAGGTGAGACCCAGGTGAATGAGGGTGCAGATGCACTGGATTTTTATGTGCCCGGTTATCACCTACTGCCATTATTTTCTACCCATAGGGGTCTCGCTCTTTTTATTCGGAGTGACGTTGCGTAACAACTGCAGCAGCAACATAGTGTGTCGGATAGGGAATTTAATACTATCTGGGTTAAATTCAAAATTCTATCACACATCATGCACTTGAGCTTTCTTTATAAGAGTCCGAATCTTGATAAGGTTTCTACCTGTAATAAGCTAGATGCCTTATCTGATTCGATCTCAAATATATTGGAGCAATTTCCGGGCAGTGAAATTGTTGTTGCCGGCGATTTTAATGTGCACAACGCCACTTGGTTGAGCCACTCGGGTATATCAACACAGGAGGGTTGTTATGTTGAGCTGTTTGCCGAGTGCAATCAACTCACTCAAATGGTGAAGGAGCAGACGTATATCCCACGCGTCGGCGGGCAGAGCCAAACAATCCTAGACCTTTTTCTGACTTCTCATCATGAAAAATATAATGTTCAAGTCCTTGCATCTCTTGGTAACTCCGACCACTGTACTGTTTCCGCTGAGTTTTCGTATTCTAGTTTACGCGCCTCTTCGACTAAAGACCCGAAGAGGACTGTATGGCTTAACGAAAAAGCAAATTGGGTTGCGTTAAATGATTTTTTTCGCAACTTTAATTGGAAATTGTGTTTCGCTGACAGAGACATAAATGCCGCGGCTTTAATGGTACAAAATATTATTTTATTAGGTATGCGGTCCTTCATACCTTCTAAGAAAATTAGCATTAAACCAAAGGACCACTCTTGGTTTAATGAGACTTGCAGGACTGCAGTCAGGTCGAAAGAGGAAGCGTTTCATAATTGGCGCTCTAACAAGAATGCTGATACTGAAAGACTCCGCATACAGGCTAGGAATCGCTGTAATGCCGTGATCTCGCGCGAAAAGTTTCTTCACGAACAAAACGCGCGCAAAAAGGTCCTACTTTACCACAGAGGTAGTAAAAATTTCTGGTCATTCGTAAAAAGTGTGAAGAATCAGACGACATCGTCTACTCCAACTCTTATTCACTGACCCGGTTGATAAAGCTAATCTCTTGGCAGAATTATTTGCAAATAATTCAACGCTCCCAGATACCAATCAACTACTGCCCGTCGTCGATTTTGTTTCTTCTGCAATGCCGGAGATACATTTTCGAACTCGGGCAGTTAAAAAGGTTTTAGCAAACCTCAACATTAACAAAGCCTCTGGGCCAGATGGCATATCTGCCCACGTGTTGAAGAAGTGCGCGTCAACGCTGGCCTGTCCGCTGCTTAACCTTTTCAACATCTCCTACACGACAGGAGTTTTTCCATCTTGTTGGAAGGTTGCCCAAGTCCAGCTAGTTCCGAAAAAGGGCGAGGCTACGAACCCTGCCAATTACCGACCCATTGCAATATGCTCTGCGCTCTCCAAGGTAATGGAAAGCGTAATTAACTTCCACTTTGTGAACTATCTAGAGCGAAACTAATTACTTAGTGACCGACAATATGGTTTCCGTAGGACCAGATCCACAGGTGACTTGATGGCGGTCCTCTCCGAAAAGTGGAATAATTGTGTTCACCTTTTTGGGGAAAGTAAGGTGGTTGCTCTGGATATTTCCAAGGCGTTTGATCGAGTGTGGCATAAAGCCCTCGTATCAAAACTAATTGCGTATGGTGTCGGTAATTCTTTTACTCGATCGATATCAAGTTTTCTCCAGGGTCGTTCAATACGAGTTGCGATGGATGGTGTGTTCTCAGAACAACATTCCATCAATTCTGGAGTTCCGCAGGGTTCCGTCCTATCCCCGTTCCTATTTCTGGTTTTTATCAATGACCTTCTGTCATTGACACAGAACCCAATTCATTCCTTTGCAGATGATAGCAACATTTGTCATTCATATTCGTTCAACAAGCGCCCTATGAATGACACACTCAGGGGGAATCCCCTGAGCGTTGGTTAATATTATAAAAAAAAATAATAATCATTAAAAGTACATTGTGTATATATGAAGTAGTTAACAAACGAAATGTCGGTATTGATCACTATTGTTTCCAAAGGGTACTGAGTATACCTTCTTAAAATCAGAGACCAAAAATAATTATTATTTACAAAATTATGTGTAAAAAGTCATTGTAAGAAATTATGCCACTATAAAATAAAGAGTACCCAAATATAATTTTTATTTTAGATACATATTTATAAAAATCAAAATTAATTATTATATTTGAGATATATTGAAAAATGATGTTACTTGAGTCAAAAAATCTCAAAGTCTCCAAACAAACAAAAAATTGGCTGAACTTTACCTAACCGGATAAAGTGAAATATTTTTTTCTTCAAACTATCCCCTCTTTTTGGTTCCCAGACTAAATTAGGAAGCGGTAGGACTTGTGGTACCCTAGATAAATCGAAAACTCATACACCCACCTATATGATCATGTAGGTACTGAAATGAAAGGTAATGATCTGACGATTAATATGTAATATGTAATTATTTTCATGGTACGATAATTCCAATGACCTCAGGACGAATAACAAACAGATGAGTCCATTTTTCACACGAAAAACAACCAGTTGGGAAGGTTAGATCACATGGGAAATTTAAAAGTAGGTGTAATTATGATAGTTAGGATTATCAAAATTATAGTCGGTCTAAGCCGACTATAAATACCCTACACATATGTGTGGTTACCATTCAAAGTGATATATAGGTCACCAGGGTATACGAATCCTGAAATTAACTACAAACATTCAATCGCTGAAGAATTTCCATTCATTTGATACCCATATTTACAAATGGGTAGGTGTACCGAATTTCGATTTTTTTTTTTGTGAACCACAAGTGTTTTCGCCGGAAAACTTTATTATCATGTATTTGAGCATGATGTCAATATATATTTGACCAAAAAAGTTTACCTAAGCACGTATACATAAAAATTGAACATAAGTGGTCGGATCATAGGTCACAATGGACCGATCTCGCCAATCGCACATACAGCGTAGGTATATTAGTAATCAAAGTTATAAGTTTCATTTTTCTAGCTCTTCAATTTAAAAAGTAGTAGGGATTTCAACAGACAGACGGACAGACAGACAGACAGACGGACAGACAGACGGACATCGCTAAATCGACTCAGGAGGTCATGCTGATCAAGAATATATATACTTTTCCATACCGGAGATGCTTCCTTCTGGGTGTTACAAACGGCGTACCAAGCTGAATATACCCTTTCACTCTTAGTGTAGGGTATAAAAAGGTACAAGTGTCGTTACCCACTGGAAATGTACTCAGGAGTCCTTATACACTTTTGTATTTATGTTTTAAAAATAAATATTTTCTAAAAATAAAAATTATAATTAACTGTTTGGCCACTTCTACAAAATTTAAAGAAGTATGTTATTTTTTCAGCGCTACCTATTCACAGATCCGATCGCACCCTTTTTTTTCTTTTTTAACCAAATGAAACTGGTGGTTTAAGGAAAAAAGTTGGTTTAAAGAAGTAAAGTTGTGCATAATTCATTATTCACTGTATATGATGAGAAAATGTAAAAAGGGCGCAAAATAAATATACGGTGCGCATTTTAGAAAAATTTGGAAGAAAATGCGCAATCATCTGACGCAAACCTTCTTGTCTGCGATATTTTAGAAGACTCATCAAGAAAAGAAAACTTTTTTAAATAAAATATGCAAATAAAATATATAAATATAAAATATATACTGGTCTTCTCACGTTTAGCACACACAAACGTGTGTAACAAGATCATTAGTTGACGCGAACGCTCTTGTCTGCGCCATTTTAGAAGAGTTTAAAATCAAGAAAAGAAAATTTTATGTTTTAAATAGAACATGCAAAGGGGTGGATTTTGAAATTGTAAAAACGTGTATTTAGTTGGTGAATAAAAATGTGAATTTAAATTGCATTCAATTGAAATGACATCTCCCAAGGTCTACATTTCATTTTGCGGACATTCGTTCAACATTCGTTTTCATTTTGTGCACATAATTTTTTCACATTTGCTGAATCCGCCCCTTGACGATGACATAAAGTTTTCCAATAATATTTAACCTTAAAAAAATAACTTAAAACATAATGAATTTCCTATAAATATACAACAAATATACCCGTTTTGTTGTCCTTTTTAACACGCATTATGTGCATAAATACAGGGTTTTTATTTTTAATGCATTTTATACACTCATGAAAATGTAATTTGACACTTCAGATGTGTATAAGTTTTACATACTTTTCTGTGTAAATTTATTTTTTACACATTCGTTGGAATTTACTACATTAATAAGAGGAAACCGGGTTCCTACATATATTATAGTAAATTTTCTTAGAGTGCCTGTAAACTTTTGCGAGCAAAATTGGAGCTTCTTTTCAGTTTTACCCAACGATTAGTTTTTTGGGACACAATTCCCGGAATCCCGGGATTGACATCCCTAGTACATATCGGAAATTGACTGCAGCTGACTTTATGTAAACTGGCTGATTTCGTGTATTAAATTGGCTACCACAACTAAATTAGCCAGGAATCTTTGGTTGTATCAATTGTATTCATTAGTTGTGTTATATGATATGTGGTGTTGCAACAACTGAATCAGTCGAATGTTGACAGAACTAAATGAATCGGTTGAAAAAAAAATGATCGTTGCCTCAACTGATTAGTTCTCTAGGTGTATTCGATTACGATTAAATATTTAGTTAGGTTTTAATTCTTTAGCAAGACATTAAATATATAGTAATTTTGTTTTTATGTATATAGCTCAATACACAAGAAAATATATGTGCACCATCAACCGCAGAGTCATCATCATTATCGGCTGCATCAGTACCAACAACCGAGCAGCAGTCAGTCTCCGCAGGCATTTCTCACGAAACTGGAACAGCGCTGTCGCAGCGTATCACACAACAGCAATAACGCAGCGTCGTCAGTGATGCCAGAAAATTTCGAAAATAGGCCGCAACGCGTCTACGCTGACGATTGTCCAGATGCCTATGACAGCAACTCTTTAGACATAAAGCAGACAGAGGATCTCACTGCGGCAACCACATCATTTTAATGTAAAGAAAATTCATTTAATGTAAAGAAAATATGTGACTTACTACATACAGAGAAAATACATTAAGCAGCAACATTAAATAGTTGCAACCAATATACATGATTTTCCTAATTTGAGAAATTTAATGATACACTGTGAATAAAAAAACACGTTTAAAACATTTTCAGGTGTGGTATAAAACATTTTATATATGATGAAGGGCATTATTGCAGTAAATGATACGCTACAAAAGCAACACATCGAAAAATTGACATTCAAAGTTTTGGAAACATTGTTAAATATGCATAATAATGATTTCAGTTTCTACCAGAAACTGTAACAGTTACGAGCAAAGACTTTATATTATAAAGACAGACAAGTTTTGAGCAGCAATCGTTTTTAGAACTACGAGATGCGGTATCAAATACTGGTTGCTCGATGTTGCACAATGTTACACAGAGCGGATGATCCTTTTTTTTAAGTTTTGTATATAAAGTGATAGATATAAATTATTTCCCCTAGACAAAATTTTAAGTAGGAAAATGTTTAGAAACGTTATACGATTCTAGCCATGAGCTACTCTCATTGCCCATATCTAAAATAGCATTATTATGCTGCAATGTCATATTTTCTGTATTATTTCTCTCTAAATACGGAAGGAGGTTAGTTCTCAACATTGATGTGTATTTTCCAGAGTTCATACTCGTGTATGGGAATTCTAACTCTAACAATTCATCAACACAAAATGTTCCCAAAACCATCAAAGAACCGCCGCCAAAGTTTCTCTTCGAAAAGTAGTGTGGTCACTCCAATAGAAATTTAAACCATCCTACCCGTCCAAATTAAACGTTTTCTCATCGGAAAAAAATAATGTTACAAAATAATCGATACATTTTGTAAGAATGTTTGTAATATTTATTTTGTGTTAATGGTATATTAAAGTTAGCATTCCCATACACGAGTATTAAATCTGGAAAATACACATCGATGTTGAGAACTAACATCCTTCCGTATTTAGAGAGAAATAATACAGAAAATATGACATTACAGAAAAAGAATGCTATTTTAGACAAGGGCACTGAGACTAGCTCATGGCTACAATCTCACAACGTGAAGGTTTTGCATTGGCCAGCCTACTCCACAGACCTGAATTGAATAGAAAATATCTCAGGAATGATGTTCCGAAAAATATTTGTTGAAAACAAGCAATGCGAAAAAATGTCACGTTTAAAAATGGATGTGATTGAAGCTTGGGAGTCAATTGGTGAAGAAGTGCAAATAAGCTTAGTTAATAGCATGCCAAAAAGAATTTCTGACCTTATTCATAATTAAGAAGACAATACTCATTATTAAAATAATAACTTACAATAATGTGTCATTTTGTGCTATTTATTAAAATACGCCTATAGTTATGCACTACTATGAAAACAAACTGTTAATTACCACGGTTACAAAAATAAAGATAATTGGAGATTTTATATCAAGAAATAGTTTTTTGTACGAACTTTTAATCACTTTTGTTTGTTTTTAAAAATATTTTTTGTAAGCAGAGAATCGCATAAAAAATGGTTCGGCTATAGTTATGCACAACAGTGTATAATAGAAACTTTAACTCGCAAGGCTTTGACTTATATTTACTTTTTTGGTGTGATTAATATTATTTGGATAATTAACTGCAAAGATTTTTTGAAAATCCTTAATATTGCGCTAATTTTAAAAGAGCGCAAAATATAGAGAAAGGCGCAAAATTGCAAATGCGCATAATTTATCAAATTTTTGCGCCTTTACAGAAGGACGCAAAAGGGGTCAAAAATTTTCAAAACATCAGAAAATGAAAAAGGCGCATAATTTACAGAAATTTTGCGAAAGGAGCAAATTTAAAAAAAAAAACACCAAATGAAAAATGCACCTAATATTCAGAATTTTTGCGTCTTTTTAAAAAAAGCGCAATATATAGAGAAAGGCGCAAAATTTTCAATAAAGCATAAAATTGCAAATGCGCCAAATTTACAAAATTGTTTGCGTCTCTAGAGATGGGCGCACAATATATAGAAAACGCCCAAATATTTTCAAAAAAACACAAACTATTAAAAACTTTAAAAGAGCGCAAAATATAGAGAAAGGCGCTAAATTTTCAAAAAACAAAAAAAAAATGCAAATGCTTCTAATTTACAGAATGCCTTCACAGAAGGGCCGAAAATATAGAGAAAGGAGCAAAATTTTCAAAACATCACAAAATTGAAAAGGCGCCTAATTTTCAGAAATTTTGTCCTAAAAAAAACGCAAAATATAGAGAAAGGCGTAAAAAAAAATACAAAATTAAAAAAATACGTCTAATATTCAGATTTTTGGCGCCTTTTTAAAAGAGCGGAAACTATTACTTTATTAATTACTTACTATCTTCAGATTGCCAATGTTCTGTCAATTACACGCCTTTTTAATAGTTCACTTTTTTATACCCTACACTAAGAGTGAAAGGGTATATTCAGTTTTGTACGCCGTTTGTAACACCCAGAAGGAAGCATCTCCGGTATGGAAAAGTATATATATTCTTGATCAGCATGACCTCCTGAGTCCGTCTGTCCGTCTGTCTGTCTGTCTGTTGAAATCCCTACTACTTTTAAAATTGAAGAGCTAGATAAATGAAACTTATAACTTAGATTACTAATATACATACGCTGTATATGCGAGATCGGTCCATTGTGACCTATGATCCGACCACTTATGTTCAAATACCTCATATAAAATGTATATATAAAGATCAATTTTTATGTATACGTGCTTAGGTAAACTTTTTTGGTCAAATATATATTGACATCATGCTCAAATACATGATAATAATGTTTTCCAGCGAAAAGACCTGTGGTTCAAAAAATCGAAATTCGGTACACCTACCCATTTGTAAATATGGGTATCAAATGAATGGAAATTCTTCAGCGATTGAATGTTTGTAGTTATTTTCAGGATTCGTATACCCTGGTGACCTATATATCACTTTGAATGGTAACCACACATACGTGTAGGGTTACCATTTGATATTTTGATAATCCTAACTATCATAATTACACCTACTTTAAAATTTCCCATGTGATCTAACCTTCCCAACTGGTTTAATTTTGCGACTTTTAAAATAAACTTTAAATTAAAATCAGCTTTTTGACCTTTTAATATTTGTTAAAATTGTCCAAAATAGCGAGTATACTTTTATTATAAAGTTGACTTGACTTGAATACACAATTCGAGTTTTTAATATTTTGAGTTCTATGTCAAAATGTGCCAAGGCAAAATTTTGGCAGGGTCGAGGCAGTTTAGAATAATTTTTTCGACATATTTCAAACAGACAAAGTTGGAGTTTGTATCACAAGCTGACTGTTTTCTGACCGATCCCAAAATATGCCGTGAATCTGCCATTCAAATTTCATAAAATTTTACAACCAGCTATACACTTCCCAAAATATTCCATTTATGTGTGTTTTGGATGAAAATATGCCCGAAAATTTGTCTCGGATTATCAATATTAAATCGAATTTAAACCTTATATTAAGTCAACTTTAAAAATAAATTCGACTTTTTTGAGAATTTATGTATCGAATAAATTGTTAAAAACTTTGTAAAAATAGTCAAAAAAATCGATTTTTTTTAAAGTTGACTTAAAATAAGGTTTAAATTCGATTAAATATTGACAATTTTAATAAAAAGATAATTTTAAATTTAACTTTGACTTTAAATTGTCTATATTTATGTGCCATAGTTTTTAGGAAATATACGTATTTTGTATATCTTCGTTGTAAAACTAAAACTCCAAATAGCATTTTTGAAAATTCAATAAAAGTTCGACAATTCATAGTTTTAGATGTTTTTGTGTATTTTTCTTAATTAAAAATCAAAAACAATTAACTAAAAAATCAAATATTTATAAAATATATGTTTTAAGTATATGCGCTAAAAAATTATGATTATATAAAATTATAATTTTAAAAAAATTGTAGCATAAAAAAAGTTTTTGCAAAAAAAAAATAAATAATTTTTAACCAGGAATCCTTGATTCCCTCTTCAACAACATTTGAAGATTGGAAGTATCTGAAAATTTTATTTTTTTTCACCTGAAATGCTTATGGATTTTTTGCTAATATAATTTTAGTTCGAAATGTATATAATTATTTTTATAATTTATTTTCTATAAAACTAGTTAACTTAAAAAAACCACGATTATTCAAATAGAAAGGTAATAAAAGTATATGGCTGAAAATGCAATTAAATCCATTTTGAGTAGCGTCGCTAGAGCAATGGGGGACGGACGTGTCGCGCCGACCTTCCACTTTTAAATACTTTTCCGTCGTTCTGTCGATTGTCGTAGTCTATTTATTTGTTAAAAGTCGTGTCGTCTAGTGTAGTCTTAAAAAAAAAACAATATATTCAAACAATTAAAACAATATAAATTACAATTAAAAGAAAAACTTAAAGCAAAACACGCGCAAAAATTACATTAAAAAACAAAAACCTTAAAAAGCAACAAACAATATAAATACCAACAACAACAATAAAAACCGGTTTCGTGCACTGCCTGCAGAGCTGGCCATCGCCACACGCAGCTTCGTTTATTACAATTGCCAACGCAAGGGGCTCATCTATGCCCTCTGCAGCAATTGCACATTTTGTTTTTCGTTCTCCTTCCCTCGAATTCGGTTGCCGACTGTCAAAGCGAAAGGTTGTCTACGTATTTTTGAGTCTTTTTGCATCTTTTTTTATTTTTGCGCTATACAAAGCAAACAGATTCCTATTTGGAAATTCTTTTTCTCACTTTTTATTTAATAAATAAGTGATTTTATTTAAATGGATAATTTTATATCTGGAAAGGAGGAGAGGTTGCCGCCTGACAAGCAATCTGTGCTTCTTGCTGATCATAAGATGAAGTCGCAATCAATAGAGCCCAGCAGCCATTTTACACTACTGGAGAGCAACAATGATGATTGTTCGAAGAACTATTTGGATCGCTGCGCGGAGAATCTCCGGCATTATTTTTCAGTGAGACCGTTTGGGACGGTGAAGAATTTGCAACAGCGGACTGGTTCCAAGTCGCAATTAAATCATCTGATAATTGCACAGCAGCAACTTTTGCCTGCGCGATAATATGGCGTTTACTCGGCTGCCACCGTATGTACTCACGAAGGTGTTTCAACACAACAAATTGTACCTCAGCAATCTGCTGAACTGTTAGATGGACAGTTACAAGACCATTTTGTGGAAGTGCCGCAATTACAATCACAGTCACCTGTTGAGCAGTCTCAGTCTTCGCAGTCGTTACTTCAGTCGCAGTCATTGCAGCGGCAAGTATTACAGCAACAGCAAAACCTGCAGTTGCAGCAACATCATTTCTCGCAGTCGTCGTCGCACCAACAATGCTTGCAGTCAGAGGCGTCGGAGGAACAGGAGCATCATTTACAAAGCACTTCGGTTGCGGCTAGTGCGGCTCAACAGATTTCGGCTGGTCACGTTATACCTGAGATGGACTTTGAAACCTCGCCTTCTCCGAAAACTTGGTCTGCGGCCGAGCAACTACTCAATCTTCAAGATGAAATCAACGGTAAAGATGATGGTTTCCAGACAATACATCAGAAGCGGTTTAAACGTTCCAATTGTGGCAGTGTCAAGCAAGTTGACGTATCGGCATTCCGGAGTAAGGTAGCAGTAGTCAAAATAGATTTTCAGTCTTAGGTGATATTAACTTTGAAAAAAATAACAGTCTTAAAACTACTAATACTGATAAATATGCTACTAAAAGTGTTGATATTAAGAAAAAATCCAATAGTTTTTGCCCCCCTATATTCCTATACAATGTTAACATTAAATTGCTGGTAGATCAATTAAATGCTAAGTGTCCAAAAATCAAATTTAAAATTATTAATAAGACAAAGTATAAAAGCAAACTTTACCTAGAGGATATCGATGCACATACTGAAATGATGGCATTGTTGCGTGACAAGGAAATTGATTCGTATTCTTTTACTCCTACACAATTAAAGCAAGTTAGCTTGGTTCTGAGAGGTTTGTACCATCAAACCAATACTGATGAAATTAAGGCTGCGCTAGATGAAGAACTACCAGGGAGTGTTGACAAAGTGACTAAATACGTCACCCCTTATTCTATTCGTAACAAAACAGATACCGGTCTTTTTCTTGTGACTTTGGTTCCTGGTAAAAGACTTGGTGACGTTGGAAAGATTCGTTACATTTTAAGTCAAGTTATTTCTTGGGAGTCTCCGAAATCTAGCGCAAAGCATATTCAATGTGAACGTTGTCAGTATTGGGGCCACACCGCACGTAACTGCAATAGGTCTTTTGCATGTGTTAAATGTGACCAAGCACATAAACCAGGTGATTGCCTCATCAAAATGGATGACAACTCGACCCCATTTTGCATTAATTGTAGTCAAGTAGGTCACCCTGCAAATTTCAGGGGCTGCCCGGCTTATAAAGATTATGTTAAAAAATTTAAAAATCAAATAACTATTGCAAAAGAAAAAAAACTCAGTGCTGTTAATGCGGTGGGCTTAGCAATTAATAAATCAAATTTTGTGTCATCTAATAAAACGTTTGCTAGTAGTTTTTGCAGCACCACACCCAGTTCTGCTCCGAGCTTGCCAGTTAATAACAAACCTGGTTTTATTGAGGATTTTTTGAAAATGGCGGAATATTTCTGCGATCCAGAGCCTGTTGCTTTAGAAACCAAAATTCAAAATTTTTTGCATTCTTATCGATCTTTACCGAAAAATCAAGCGAAAGCTGAGTACTTAAAATTGTTAAAAAAAGTCAAGTCTAAGTAGGGGCCATAGACTCTTGAATTTATTAACTTTTAATGTGAGGTCATTGATTGACACTAGTAGGAAGATCGATTTGTTGAAAATATTATACGATCATTATATTGATGTTGCGTTTGTTCAGGAAACTCACCTAGCTGCTAACCGTAATGTTTTCTTAGAAGATTACATTTTTTTTAAAGACACTTCATCTCAGGGTGTAGGCATTGCCATAAAAAAACAAATTAATTATTCAACCCTTATAATTCCGAATGTGAAATTTCCGAATTGCTTCATTCAGATTAAACTTTCATTAAATGGTGTTTGTAAAACATTTTTGCTTGGTAGTGTTTATTTCCCTTGTAATTCCGCTGACAACATCCTAATTGATGGGCTAGATCAAATTAATAATTTTTCGAAAAATTTTGATGGTTGTTTTATAGGTGGTGACTTTAATTCAAGAAATCAGGATTGGGGTGACTCAATTGACAATTCAAATGGAAAGATTTTGTTTAAATGGCTTCAAGATTTCTCTTTAGACTTTTATAGAATTTGTGACGTAAATCCCTCATTCCCTAATGGGTCTTCGTTTCTTGATCACTTTCTAATCAGCTCAAAACTGGTTAATTTAATAAATACGAATTTTAGTATCTCCAGTTTGGATTCATTCTCTGATCATTTTCCTTTGAAATTAAAATTCGATTTGAATGATTTTGATTTTTATTTACGGAATCCACGTTTAGTGACTTCATTTGCAAAAACCGATTGGAAAAAATTCCAGTACGATTTGGATTCTGAGCTGTCGGTGGTTTTGCCTCCTTCTGATCGTAATTTAGAGAATTCTGAAATAGATAATTTCGTTGACAGTTTTTCCAATTTGGTTAATTCAGTTTCCGCCTCTCATTCTGAAACTTTTGAAGTCAAAAATAAAAAATATATAATTCCGGAGAGTATTAAAAAACTTTTTCGAATTAAATATGCGTGGCAAAAAGAGTTGAAAAGAATATACCACAATAATTTCAACAAAAAATGTTCAGAGTATCAGTTATTAGCGAAGCAAATTCAATTGTTAAAGGTAATTATTAAAGAACAAATTAATTTGAATCAGGCTAAATTATTTAATGAGAAATTACAAAAAATCAGACCTGGCCCGAGTGCATTTAAGGAAATTTATAGCATGATCAGTAATAAAAATAAATTTTTCTGTGATAAAGTTATTGTAGGTGACGTGACAATTACCGATGATGGCGAAAAGGTTGAGGCTTTTCGCGTACATTTCGAGAATATTTACAGAGAAAAAATTCCTATTAATTCCTAAGTTTCGGATATTAAATTAATTGTCGATAACAATCTATCCTTATATCCGGCTAATATATGTTATTTTTCATCGGAGTTTTCTTCCATTCATAATTCGGATAGTATTCATTTCACTAATCCGGAAGCTCTTAAGAGTTTTGCTAAAAATTTAAATTCAAAGAAATCGTCTGGTATTGATAAAATTTCAAATTTCATAATAAAGAAATTTTCTCCAGTTGCATTTACATTTTTAACTTCAATTTTTAATAATTGTATCAACAACGGCTATTTTCCGAGTGTTTGGAAGATTGCTAAAATTATTCCACTTCAGAAGAAGTCTGGTAATTTCTCATTAAATGGTTTCAGACCAATTTCGATGTTGTCAAATATTGGTAAACTATTCGAACGTGTCATTAAAGATAAAATGGATTATAACATTGATTTCGATTATATTCCGTCGCATCAATTTGGATTTAAAAGTGGTCATTCTACGAATCATGCACTTTTAAAGTTTCATGATAATGTGATTTGTGGTCTTCGAGAAAAAAGATGCACGGTTGCAGTTTCTTTAGACATTGAAAAAGCATTTGATAATGCATATCATGACGGAATTTTATACAAACTAATCGATATCGGTTTTGATCCTTTTATTGTAAAATTGTTCAAAAGTTTTTTTTTAATTTGTCTTCTGAGTTGGGTCCAGTTAATAGTGGTGTTCCTCAAGGGGCAATCCTGTCTCCTCATCTTTATAATATATTTATTCATAGCCTTCCTCATGAATATGAACAATCGAAGTGCATTTTGTATGCTGATGATTCGCTGGTGTACGCTCACGCTGAATCTCCATTTACAGCTCTGAGTTTGGTTTCAAATCATCTTTATCGTATTAATAATTTTTACAAGAACTGGGGTATTAAGATTAATTCTGCTAAATCAGAAGCCATTTGTTTCAGAAATGCTTCGGGAAAATGTGGTCGTTTTGTTGTCCCTGAAAGCAAAAATTTATCACTTTTCTTGGACGGAACAGAGATATTGTTCAAGAACAGTGTTAAGTATCTTGGAGTTATATTTAACAAACTTTTCAAATTCAATGAACATGCGCGCGCTGTTCTAAAAAAAGCTAACAGAATCAAAGCGACTTTTATGAATCTATTGTTAAATAAATGAGTACGAAGACAAAAATTTTAATTTTTAAAGTATTTATTCGTTCAGCCATTGTTTACGCTTTTCCTATTTGGTTTTCCATGTCACCAACAGTTGCAAAAGATCTCGAAATTTTGGAGAGAAAAGTTTTACGAATGTGTGTGGATCGACATTTTGAATCATATACCAAACGGTATTCTAATAAATTTATATATAATAAGGCCTTTGTATCTCCTCTATGTTTTTATGCTCTTACATTACAAAAAAATTTGTAAACCGATTAATATGGCATGACAATTATTTGATTTCAGATATATTTAACAATCAAAAAACTATTAATTGGTCTGACAGCAACTATTTGTCTCCAATAGGAATTTTAAATGAAAATATAAATTTTGAAATGGATTTTTCTGTCCCTCTTATACCGGATTTTTATATCAGTACAACACCAGGTTCTCACAGAGGCTAAATTAAAACCAGTTGGGAAGGTTAGATCACATGGGAAATTTTAAAGTAGGTGTAATTATGATAGTTAGGATTATCAAAATTATAGTCGGTCTAAGCCGACTATAAATACCCTACACATATGTGTGGTTACCATTCAAAGTGATATATAGGTCACCAGGGTATACGAATTCTGAAAATAACTACAAACATTCAATCGCTGAAGAATTTCCATTCATTTGATACCCATATTTACAAATGGGTAGGTGTACCGAATTTCGATTTTTTTTTTAATGAACCACAGGTCTTTTCGACGGAAAACATTATTATCACGTACTTGAGCATGATGTCAATATATATTTGACCAAAAAAGTTTACCTAAGCACGTATACATAAAAATTGATCTTTATATGTACATTTTATATGAGGTATTTGAACATAAGTGGTCGGATCATAGGTCACAATGAACCGATCTCGCCAATTTTTTCGCACATACAGCGTAGGTATATTATTAATCAAAGTTATAAGTTTCATTTATCTAGCTCTTCAATTTTAAAAGTAGTAGGGATTTCAACAGACAGACGGACAGACAGACGGACAGACAGACGGACAGACAGACGGACGGACGGACAGGCAGACGGACAGACAGACGGACAGACAGACGGACAGACAGACGGACAGGCAGACGGAATAATAATCTACTGACGAATTCAATATGAATGATAAGGTAATTTTTTTTTTTATATATTAAAATCTACCAATTATTGTTTACTATTGAACTATTGTACAACATCAATAAGCTGTAACACCCAATAATTCTGTCCCTTTTTGTAAAATTTTTGTTATGTGTACAACACTTAAATAACATATGTTGTTTGTATATATGTATTATACTTAGTTTACAGGTTAATTTATTTATGAGATAGAACATCTGACGAAAAATGTATGTGACGGGAGCAATCACTCTTACTATGTTAGAAGGAATAAGCATTATCCATTTTCATTTATGTCAAAATTTAGCTTGTAGCGTATTTATATCTCTTTCGGAATAATACATATAGTTCCGAATTTACTTACAATAAGAAAGAGACGCATTGTTTATCATTTAAGTTGTTTTAAGACTCAATAAAAGTTACTTTACTTTACTTTTTCTCCTTCCCTCCCTCTTCCTACTCCCCGCTACTAGCGTGCACATTTGATGCTGCACTGAGTGCGTAATCCAGGCCGTGGTAAAGGCATAACACTGACCACGGCTTGTTTTGCGCTCTCATTTGTTTGTGTCAACCACTGCACGTTAGTAGTATGTTTGTATGTTTTGAGCTTGCCCATTAGGAAATGTCGCAAAAATTTCGCATAGATTTTTGCTACATTCGTGGGCTGAGGGCGAATTTTTTTTCTGTATATGCGCATGTTTCCGTCCATAGGCCACAAATAATGGCATTAGGTGAGACCCAGGTGAATGAGGGTGCAGATCCACTGGATTTTTATGTGCCCGGTTATCACCTACTGCCATTATTTTCTACCCATAGGGGTCTCGCTCTTTTTATTCGGAGTGACGTTGCGTAACAACTGCAGCAGCAACATAGTGTGTCGGATAGGGAATTTAATACTATCTGGGTTAAATTCAAAATTCTATCACACATCATGCACTTGAGCTTTCTTTATAAGAGTCCGAATCTTGATAAGGTTTCTACCTGTAATAAGCTAGATGCCTTATCTGATTCGATCTCAAATATATTGGAGCAATTTCCGGGCAGTGAAATTGTTGTTGCCGGCGATTTTAATGTGCACAACGCCACTTGGTTGAGCCACTCGGGTATATCAACACAGGAGGGTTGTTATGTTGAGCTGTTTGCCGAGTGCAATCAACTCACTCAAATGGTGAAGGAGCCGACGTATATCCCACGCGTCGGCGGGCAGAGCCAAACAATCCTAGACCTTTTTCTGACTTCTCATCATGAAAAATATAATGTTCAAGTCCTTGCACCTCTTGGTAACTCCGACCACTGTACTGTTTCCGCTGAGTTTTCGTACTCTAGTTTACGCGCCTCTTCGACTAAAGACCCGAAGAGGACTGTATGGCTTAAGGAAAAAGCAAATTGGGTTGCGTTAAATGATTTTTTTCGCAACTTTAATTGGAAATTGTGTTTCGCTGACAGAGACATAAATGCCGCGGCTTTAATGGTACAAAATATTATTTTATTAGGTATGCGGTCCTTCATACCTTCTAAGAAAATTAGCATTAAACCAAAGGACCACTCTTGGTTTAATGAGACTTGCAGGACTGCAGTCAGGTCGAAAGAGGAAGCGTTTCATAATTGGCGCTCTAACAAGAATGCTGATACTGAAAGACTCCGCATACAGGCTAGGAATCGCTGTAATGCCGTGATCTCGCGCGAAAAGTTTCTTCACGAACAAAACGCGCGCAAAAAGGTCCTACTTTACCACAGAGGTAGTAAAAATTTCTGGTCATTCGTAAAAAGTGTGAAGAATCAGACGACATCGTCTACTCCAACTCTTATTCACTGACCCGGTTGATAAAGCTAATCTCTTGGCAGAATTATTTGCAAATAATTTAACGCTCCCAGATACCAATCAACTACTGCCCGTCGTCGATTTTGTTTCTTCTGCAATGCCGGCGATACATGTGTTGAAGAAGTGCGCGTCAACGCTGGCCTGTCCGCTGCTTAATCTTTTCAACATCTCCTACACGACAGGAGTTTTTCCATCTTGTTGGAAGGTTGCCCAAGTCCAGCCAGTTCCGAAAAGGGCGAGGCTACGAACCCTGCCAATTACCGACCCATTGCAATATGCTCTGCGCTCTCCAAGGTAATGGAAAGCGTAATTAACTTCCACTTTGTGAACTATCTAGAGCGAAACTAATTACTTAGTGACCGACAATATGGTTTCCGTAGGACCAGATCCACAGGTGACTTGATGGCGGTCCTCTCCGAAAAGTGGAATAATTGTGTTCACCTTTTCGGGGAAAGTAAGGTGGTTGCTCTGGATATTTCCAAGGCGTTTGATCGAGTGTGGCATAAAGCCCTCGTATCAAAACTAATTGCGTATGGTGTCGGTAATTCTTTTACTCGATGGATATCAAGTTTTCTCCAGGGTCGTTCAATACGAGTTGCGATGGATGGTGTGTTCTCAGAACAACATTCCATCAATTCTGGAGTTCCGCAGGGTTCCGTCCTATCCCCGTCCCTATTTCTGGTTTTTATCAATGACCTTCTGTCATTGACACAGAACCCAATTCATTCCTTTGCAGATGATAGCAACATTTGTCATTCATATTCGTTCAACAAGCGCCCTATGAATGACACACTCAGGGGGCATCCCCTGAGCGTTGGTTAATATTATAAAAAAAAAATAATAATAATCATTAAAAGTACATTGTGTATATATGAAGTAGTTAACAAACGAAATGTCGGTATTGATCACTATTGTTTCCAAAGGGTACTGAGTATACCTTCTTAAAATCAGAGACCAAAAATAATTATTATTTACAAAATTATGTGTAAAAAGTCATTGTAAGAAATTATGCCACTATAAAATAAAGAGTACCCAAATATAATTTTTATTTTAGATACATATTTATAAAAATCAAAATTAATTATTATATTTGAGATATATTTAAAAATGACGTTACTTGAGTCAAAAAATCTCAAAGTCTCCAAACAAACAAAAAATTGGCTGAACTTTACCTAACCGGATAAAGTGAAATATTTTTTTCTTCAAACTATCCCCTCTTTTTGGTTCCCAGACTAAATTAGGAAGCGGTAGGACTTGTGGTACCCTAGATAAATCGAAAACTCATACACCCACCTATATGATCATGTAGGTACTGAAATGAAAGGTAATGATCTGACGATTAATATGTAATATGTAATTATTTTCATGGTACGATAATTCCAATGACCTCAGGACGAATAACAAACAGATGAGACAATTTTTCACACGAAAAACAACCAGTTGGGAAGGTTAGATCACATGGGAAATTTAAAAGTAGATGTAATTATGATAGTTAGGATTATCAAAATTATAGTCGGTCTAAGCCGACTATAAATACCCTACACATATGTGTGGTTACCATTCAAAGTGATATATAGGTCACCAGGGTATACGAATCCTGAAATTAACTACAAACATTCAATCGCTGAAGAATTTCCATTCATTTGATACCCATATTTACAAATGGGTAGGTGTACCGAATTTCGATTTTTTTTTTTGTGAACCACAAGTGTTTTCGCCGGAAAACTTTATTATCATGTATTTGAGCATGATGTCAATATATATTTGACCAAAAAAGTTTACCTAAGCACGTATACATAAAAATTGATCTTTATATGTACATTTTATATGAGGTATTTGAACATAAGTGGTCGGATCATAGGTCACAATGGACCGATCTAGCCAATTTTTTCGCACATACAGCGCATATATATTAGTAATCAAAGTTATAAGTTTCATTTATCTAGCTCTTAAATTTTAAAAGTAGTAGGGATTTCAACAGACAGACAGACGGACAGACAGACGGACATCGATAAATCGACTCAGGAGGTCATGCTGATCAAGAATATATATACTTTTCCATACCGGAGATGCTTCCTTCTGGGTGTTACAAACGGCGTACCAAACTGAATATACCCTTTCACTTTCAAAATTGGCGAGATCGGTCCATTGTGACCTATGATCCGACCACTTATGTTCAAATACCTCATATAAAATGTACATATAAAGATCAATTTTTATGTATACGTGCTTAGGTACACTTTTTTGGTCAAATATATATTGACATCATGCTCAAATACATGATAATAAAGTTTTTCGGAGAAAAGACTTGTGGTGCACAAAAAAAAAAATCGAAATTCGGTACACCTACCCATTTGTAAATATGGGTATCAAATGAATGGAAATTCTTCAGCGATTGAATGTTTGTAGTTATTTTCAGGATTCGTATACCCTGGTGACCTATATATCACTTTGAATGGTAACCACACATATGTGTAGGGTATTTATAGTCGGCTGAGACCGACCATAATTTTGATAATCCTAACTATCATAATTACACCTACTTTAAAATTTCCCATGTGATCTAACCTTCTCAACTGGTTTCTTTTTTAACCAAATGAAACTGGTGGTTTAAGGAAAAAAGTTGGTTTAAAGAAGTAAAGTTGTGCATAATTCATTATTCACTGTATTTGATGAGAAAATGTAAAAAGGGCGCAAAATAAATATTCGGTGCGCATTTTAGAAAAATTTGGAAGAAAAGGCGCAATCGTCTGACGCAAACCCTCTTGTCTGCGATATTTTAGAAGACTCATCAAGAAAAGAAAACTTGTTTAAATAAAATATGCAAATAAAATATATAAATATAAAATATATACTGGTCTTCTCACGTTTAGCACACACAAACGTGTGTAACAAGATCATTAGTTGACGCGAACGCTCTTGTCTGCGCCATTTTAGAAGAGTTTAAAATCAAGAAAAGAAAATGTTATGTTTTAAATAGAACATGCAAAAGGGTGGATTTTGAAATTGTAAAAACGTGTATTTAGTTGGTGAATAAAAATGTGAATTTAAATTGCATTCAATTGAAATGACATCTCCCAAGGTCTACATTTCATTTTGCGGACATTCGTTCAACATTCGTTTTCATTTTGTGCACATAATTTTTTCACATTTGCTGAATCCGCCCCTTGACGATGATATAAAGTTTTCCAATAATATTTAACCTTAAAAAATAACTTAAAACATAATGAATTTCCTATAAATATACAACAAATATACCCGTTTTGTTGTCCTTTTTAACACGCATTATGTGCATAAATACAGGGTTTTTATTTTTAATGCATTTTATACACTCATGAAAATGTAATTTGATACTTAAGATGTGTATAAGTTTTACATACTTTTCTGTGTAAATTTATTTTTTACACATTCGTTGGAATTTACTACATTAATAAGAGGAAACCGGGTTCCTACATATATTATAGTAAATTTTCTTAGAGTGCCTGTAAACTTTTGCGAGCAAAATTGGAGCATTCTTTTCAGTTTTACCCAACGATTAGTTTTTTGGGACACAATTCCCGGAATCCCGGGATTGACATCCCTAGTACATATCGGAAATTGACTGCAGCTGACTTTATGTAAACTGGCTGATTTCGTGTATTAAATTGGCTACCACAACTAAATAAACCAGGAATCTTTGGTTGTATCAATTGTATTCATTAGTTGTGTTATATGATATGTGGTGTTGCAACAACTGAATCAGTCGAATGTTGACAGAACTAAATGAATCGGTTGAAAAAAAAATGATCGTTGCCTCAACTGATTAGTTCTCTAGGTGTATTCGATTACGATTAAATATTTAGTTAGGTTTTAATTCTTTAGCAAGACCTTAAATATATAGTAATTTTGTTTTTATGTATATAGCTCAATACACAAGAAAATATATGTGCACCATCAACCGCAGAGTCATCATCATTATCGGCTGCATCAGTACCAGCAACCGAGCAGCAGTCAGTCTACGCAGGCATTTCTCACGAAACTGGAACAGCGCTGTCGCAACGTATCACACAAAAGCAGTAACGCAGCGTCGTCAGTGATGCCAGAAAATTTCGAAAATAGGCCGCAACGCGTCTACGCCGACGATTGTCCAGATGCCTATGACAGCAACTCTTTAGACATAAAGCAGACAGAGGATCTCACTGCGGCAACCACATCACTAACCGATACCACGTGCCCACCTTTTAAAACTAAAACGGTGCCATTACCATCTGTGGAGGCGCTTGTTGCGTTAAACGTGGGGGCAGCTACAGCGGTGCCAACAACAAGAAATCAGCAAACAACAATATCCTCCGACTACACATTACAAAACGTGATGTTAACTTCAGATATAACCGTAGTCAATACACATTAAATAAAAAAAAAACATTTATTTAATGTAAAGAAAATTCATTTAATGTAAAGAAAATATGTGACTTACAACATACAGAGAAAATACATTAAGCTTACTTACTTACTTACTTAAATGGCCCTTACAACCGTGGGTCGGTTTTGGCCGCTGAGATGAAGCCGCGCCAGTCGGATCTGCTTTGCGCGCGCTGACGCCAGTTAGAAATACCAAGCGTTGCCAGGTTGTCCTCAACTTGGTCTTTCCAACGCAGATTTGGACGCCCTCTTCTACGCTGTCCACCTTCGAGTTTCGATTCAAGCACCTTCTTGGCTGGATTGTTTTCATCCATTCGTTCGACATGACCTAGCCAGCGAAGCCGCTGGATCTTGATGCGCTTGACTATGTCAATGTCGTCGAATAACTCATATAGCTCGTGGTTCATCCTGATTCGATACTCGTTAGCAAAGCAGATAGGGCCAAAGATTTTACGGAGAATCTTTCTCTCGAACGCTACCAGTACTCTCTCATCGGTGGTGGCCAGCGTCCATGTTTCTGCACCATAAAGTAGGACGGGCATGATGAGTGACTTGTAGAGCGTTATTTTTGTCCGGCGAGAGAGGGCTCTGCTTCTCAATTGCCTACTGAGCCCAAAGTAGCACCTGTTGGCAAGAGTTATTCTCCGTTTGATCTCCAGGCTGACGTCGTTGTTGCTGTTTACGCTGGATCCCAGATAGACGAAGTCCTTCACAATGTCGAACTTGTGGGTGTCAAAATCAGCTTTTTGTCCAAGACGCACGGACTCTTTTTTGCTTGTTGACACAAGGAACTTCGTCTTGTCCTCGTTCACCGCTAGACCCATTCGACGCGACTCTTTCTCCAATCTGGAGAATGCTGCGCTGACTGCTCGTGTGCTCCTGCCAATGATATCAATATCGTCGGCATATGCGAGCAGCATGACACTTTTGTTGAGGATAGTGCCGCTTTGACGGAGTTCGGCAGCTCGAACTATTTTCTCCATCAATAAGTTAAAAAAGTCGCACGATAGGGAGTCACCCTGTCTGAAACCTCGTTCGGTATGAAATGGCTCGGAGAGGTCTTTTCCTATTCTCACTGAGCAACGTGTGTTGCTCAGGGTCATCCTGCAAAGTCTTATAAGTTTCGCAGGTATACCGAACTCAGACATTGCGGCGTATAATCGTTCCCTTATCGGAGTGTCGAAGGCGGCTTTATAGTCGACTAATAGGTGGTAGGTGTCGATCTGTTTTTCTAGGGTCTTTTCCTGGATTAGGCGCAATGTGAAAATCTGGTCTATGGTGGACTTTCCAGGTCTGAAGCCGCACTGATAAGGTCCAATCAGTCTGTTGACGATGGGCTTCAGTCTTTCACATAATACGCTCGATAGAACCTTGTATGCGATATTGAGTAGGCTGATCCCACGGTAGTTGGCGCAGATAGTGGGATCCCCTTTCTTAAGGATTGGGCAGAGTACACTGAGGTTCCAGTCACTTGGCATGCTTTCATCCGACCATATTCTGCTTACGAGCTCGTGCATGCTCTCTATTAGCTCTTCGCCTCCGGTCTTAAACAATTCAGCAGGCAGGCCATCAGCACCTGCGGCTTTGTTGTTTTTCAGCCGAGCAATGGCTGTTCTGACCTCGTCATGGTCGGGTGGCGGAATCTCAACGTCGTCATCAAGTACTGGGGTTGCCGGGTTTGCTTCTCTATCGGTGGAATTGAGGTCATCATCACCGGTCAGCAGTTTAGAGAAGTGATCCCTCCATATTTTCAGTGTGCTCTGGATATCTGTCACTAGATTTCCGTTCTCATCTTTACAGGAAGAGGCTCCGGATTTCGAACCTCCGGCTAGGCGTCTTATTTTCTCGAAGAATTTTCGAGCCTCATTCCTGTCCCCATGCATCTCAATCTCCTCACACTCACGTCTTTCTGCCTCGCTTTTTTTTCGCCTGAAAAGACGTCTCTCTTCCCTCCTCTTCTCTTTGTATCGCTCCTTCGCAGCTCGCGTAGCTACTGACTGCAGGGTGGATTTGTACGCAGCGTCTTTCTCTGCAGTGGCCGCGCGACACTCTTGGTCATACCACTGATTCCTCAGGGGGCGTTGGAATCCAAGCACCTCTTCGGCAGCCGTACGCATAGAGCAGGAGATATGATTCCACTGCGCGCTTATATCATCGAGAGGAGGAGTGCTTTGTCTAAGCAGGTGTGAGAGTCGAGTGGAAAAGGCTTGCGTTGTCTGTTGTGATTGCAGCTTTCCGACGTCTAGCTTTCTCTGCGTTTGGTTCCGTACGTTCTTCGCAGCGCTTAAGCGTGTGCGGACCTTGGCTGCTACAAGGTAATGATCCGAGTCCATATTGGCACCTCGGATAGTGCGTACGTCCATCACGCTTGAAGAGTGCCTTCCGTCAATCACAACGTGATCAATTTGATTTCGAGTTTTTTGATCGGGCGACAACCATGTGGCCTTGTGGATATCGAAATGTTCGAATCTAGTGCTACTAACTACCATGTTTCGTGCTGCGGCGAAGTCGATTAGTCTCGTTCCGTTATCGGAAGTGTTGGCATGGAGGCTAAATTTTCCGATTGTGGGACAATAGATGGCTTCTCTGCCCACCTTGGCGTTAAAATCGCCTAGCACGATTTTGATATCGTGGCGGGGGCAGCGCTCGTATGCGTTGTCTAGGCGCTCGTAGAAGCGCTCTTTTGTCTCGTCATCTTTCTCGTTCGTCGGAGCGTGTGCACAAATTAGGCTGATATGGAAATATTTAGCCTTGATGCGGATTGTTGCCAGCCTTTCGTCCACGGGCGTGAACCTAGAGACAAGGTGGCGGAGTCTCTTGCCGACCACAAATCCACATCCAAATTCGTGTCTCTCCGCATGGCAGCTGTAGTAGATATCACAGGACGCTTGTTTCGAACAGCCCTGTCCCGTCCATCGCATCTCCTGGATAGCGGTGATGTCAGCCTTATATTTTTCGAGGACATCTGCCAGCTGGATAGAGGCACCTTCCCTATAAAGGGTCCGGACATTCCAGGTGCATATCCGTAAATCATGGTCCTTAAAACGTTTGCGTGGGTCGTCATCGTTGTAATCGGTCGTTATCCGAGGCTTCTTTTTTGTTTTCATTGGGCGCATAGGTTTTTTCCGTGGTGGGACCCAAACCCAACGCACGAACCCTCACTCTGAGGGAGATGCTCGCCACTCACTTTAGCCGACTTCTACACCGGGTGGTGTAGAGCGCCGTTTCCAGGGACTTCCACGAGGAGGACTTCCACCGAAGTGGAGGTGTCACCATTTGACAATTTGTCAATTCTGGTGACCAGTGAGTTGACTTGAGACGACACCTACAAGGATTGCGCTGGCTTCGCCATGTTGAAGCACTCAGACACGTTGCCTTGTGATAATCGCCCCCATAGTCCCCATAGTCCCTTGTGATAATCGTCCCCATAGCAACATTAAATAGTTGCAACCAATAGACATGATTTTCCTAATTTCAGAAATTAAATGATACACTGTGAATTAAAAAAACACGTTTAAAACATTTTCAGGTGTGGTATAAAACATTTTATATATGATGAAGGGCATTATTGCAGTAAATGATACGTTACAAAAGCAACACATCGAAAAATTGACATTCAAAGTTTTGGAAACATTGTTAAATATGCATAATAATGATTTCAGTTTCTACCAGAAACTGTAACAGTTACGAGCAAAGACTTTATATTATAAAGACAGACAAGTTTTGAGCAGCAACCGTTTTTAGAACTACGAGATGCGGTATCAAATACTGGTTGCTCGATGTTGCACAATGTTACACAGAGCGGATGATCCTTTTTTTTTAAGTTTTGTATATAAATTGATAGATATAAATTATTTCCCCTAGACAAAATTTTAAGTAGGAAAATGTTTAGAAACGTTATACGATTCTAGCCATGAGCTACTCTCATTGCCCATATCTAAAATAGCATTATTATGCTGCAACGTCATATTTTCTGTATTATTTCTCTCTAAATACGGAAGAAGGTTAGTTCTCAACATTGATGTGTATTTTCCAGAGTTCATACTCGTGTATGGGAATGCTAACTCTAACAATTCATGAACACAAAATGTTCCCAAAACCATCAAAGAACCGCCGCCAAAGTTTCTCTTCGAAAAGTAGTGTGGTCACTCCAATAGAAATTTAAACCATTCTACCCGTCCAAATTAAACGTTTTCTCATCGGAAAAAAATAATGTTACAAAATAATCGATACATTTTGTAAGAATGTTTGTAATATTTATTTTGTGTTAATGGTATATTAAAGTTAGCATTCCCATACACGAGTATTAAATCTGGAAAATACACATCGATGTTGAGAACTAACATCCTTCCGTATTTAGAGAGAAATAATACAGAAAATATGACATTACAGAAAAAGAATGCTATTTTAGACAAGGGCACTGAGACTAGCTCATGGCTACAATCTCACAACGTGAAGGTTTTGCATTGGCCAGCCTACTCCACAGACCTGAATTGAATAGAAAATATCTCAGGAATGATGTTCCGAAAAATATTTGTTGAAAACAAGCAATGCGAAAAAATGTCACGTTTAAAAATGGATGTGATTGAAGCTTGGGAGTCAATTGGCGAAGAAGTGCAAATAAGCTTAGTTAATAGCATGCCAAAAAGAATTTCTGAGCTTATTCATAATTAAGAAGACAATACTCATTATTAAAATAATATAAATTAAGTCTAACTTACAATAATGTGTTATTTTGTGCTATTTATTAAAATGCGCCTATAGTTATGCACCACTATGAAAACAAACTGTTAATTATCACGGTTACAAAAATAAAGATAATTGGAGATTTTATATCAAGAAATAGTTTTTTTGCACGAGCTTTTAACCACTTTTGTTTGTTTTTAAAAATATTTTTTGGAAGCAGAGAATCGCATAAAAAAATGGTTCGGCTATAGTTATGCACCACAGTGTATAAATAATAGAAACGTTAACTCGCATAGCTTTGACTTATATTTACTTTTTTGGTTTGATTAATATTTTTTGGATAATTAATTGCAAAGATTTTTTTAAAAACCTTAATATTGCGCCCATTATAAAAGAGCGCAAAATTTATAGAAATGAGCAAAATTTTCAAAAAAGCATAAAATTGCCAATGCGCCTAATTTACCAAATTTTTGCGCCTTTACAGAAGGACGCAAAAGGGGTCAACAATTTTCAAAAGATCAGAAAATGAAAAAGGCGCATAATTTACAGAAATTTTGCGCCTTCCTAAAAGGAAGGTAATGGAGCAAAATTAAAAAAAATAAAACCAAATGAAAAATGCGCATAATATTCAGAATTTTTGCGCCTTTTTAAAAGAGCGCAAAATATAGAGAAAAGCGCTAAATTTTCAAAAAAAAAAAAAAACAAAAAAATTGCAAATGCTTCTAATTTACAGTATTTTTGCGCCTCTACAGAAGGTCCCAAAATATAGAAAAAGGAGCAAAATTTTCAAAACATCACAAAATGGAAAAGGCGCCTAATTTTCAGAAATTCGTCCTAAAAAAACGCAAAATATAGAGAAAGGCGTAAAATTTTCAAAGAACATACAAAATTAAAAAAATGCGCCTAATATTCAGTTTTTTTTGCGCCTTTTTAAAAGAGCGGAAACTATTAATTTATTAATTATTTACTATCTTCAGATTGCCAATGTTCTGTAAATTACACGCCTTTTTAATAGTTCACTTTTTTTTTTAATTTTGCGACTTTTAAAATAAACTTTAAATTAAAATCAGCTTTTTGACATTTTAATATTTGTTAAAATTGTCCAAAATAGCGGGTATACTTTTATTATAAAGTTGACTTGACTTGAATACACAATTCGAGTTTTTAATGTTTTGAGTTCTATGTCAAAATGTGCCAAGGCAAAATTTTGGCAGGGTCGAGGCAGTTTAGAATCATTTTTTCGACATATTTCAAACAGACAAAGTTGGAGTTTGTATCACAAGCTGACTGTTTTCTGACCGATCCCAAAATATGCCGTGAATCTGCCATTCAAATTTCACAAAATTTTACAACCAGCTATACACTTCCCAAAATATTCCATTTATGTGTGTGTTGGATGAAAATATGCCCGAAAGTTCAATCAATCAATATTAAATCGAATTTAAACCTTATATTAAGTAAACTTTAAAAATAAATTCGACTTTTTTGAGAATTTAGGTATAGAATAAATTGTTAAAAACTTTGTAAAAAAAGTCAAAAAAATCGATTTTTTTTAAAGTTGACTTAAAATAATGTTTAAATTCGATATACTGACAATTTTAATAAAAAGATAATTTTAAATTTAAATTTGACTTTAAATTTTCTATATTTATGTGCCATAGTTTTTAGAAAATATACGTATTTTGTATATCTTCGTTGTAAAACTAAAACTTCAAATAGCATTTTTGAAAATTCAATAAAAGTTCGACAATTCATAGTTTTAGATGTTTTTGTGTATTTTTCTTAATTAAAAATCAAAAACAATTAACTAAAAAATCAAATATTTATAAAATATATGTTTTAAGTATATGCGCTAAAAAGATATGATTGTTTAAAATTATAATTTTAAAAAATTGTAGCATAAAAAAGTTTTTGCAAGAAAAGAATAAATAACTTTTAACCAACCACATTTGAAGATTGGAAGTATCTAAAAATTTTATTTTTTCTCACCTGAAATGCTTATGGATTTTTGCTAATATAATTTTAGTTCGAAATGTATATAATTATTTTTATAATTTATTTTCTATAAAACTAGTTAATTTAAAAAAAAACCACGATTATTCAAATAGAAAGGTAATAAAAGTATATGGCTGAAAATGCAATTATATCGAGTTTGAAGCAAAATTTATTTGGTGACTTTTAGTTCTATAACGACGATTTATAATAATAAATCAAACAAAAAGTTTATAGGCATAAAAGCGATATTTACGTTTTCAGTCTTTTTGAAATTAAAATTTCTTTATTAAATTAATTTAATAATTTGTCAAGTAAACATTACCTTTTACTTCTTGAATAAATGGTACGAAAAAAATGGGTGAAACGTCATACTTGGTACAAATGTTGTACTTAAAAAAAATCAAATTAAAATATTTTGGATTTATGGTTTCCGAAATATGCTGACTTGAAAAGTGAAAATAATCATTAAAAGTACATAGTGTATATCTGAAGTAGTTAACAAATGAAATGTCGGTATTGATCACTATTGTTTCCAAAGGGTACTGAGTATACCTTCTTAAAATCAGAGACCAAAAATAATTATTATTTACAAATTTATATATAACGAGTTGGGAAAGTTAGGTCACATGGGTAAGTTCGGTCACATGGGGCGGATTTTTATAGTCGGTCGGGCCTGACTAGGAATACCCTACACCTTTGGTGAGGATATTAATGTGGGATATTTAATTGCATAAAAGTATAAACAACTAAAAAAAAAAAGAATAATATAATTGGGCGGACCACGCCTATATTTAAAATTTTGAAAGGCTAATATTTCATAGATTTGATTTTAATAATTTACGGATCAAATTTCAACTATGAAAACCCGGGAAATAATGAAAAAAAAAGTGGGAGGATCATGCCCATTTTTGGACCACATATTTATAGGTGAATTATAACAATACCTTTTAAATTTTATAACTATACCTTGAATACTTTTCGAGTTATTAGTTCCGAAAGAGTTATATAAAAGTGACTTGTATGGGAGGTGGGCGTGTCCGATGACCGATTTGGCACATTTTCAAACTCAGTTCCTACTTCTGGCTAAAATATATTGAGACGAAATGTCATCGCATTCTGATCAGTATTTCTCAAGTTATTCTGTATTCGAACAGCAAGACAGCAAGACGGACAGACAGACAGACAGACAGACAGACGGACATGGCTAAACGGACTCGGGTAGTGATGCTGATCAAGAATATATATACTTTTCCATACCGGACACGCCTCCTAAGGGGCGTTACAATATATGCACAAAGTTAATATACCCGGTGTAGGGTATAAAAAGTCATTGTAAGAAATTTTGCCACTATAAAATAAAGAGTACCCAAATATAATTTTTATTTTAGATACATATTTATAAAAATCAAAATTAATTATTATATTTGAGATATATTGAAAAATGACGTTACTTGTGTCAAAAAATCTCAGTCTCCAAACAAAAAAGAATTGGCTGAACTTTACCTAACCGGATAAAGTGAAATATTTTTTTGTTCAAACTATTCCCTCTGTTTGGTTCCCAGACTAAATTAGGAAGCGGTAGGACTTTTGGTACCCTAGATAAATCGAAAACTCATACACCTACCTATATGATCATGTAGGTACTGAAATGAAAGGTAATGATCTGACGATTAATATGTAATTATTTTCATGGTACGATAATTCCAATGACCTCAGGACGAATAACAAACAGATGAGTCCATTTTACACACGAAAAACAAAAAGGTACAAGTGTCGTTACCCAATGGAAATGTACTCAGGAGTCCATTATACACTTTTGTATTTATGTTTTAAAAATAAACATTTTCTAAAAATAAAAATTACAATTAACTGTTTGGCCACTTCTACAAAATTTAAAGAAGTATGTGATTTTTTAAGCGTTTCCTATTCATTTATAAATTTCGTCGTCAATTAGATAAATAATTATATATTAAATTAATTTTAAATTTTTTTTTGTATAATTACAAATCCTAATTCTAAATCCATAATTAAAAATCAGATCATGAAAATAGCCATATAATTACAAATGTGGCTTTATTACCTTTCATTTGAGTACATATATGACCAAAGAGGTAGGTGCACCTGTTTTTGATTTTTCTAGGGTACCACAGGTCCGATCGCACCCTATTTTTTTCTTTTTTAACCAAATGAAACTGGTGATTTAAGGAAAAAAGTTGGTTTAAAGAAGTAAAGTTGTGCATAATTCATTATTCACTGTATTTAATGAGAAAATGTAAAAAGGGCGCAAAATAAATATTCGATGCGCATTTTAGAAAAATTTGGAAGAAAAGGCGCAATCGTCTGACGCAAACCCTCTTGTCTGCGATATTTTAGAAGACTCACCAAGAAAAGAAAACTTTTTTAAATAAAATATGCAAATAAAATATATAAATATAAAATATATACCGGTCTACTCACAATTTTAAATATTTAAAAAGGACGTTTTAGCACACACAAACGTGTGTAACAAGATCAATTAGTTGACGCTCTTGTCTGTGCCATTTTAGAAGAGTTTAAAATCAAGAAAAGAAAATGTTATGTTTTAAATAGAATGGGGTGGATTTTGAAATTGTAAAAACGTATATTTAGTTGGTGAATAAAAATGTGAATTTAAATTGCATTCAATTGAAATGACATCTGCCAAGGTCTACATTTCATTTTGCGGACATTCGTTCAACATTCGTTTTCATTTTGTGCACATAATTTTTTCACATTTGCTGAATCCGCCCCTTGACGATGATAGAAAGTTTTCCAGTAATTTTTAACCTTAAAAAATAACTTAAAACATAATGACTTTCTATTAATATACAACAAATATACCCGTTTTGTTGTCCTTTTTAACACGCATTATGTGCATAAATACAGGGTTTTTATTTTTAATGCATTTTATACACTCATGAAAATGTAATTTGACACTTCAGATGTGTATACGTTTTACATACTTTTCTGTGTAAATTTATTTTTTACACATTCGTTGGAATTTACTACATTAATAAGAGGAAACCGGGTTCCTACATATATTATAGTAAATTTTCTTAGAGTGCCTGTAAACTTTTGCGATCAAAATTGGAGTATTCTTTTCAGTTTTACCCAACGTTTAGTCTTTTGGGACACAAATCCCGGAATCCCGGGATTGACATCCCTAGTACATATCGGAAATTGACTGCAGATGACTTTATGTAAACTGGCTGATTTCGTGTATTAAATTGGCCAGGAATCTTTGGTTGTATCAATGGTATTCATTAGTTGTGTTATATGGTATGTGGTGTTGCAACAACTGAATCAGTCGAATGTTGACAGAACTAAAAGAATCGGTTGAAAAAAAATGATCGTTGCCTCAACTGATTAGTTCTCTAGGTGTATTCGATTACGATTAAATATTTAGTTAGGTTTTAATTCTTTAGCAAGACATTAAATATATAGTAATTTTGTTTTTATGTATATAGCTCAATACACAAGAAAATATATGTGCATCATCAACCGCAGAGTCATTATTATTATCAGCTGCATCAGTACCAGCAACCGAGCAGCAGTCAGTCTCCGAAACTGGAACGGCGCTGTCGCAGCGTATCATACAACAGCAATAACGCAGCGTCGTCAGTGATGCCAGAAAATTTCGAAAATAGGCCGCAACGCGTCTACGCTGACGATTGTCCAGATGCCTATGACAGCAACTCTTTAGACATAAAGCAGACTTTTCCGGAAATTAAGACTGCGGCAGAGGATCTCACTGCGGCAACCACATCATTAACCGATACAACGTACCTACCATTTCAAACTAAAACGGTGCCATTGCCATCTGTGGAGGCGCTTGTTGCGTTAAACGTGGGGGCAGCTACAGCGGCGCCAACAACAAAGCAGCAAACAACAATTTCCTCCGACTACACATTTCAAAACGTGATGTTAACTTCAGATATAACCGTAGTCAATACACATTAAATACAAAAAATAATATTTATTTTATCGAAATTCATTTAATGTAAAGAAAATATTAAATAGTTGTAACCAATATACATGACTGTGAATAAAAAAAACAATTTTAAAACATTTTCAGGTGTGGTATAAAACATTTTATATATGATGAAGGGCATTATTGCAGTAAATGATACGCTACAAAAGCAACACATCGAAAAATTGACATTCAAAGTTTTGGAAACATTGTTAAATATGCATAATAATGATTTCAGTTTCTACCAGAAAATGTAACAGTTACGAGCAAAGACTTTATATTATAAAGACAGACAAGTTTTGAGCAGCAACCGTTTTTAGAACTACGAGAGGCGGTATCAAATACTGGTTGCTCGATGAAGTTTTGTATATAAATTAATAGATATAAATTATTTCCCCTAGACAAAATTTTAAGTAAGAAAATGTATAGGAACACGCAGGCAAGCAAGCTACCTGTACGCATTGAAATCACATATTATATGAAGCTTTGAGGTAGGTAAAGGTGGGAATGTGGACAAAAGCTTCTAGTTCCCTGCTATAGCATGAACACAAAATTGGTAGGGAAATAGCAGACATAGGTAGGGTATGGTAGCCAAGCAGGTGTTTTCAAAATAGTATGCACAAGCAGGGTAATGTACACAATATGCTGGAAGCAAAATGGTAGGGAAAGGTAGGGAGCATAAACATGTAATATAAATCATGAGTGCCCATCTATCCCACTGTACCAAAAACTTCTTCTTGTACAATAACACCGACGAATTTTGTTTGATATATTTTCGCGAAAAACTCAATTTCTTCGATTCTCTATTGCTGGATCCGCATATGTTTTCTGAAGGAACTCCGCAATGTTTGCAAAAGAAAATCCTTATTGTTATTGTGTTCGCAATTTTACTAAAAAAGTGAAGAAGCTTTTTAATATTTCAAAACAGAAATTCCTTTACAATGTTTTTGCCTGCTACTCGCAGGCTACCCTCCCTTTCAGTTTCCTACTATGACGAAGCTTTTTAAAATTTCAAAACAGAAATTCCTATACAATATGTTTGCCTGCTACTCGCAGGCTACCTTTCCCTTTCAGTTTCCTACTATGAACAACTTTTTAAAATTTAAAAACAGAAATTCCTATACAATGTGTTTGCCTGCTACTCGCAGGCTACTTTCCCTTTCCATATTCTAGCTATAAAAATAGCTCTCCAAACTTCAAAACTTACAGAAAAATCATTTTGCCTGCTAGAGGTAGGCTTGAACATACCAGTTTTCTGCGTAAATGCTGCTATAGGTAGCCTGCTTATTTTAAAAAAATTCAAAATGCCTGCTATGCAATGTCTATATCATACTATATTAATGTGAGTTTTCCTCAAAACTACTAATATAATACCAGTTTCCTTGCATATTTTTTGTCTGTGATTATGAATTTCCTGGGGTTCCAGACGGGACATTCGTACGCTTAAAACTTTAATATCTCGAAGGAAAATTAATTAATTTATATGATTTTTTGTGCGTATAGTATTTAAATAAAACTAAGTATCTGCACAAAATTTTAGAATTATATACCGTAGATCAAAAGATATAAATAAAAGGGTGGGCATTCCGGACAGGACAAAAACGGAAGTAAATATCGAGGTTCATATGGATTTTCCAAAAAGTCAGCGAATTTTACATACAAATGATTTTTTTTAAATATTTTAAAAAATAGTTGAAATCATGTGCTATCTTTGTATATTTACACATTGTTCCTAAAATTTATAGTTTTTTCATAATAACCCACAGAAAAATTCCGGACGGGACATTCCGGACGGGATACGAGTACGATTTTTAATCTAAAACTACTTTTTTCGTACAATATTTTTTTTTTGTATTATCTCTGAACATAGCTGAGACAATTTTCCATTTTTTTTTTGTATACTCACTTTGTTCATAAAGTTTACAGTTATTTCGTAATAAATCGCAGAATAATTCCGGACGTTCCGTATCGAAATTTGCACTACGATTTTTTGCTGAAAATAATTATGTATATGACAATATACATAATCATTAATTCGAAATGAAAAGTGATGTACTATTCAAATTTTCAGATGTTTTTAAGTTTTTTAATTTTTTTTTTACTTTTTTTTAATTTTTTTTTTTTTTTTGATATTTTTTATACTGTAGTTTTACACTTTTGGTACTCAAAGTTCCGTATGACTTGACCGCATAAAGTATGACAAAATATTGAATAATGTAAAAAAATTTCAAAGAATATTAAAAATTGAAGATTGAAAATCTACAAGTTTTGATATTTTGAAAAAAAAACAAAAAAAAGATTGCTTAAATGTTTCACGAAAAATCATAGAAACATTAAAGCAATCACACTACACAACAGCCATTCTGCGCAGCAGTTAAAGTTATTTTTGTATTATGTAAAATGACGCCCTGATTCCGAAAATATGGTTTAATAATGTTTCGTTGGATAGGTTTACAAATTACGGGCCAATAAGTTTTGAACCGAGCTTTCATAAAGGTAAATATCTCGCGTTCTAAATAACACATATGATCAAGTGTTATATCGAAGAAAGGTAATTGAATATCCAATAAACAATTCTCAGAACATTTTTAAATTGGTTTATTAGTTTAAGAGAACTCGATAGGGGAACTTGAAGAAAGCATTTTTTTCAACAAAAATTTAAGAAAAAAATCATTTTTAAAATGGAAATAAATCGAGAAAATAAGATGATACAAAAATTTTAATTTTCCATTAGTTCACACTCTTTTGAAAAAATTGAGCTATCAATGACAAATGGGTAACATTTGGGGATAAAAAAAGTTATGTGAAAGCGATAAAAAATGTGAGCGGATCACGCTCATTTTTTGAGCACCTTTGATAGATGATTGCTTGTAATTAATTTTAAATTTTATAACTTTATTTTTAATACTTAACGAGATATGCGATCCTAAAAAGTAAAACCATATCTCGAAGTATATGTAGTAGATTACGTTGACTAATTCGACTCATTTCGTACTTTGAATTACTATTCTACTAAAATATATTGAAAATAAAATTCACATCATTCGAAATAGCCATATATAAATCGACTCGGAAAGTGATGTTAATGAAGAAAGTATGAAAAGGCGCTAAAATATCCTCACATACATTTTATAACTTGTAACCCATGGGTATGGGTATAAACATAAAATGCGATTTTTATACCCTACACTAAGAGTGAAAGGGTATATTCAGTTTGGTACGCCGTTTATTTGTAAATATGGGTATCAAATGAATGGAAATTCTTCAGCGATTGAATGTTTGTAGTTATTTTCAGGATTCGTATACCCTGGTGACCTATATATCACTTTGAATGGTAACCACACATATGTGTAGGGTATTTATAGTCGGCTTAGACCGACTATAATTTTGATAATCCTAACTATCATAATTACACCTACTTTAAAATTTCCCATGTGATCTAACCTTCCCAACTGGTTTTTAGTTAATACTCAATCGTAATACTTTCACATGATTTTTTCTGTTCTCAAAATGTATCCATAGATTTCTTTTAATTTACATGATTTTCTTTAAAAATGAGCAGTATAATTTTGGAATATTACAAACTCTGCATCATCTTGCGTTTTCAATTTTAAGCCATTTTTTATAAGAATTTTCGAATAAAATTATGGTCGAAAAAATTTACATTTTTCGAGTTCTTCTCTACACAAAGAAAAAAAATACTGTATATAAGTATGAAAAGATTTAGAAAAGCACCATCCCAAATTGGACTTATATTAAGTCTGCACAGACTTAATTTAAGTCCGCACAGACTTATATTAAGTCCGTACGTACTTAATATAAGTCTGTGCTTACTCAATATAAGTCCAATTTGGGATGGTGCTATTCTAAGTCTTTTTGATACTTAAATACAGTATTTTGTTTTTTCTGTGTAGAGTTCCAGTCAACCAATTCCAAAGTGTTGTAAGACATGTTTATTGGATATTTAATTACCTTTCATTCGATATAACAATTGAGCATATGAATTTTATTAAACGCGAGATATTTACAAATATATGTGACCACCTTTTTGAAAGCCCAGTACAAAAGTTATTGCCCGAAATCTCGTAAACCTATCCATAGAAAATTTTTGAATTCATATATTCAAATTCTGCGGGTCATTTTCAATAATACAAAAATAATGGAATTTACTGCGCAAACTTTTTTTTCTCATTTTGTTGTGTAATGTTATTTGACACATTTTGTTGTTGTCTTGCGCAGACGCAAAGCAGAATGAAATATGTAAAATCGAATGGATGAGCGCAAGTGAGAGGACAACAGAAATTCAAGAATTCATATTGGTTCATTCATAAAACTGATATTCCTTGTACTAAAAAAACTATTTCATTTAATTTACAATGTATTTTAAAAGTTTAATTTAATTAAAAATAATTCATATTTACATATTTAAATTATATTTATTATAAAATATTCATATAAAATTTATATCTATATATTTACATTAAAAACTTAAATAAAATGATCATCCGCTGTGTGCAACATTGTGCAACATCGAGCAACCAGTATTTGATACCGCATCTCGGAGTACTAAAAACGGTTGCTGTCTTTATCAGAGCTCTCGATTACCCGGATGCCCGTATTTTTCGCAAAACCCGGATAGTTTGTTCGATCGTTTGTTCGAGTTATTCGAGTAGCTCGTTTGTTCGAATAGCACGATTGCTCGTTCGTTGTTCGAGTAGCTCGATTGATCGTTTGTTTGATTGACTATTGTTCATTTCATCGCTTGTTAATTTGTCTGTCCGTTAGTTTGCTTGATGTGGGAGTTGGTCGGAAGTGGTTGGAAAAATGTGGGTGGACAAAAGTGGGTGGGTGGGCAAAAGTGGGCGGAAAGTGATAAAAATACCGAAAAAATGTTATTGTAGAAATCGGTAGCAGACATCGTGGGAAATCGAATGGTACCACTCTCGGTGGTCCATGACCCCCAAAAGGGGTAAAAAACCATTTATTTTCCAAAAAAAAATTATTGCGGAAATGAACAGCGAACCTCATTAGAAGACTAATGGTTCCCTTTGGAATCAGTGGTGGATCCACAGGGGGGAAAAGGAGGCGATCGCCCCCCTATGACGCCATGATTTTTAGAAATTACATATTTTAAGAAATTACATATTTATACATATTTATATATTACATATTACATATTTTAAGAAATATTATTACAAAAGTAGTAAATTTTATATTTCTCTGAGTACAACTCTACGTTTCTTTCAAAATATATCAAGAACACAGTTGAAAAGTATCTAATTCATTATTTAAAATTTGTCATCGGTCTTTTATTAGATAGGACAACACATATAGTGCAATGAGCTTGAATTTAAAAATGGCACAAATTGAACCATGAGGGATCAACAACATCGAATAATAAACTTTAGAAATAACGCATTATTTTGCTTCACCATCGTTTGTTGAAGGTAAATGTGTGCAAATAAGTTCGGGTCATCCACAATTATTTTTGAGTTACTTGAAACTTAGCACTCATCGGATAATTTCGTTGAAATTCAACATTTTGCACGTAAACCATAAGTTAATTATGGAAAAATTGGGTCTCATTTATATGTCATTAAATGCTATTTGTAGTGGTTAAGTCGTTTTTAAGACCTCTAACACAAACATCACAAACATAATAAGAAAAGTTATTAAACTGATTTTGGTGGTCAACACTTAAATTTTTATTTTTTACCATTGTAGTTCTATATTAATAACACTGCTCTACACTCATTATGGTACAGTAAAAGTTGCGGCATATATTGGATGCATTTCTAGAGCTAATTCCGAAAATAGCATCAGTTTTGTCAAATTGGCTATAGTTTTGTAATTTGTAATTTTAAAAATAAGAAAAGATTTTTCAAATTCCAACAAAACAAAATAATGAAAATATCTTTTCGATACTCGAAATTTGAGTTAAAGCAAAAGAAATTCAAATTTGTTTAAAACGTAAAAAAAATTGGTAATAAAATACTTTATTACTTAGTGGACAAAAATGTTAAAAAATATTTGTATGAACTTTTATGTGGCGCCAAGTATCCTCTTTAAAACCTCATTTATGTAATACATAACTTTTGCTTATATCTCGCAAACAAATTTGTTCACGTATAAAAGCAAATTTGTATTTTATGGCGCAAGATTTTCTGCGTCTTACATCGAAAAGATAATTTAATATTTTTCTTTTATATAAATTTTAAAAATAAAAGAAGACTGAAATAATAGGAGATTATAAAATGGGACATATCTAAGAAACTTGACTAAACTGATACCATTTTCGGAATTAGCTCTACAAATGTATCTAATATTTGCTGTAACTTTTACTGCACCATGTCAAAATTTGTATTTTGTCGGGCATTGTAATGCACCAATACTGAAAAATATAGATTTACTATATTATTTTTGTCAATTAATTTTTTCTGACGTTTAAACTGCGTTAATTAATTAAGCTCGTCTATAATAACAAGATAATGTTACAATGTGCTGCAAAAAAATAATCTCCTATATTCGCCCATTGCAGATGAAGTTAAAAAAAAATTTTTAATCCATATTTTTAATTTTTTCGGCACACATTTTTTGTGGTAAACTCTAGCAGCAGAATGTAACTTTTAGGCCCTATTACATTTTCAAATAAAAACGAGTTGGGAAAGTTAGGTCACATGGGTAAGTTCGGTCACATGGGGCGGATTTTTATAGTCGGTCGGGCCCGACTATGGAATACCCTACACCTTTGGTGAGGATATTAATGTGGGATATTTAATTGCATACCTTTTATATTTTATAACTATACCTTGAATACTTTTCGAGTTATTAGTTCCGAAAGAGTTATATAAAAGTGACTTGTATGGGAGGTGGGCGTGTTCGTTGACCGATTTGGCTCATTTTCAAACTCAGTTCCTACTTTTGGCTTTCTCAAGTTATTCTATATTCGGACAGCAAGACAGCAAGACGGACAGACAGACAGACAGACAGACAGACAGACAGACAGACAGACAGGCAGACAGACGGACATGGCTAAACGGACTCGGGTAGTGATGCTGATCAAGAACATATATACTTTTCCATACCGGACACGCCTCCTAAGGGGCGTTACAATATATTCAAAAAGTTAATATACCCTGTACCTCATAGGTGTAGTGTATAATAAAATTTTGGTTCTGATCCGCACCTTATGTATATGTCAAACATCGAAGTAATGGGTAATCAAATATCTTGAATATTTTTCAATCAAACTGGAAAACAAATATTTTTATAAAGAAAAATTATTACATTCTTCTCATGGTATTTTCCGTAAACAAGCAAAATATTCTATGCAATTTATGAATGTTTACGTACTTTAAACCTAAAAAAAAATTAAAAATAAAATGTTCGAAAATAGTAAGCCTACACACAAAAAAAAAAAGGATTGCTTACGAATTATTTGCCGTAATCAATCAAATGTTTGTAGTAAGAACTTATTGTTTCCACTTAAGACTTCTAATCTATATTAATAAAGCAAAACGTGTTTTTTTCTCTTGTACTAACCGGCCGTATTTCTGAACAGATTTTAATGATACTGGTATCAAAGAACAATTATCGCCAGAAAAAGTTAAAAACTAAATTACAACAACCATATGAAAAAGAGAACTGCAGTTGACTGCGTTAACTGTGGATAGTGCAGTGTATCATACTCTCGCAGAAACAATTGCACACATGAGAACAACAACATCTCTGCCGCATGTATTTTTTTTTGTTGTTGCTGCTTCAACACAGCAAACAGAGAGGGAAAAAACAGAAGACTCTACGAAAAGGAGTTTCAATGATTTTGTTCAGAAAATAAGTTAGAAAATTATTAAGTGAAATGAAAAAAACAACATATTTCGACAACGATAAATATAACCAACTGCGATTACAACAATTTTATTTAAAATTAATAAAAATGTTAAAGAAAAAAATCGAAAGTTAATTTTAAAATTTATTGAAAGTGTTATCAGAGATTTTAAAAATACATAAATGATCAATTTTCAAAATATATAGTTGCAAAGAAAAGTTTTTTTTTTTTATTAAATTTTAAATAAATAAATTAAATAAATTAATAATAATAAATTAAATAAAATAAATAAATTTTATTAAATTTGGTCGCGTGATTTTTTTTTTATTATAAATCTATTTTTTTTGAAAAGAAACCAAAGAATTTTATGGTTTACGAAAATATATAACTTCAAGACTAATCGGTAGATTTTGTTTATTTTTTTACGAAATATGAAAATATCAAGGTACAGTTATGCATTACAAATTGTCTTCTACTGTTTCACAATAAATTTGTAAAAACTTTAATTTTTTACAATTTTCTTGGAATTTTTGATATTCAAAGAATGTCTTTAATATTTAAATATAAAATATTTTCATAAAATCTATGTTTTTCATTTATATTTAGAAATAAATTTTCAGCTAGCTGGATGGTTTTTACTAGTTTTATATAATTTGCCATAAATAATGACTGTTTCCTGCAAATACTTCAAATTAATAGTATTTGTAACATATAGTAATTTATTTGTCGTAAACACATTAATAGTTTACATTAAACACTTCGTAAGTGTTCAATTAATTATTCCTCCTAAACACATTCATTACTTCTGTTAACTACTGCATCTATTTGTCTTAAATGGTAAATTTTAGTTAGTGTTTGGGACAAACACTTGTCAATTGCCTCACATAATAATTATTTAAAGTGTTTGCTCGAAACACTTGCTTGAGAGGAAGTATTTGCCCGATCATTTCCGAAGGCAAACATGTCGTGCTGTGCCGAACCTCACGCAACGTGCAACGTTTATCGCCAGAACTTACATTCGACTCAGACAAATTAACAGGTTTTGTGTAATACTCATTGGAGATCATAGAGTTTGAAGCAGTTAATCAGAAAACTCGTTTAATATTTGTATTCGATTTTATTTAAGTTTTTTAATTATAAATTTCACTCCATGGCTAAATGAGTAACAACAAAATATGTTTTATGCATGCATGTGTCTGTGTGGAATGTGGATTCAGTTTGGAAGCAATATAACGATTAATGGGAAACACTTTTGTGTAAGAATGTTTCCAGCAATAGAGAACAAAATTTATATAGTTTGGTACAAATATTACAGATGTTTGCATTTAATAATTTAAGCATTTGCTACAAATCATTTAAATTGGTTGTTGCAAACAATATTTCAAACACTTCAAGTATTTGTCTGCATTATTGTTTGCACAAAGCCAGATATTTTTGTGTGTGTATGCGGTGTCACTCTAAATCTTTCAGTGTTAATGCATTATTTTTATAAAAGTATGATGAATTAAAAAGAAACAAAAAATAAAAAAATAAGGATCTAAACCTTTCTTTGTATATTAAATTATTTATATTTATATTATTTGTATATTAAAAGTTTGGAAAACGAGAACACCATTAGAAAAACCAATTCCCCACTTTTCAAATGAGACTAACTTCAATATTCAACTTATACACTCAGAAAAAAAACCATGAAATCCCCATTGACTTAATAGTATTAAAAAAAAAATATATATTTTCATATAAAAGAAATGTAATACCTAGTATTTTATAGTATTTAATGGTATTTACCGAATAAAATAATAATTTATCATGTTGAAAAAAACTGTCGTTTGTATGGTATTTTTTTCTGAGTGTGGTTCACATGCTATATTAGTTTAACGGAATGCAAAAAGTTGTATTTTAACGCAAGTTTCAATTAATTAGGGGGAATAACTTAAAAAAAAAACTCTATTTTCATAGAAAAAAAAAGTACGTTTAAAATATTTTTTGGCAACTGTAAAATTTTAAAAATATGGGAGCTAATAAAGTCGTTTCGATTCAGTTTGGAAGCAATATAACTATTTATGGGAAATACTTTTGTGTAAGAATGTTTCAGCAATAGAGAACAAAAATGTATATAGTTTGGTACAAATATTATATATACATATATATATATATATATATATATATATATATATACATATATATATATATATATATATATATATATATATATATATATATATATATATATATATATATATATATATATATATATATATATACGAAAAGAGGTAATTTGCCCCACTGTGCAAGCATTAAAGCATAATAAATGAGACGCAAAACAATTCAGCGCAATAAGCAATGTGTTAGAAAGAGACGGAAGATCATTCAGCGTACTGAGCAATGTGCGAGAAAGAGATGGAAGATCAGCATGTTAAAACACATGAGTGCGAATGAGATGCCAATAGCATGCGTCATTCACGAAACGAGTAGAAGGTTCTCGAAACAAGTCGAAGCTTGTCGAAACGTGTCGAACTGATGCCTGCAGTATATAAGGCCGCGCATCTGAGGCACTGTACTTCAGTAGTGATTGTAAAGTGGTCGAGGGCATCTCGTGTGATAATTGTCAAGTTAAATTGTGGACATGCAGCAGTTGTTAGAATTTGTTATTAGTAAAGTTGTTTATTAAAGTGAATTAATAAAGCTAATTGTTATAATTTAAACCAAACATAAAAGTGTTTTTATTTTGTACACAATCCAGCGATACGAACTCGTAGAACAGTTTTCCGTAGACTGAATTTTCGTAACAATATATATATTTATATATATAATATATATATATATATATATATTTATATATATATTTATATATATATATATATATATATATATATATATATATATATATATATATATATATATATATATATATATATATACATATATGGGGAGTCCAGGTCCCCATTTTCGATTTTTGCAGAAATAGATTGCGTTATGACATGCAGTTTGACATTCACAACATATTTTTTCGAAAACCCCCTTTGGGGAGATCTGGACCAATCCAAAGGGACCATCGATTTCCGAAATAAAAATGTTTGGGTCATAAATAGGGTTATGACCCTCTTTTGGCGGTCATGGACCACTCCAAAGGTACCATTAGCCTTCTAATGATGTCCGCTATCGATTTCCGATATAACATTTTTTTTTGGAAAAAAAAATGGTTTTTGACCCCCTTTTGGGGGTCATGTACCACCGAGAGTGGTACCATTCGATTTCCCACGATGTCTGCTACCGATTTCTGCAATAACATTTTTTTCGGTCTTTTTATCACTTTCCGCCCACTTTTGCCCACCCACCCCTTTTCGTCCACCCAAATTTTTCCAACCACTTCCGACCAACTCCCACATCAAGCAAAGGAACAGACAGACAAATGAACAAGCGATCAAATGCACAATCGTCAATCGAACAAACGAACGAACGAGCTACTCGGGTAGCTCGAACAATGAACGAGCAATCGAGCTACTCGAACAACGAACGAGCAAACGAGCTACTCGAATAGCTCGAACAAACGAACGAACCAACTACCCGGGTAGCTCAAACATTTAATACCCGGGTTTTTCGAGTATTTGAACCACCCGGGTATTACCTGGACTTTCGAACGTCCGGGTACCCGGGTATCCGGGCTACTCGAAAATACTCGTATGAAATCTAGAGCTCTGTTTAATACCCGGATTTTTCGAGTATTTTAACTACCCGGGTATTACCCGGCCTTTCGAGCGCCTGGGTACCCGGACTACTCGAAAAAGCTCGTATGAAATCGAGAGCTATGGTCTTAAATTATATAAAAAAAAAAATAAAGAAAAATCAAGGATTGAAACAGTAACCGAAACCTATATCCGTTTAAAACCGTTTCATTTTTAAAACCGAACCCGTAACCGAAACCGTTATACGAAAATCAGGAATAAACCGATATCCAAAACCGATATAAACGGTTTCGGTTTTATACCGGTTTAAAACGGTTTTTAAAAAAGTATAAAAAGAAATAGAAAAGCATATTTTATTTTATATAGAAGATCTTAAGTAACATTTAATTTAACCAGTTGGGAAGGTTAGATCACATGGGAAATTGTAAAGTAGGTGTAATTATGATAGTTAGGATTATCAAAATTATAGTCGGTCTAAGCCAACTATAAATACCCTACACATATGTGTGGTTACCATTCAAAGTGATATATAGGTCACCAGGGTATACGAATCCTGAAAATAACTACAAACATTCAATCGCTGAAGAATTTCCATTCAGACAACCCATATTTACAAATGGGTAGGTGTACCGAATTTCGATTTTTTTTTGTGAACCACAAGTCTTTTCTCCGGAAAACTTTATTATCATGTATTTGAGCATGATGTCAATATATATTTGACCAAAAAAAGTTTATCTAAGCACGTATACATAAAAATTGATCTTTATATGTACATTTTATATGAGGTATTTGAACATAAGTGGTCGGATCATAGGTCACAATGGACCGATCTCGCCAATACAGCGTAGGTATATTAGTAATCTAAGTTATAAGTTTCATTTATCTAGCTCTTCAATTTTAAAAGTAGTAGGGATTTCAACAGACAAACAGACGGACAGACGGACAGACAGACAGACAGACAGACAGACGGACAGACGGACATCGCTAAATCGACTCAGGAGGTCATGCTGATCTAGAATATATATACTTTTCCATACCGGAGATGCTTCCTTCTGGGTGTTACAAACAGCGTACCAAACTGAATATACCCTTTCACTCTTAGTGTAGGGTATAATAAAAATGTGCATAGCATAATGCATATGCACAATGCGATGTACGAACTGGCGTAGCGAAGAAAAGAGAAAAAATCATATAGGCATATATATATATATATATATATATATATATATATATATATATATATTTATATATATATATATATATATATATATATATATATATATATATATATATATATATATATATATATATATATATATGTAGATATACATATATATTGTTACGAAAAGAGGTAATTTGCCCCACTGTGCAAGCATTCAACAATAATAAATGAGACGCAAGACAATTCAGCGCAATAAGCAATGTGTTAGAAAGAGACGGAAGATCATTCAGCGTACTGAGCAATGTGCGAGAAAGAGATGGAAGATCAGCAGGTTAAAACACATGAGTGCGAATGAGATGCCAATAGCATGCGTCATTCACGAAACGAGTAGAAGGTTCTCGAAACAAGTCGAAGCTTGTCAAAACGTGTCGAACTGATGCCTGCAGTATATAAGGCCGCGCATCTGAGGCACTGTACTTCAGTAGTGTTTGTAAAGTGGTCGAGGGCATGTCGTGTGATAATTGTCAAGTTAAATTGTGGACATGCAGCAGTTGTTAGAATTTGTTATTAGTAAATTTGTGAATTAATAAAGCTAATTGTTATATTTTAAACCAAACATAAAAGTGTTTTTATTTTGTACACAATCCAGCGATACGAACTCGTAGAACAGTTTTCCGTAGACTGAATTTTCGTAACAATATATATATATATATATATATATATATATATATATATATATATATATATATACAGTTGCGGTCAAAATAATAGTAGTGGTATAAGTAAATATACTTTGACGTATGGTATTTTTAATGCTGGCCGCTTTATAAACTTTGCCTAGTATATTTACGTCATATAAAGAGAGAACATTAATATAAATACCGCTATGTCAACAGAAAATTATTTTTGTTGTTGCAATTCGCCATTTTGCATATATTCCGTGAAAATATTAAAATTAAACCATTTTTGTTATAAAGAAAGGTGAGTAATGTGTTTTTTCTATTAGCTATTTGTGTTATATGTTCAAAATTTCTCTTCAATTTTCCAGCAATGGGGCGAGGTAAACATTGTACGGCTGATCAACGTGAATTAATAAAAAAATTAATTTCGGAGGGTAAAACGTATGCTGACCTGCAGAATATTCTAGGCTGTTCACCGACAATGATTCGTAATGCCTCAAAACACCAACCGAAACCCGAAAATCGCGGACGACATCCTGCAATGTCAGCTAAACTGATAATTCGGGTAGTTAGATTTTCCAAAAATAACCCATTTCCGACTGCTACAGAGATAAAAGATGAGCTAAATATGGAAGCGAGAATAGAAACTGTTCGTAGACGCTTGCGGGAGCATGATCTGGCTGCTCGTAGTCCGCGAAAAGTTCCGCTACTAACAAAAAAACATGTGAAGAACAGACTTCAATTCGCAAAAGAATTTTGAATTGGCCAACAGAGAAGTGGAGAAATATTTTGTGGTCAGATGAATTCAAAATTGTATTGTATGGTGGAAAGGGATCTCGTCAATATGTCAGACGACCACCAAGCGCTTGGAACTCAATTCACAACATATTTTTTCGAAAACCCCCTTTGGGGAGATCTGGACCAATCCAAAGGGACCATTAGACGTTAAATGATGTCCGCTATCGATTCCCGAAATAAAAATTTGGCGGTCATGGACCACTACAAAGGGGACCATTAGCCTTCTAATATCGATTTCCGAAATAAAAATGTTTGGGTCATAAATGGGGTTATGACCCCCTTTTGGCGGTCATGGACCACTCCAAAGCTACCATTAGCCTTCTAATGATGTCCGCTATCGATTTCCGAAATACAAATTTTTTGGTCATAAATGGGTTTTTGACCCTCTTTTGGTGGTCATGGACCACTCCAAAGGGTACCATTAGCCTTCTAATGATGTCCGCTATCGATTTCCGATATAACATTTTTTTGGGAAAAAAATGGTTTTTGACCCCCTTTTGGGGGTCATGTACCACCGAGAGTGGTACCATTCGATTTCCCACGATGTCTGCTACCGATTTCTGCAATAACATTTTTTTCGGTCTTTTTATCACTTTCCGCCCACTTTTGCCCACCCACCCCCTTTCGTCCACCCAAATTTTTCCAACCACTTCCGACCAACTCCCACATCAAGCAAAGGAACAGACAGACAAATGAACAAGCGATCAAATGCACAATCGTCAATCGAACAAACGAACGAACGAGCTACTCGGGTAGCTCGAACAATGAACGAGCAATCGAGCTACTCGAACAACGAACGAGCAAACGAGCTACTCGAATAGCTCGAAAAAACGAACGAACCAACTACCCGGGTAGCTCAAACATTTAATACCCGGGTTTTTCGAGTATTTGAACCACCCGGGTATTACCTGGACTTTCGAACGTCCGGGTACCCGGGTATCCGGGCTACTCGAAGATACTCGTATGAAATCTAGAGCTCTGTTTAATACCCGGGTTTTTCGAGTATTTTAACTACCCGGGTATTACCTGGCCTTTCGAGCGCCTGGGTACCCGGACTACTCGAAAATGCTCGTATGAAATCGAGAGCTATGGTCTTAAATTATATAAAAAAAAAATTAAAGAAAAATCAAGGATTGAAACAGTAACCGAAACCTATATCCGTTTAAAACCGTTTCATTTTTAAAACCGAAACCGTAACCGAAACCGTTATACGAAAATCAGAAATAAACCGATATCCAAAACCGATATAAACGGTTTCGGTTTTATACCGGTTTAAAACGGTTTTTAAAAAAGTATAAAAAGAAATAGAAAAGCATATTTTATTTTATATAGAAAATCTTAAGTAAAATTTAATTTAATAAAATTTGGAATTCTCAAAATGAACATTTTTGGTTGTACCCATGTGTATTTGAGCATGAGTCAATATATATTTTACCAAAAATAGTTTACCTAAGCACGTATACAGTAAAATTGATCTGTAGATATACATTTTATTTGAGGTATTTGAACATATGTGGTCGGTTCTCAGGTCACAATAGACCGATCATGCCACCTTGTTCAGACAGCTTAGATATATAAGTAATCTAAATCTAAAGGTTCATTGCTTTAGCTCTTCTACTTTTTCAGTAATCGTGATTTCAACAGACAGACAGACAGAGGGACAGACAGACGGACATAATTCACATGTTGTTTTTTGAGAAACGATATTTCCAAAACAACCGTCTTTGGTCTAAAATTTGTTTTTTGTTTCATTAATCGAATTAACAACAAAACATCAGCATCTCAAAACATCAGCAAGGCTATAAAATATAAGCATCTTAAAACTAAGGTCTCTGAAGCACTTTTGAAGTAGTAAATAACTTCAAAAGTGCTGCAAAAGTCGCTTCAAAAAGATAAAATAGACAAAACAATGATTTTTTCTCTTTTCTTCGCTACGCCAGTTCGTACATCGCATTGTGCATATGCATTATGCTATGCACATTTTTATTATACCCTACACTAAGAGTGAAAGGGTATATTTAGTTTGGTACGCCGTTTGTAACACCCAGAAGGAAGCATCTCCGGTATGGAAAAGTATATATATTCTTGATCAGCATGATCTCCTGAGGCGATGTCCGTCTGTCTGACCCTCTGTATGTCTGTCTGTCTGTTGAAATCACGATTACTGAAAAAGTAGAAGAGCTAAAGCAATGAAACTTTAGATTTAGATTACTTATATATCTAAGCTGTCTGAACAAGGTGGCATGATCGGTCTATTGTGACCTGAGAACCGACCACTTATGTTCAAATACCTCATATAAAATGTATATCTACAGATCAATTTTACTGTATACGTGCTTAGGTAAACTATTTTTGGTAAAATATATATTGACTCATGCTCAAATACAAATGGGTACACCTACCCATTTGTAAATATGGGTATCAAATGAATGGAAATACTTCAGCGATTGAAATTTTGTATTTATTTTCGGGATTCGTATATCCTGGTGACCAATATACCACTTTTAATGGTAACCACACATATGTGTAGGGTATTTATAGACGGCTTAGACCGACTATAATTTTGATAATCCTAACTATCATAATAACACCAACTTTAAAATTTCCCATGTGATCTCACCTTCCCAACTGGTTTTTGTTTTACTTTTATACATAGTTTTTTTGTTAATTGCAAAATCATGAAGTTGCCTTAAGTTATAGAATATGCACATAGAACGTGCATTATTTCATTTACCTTTTAAAACAAAAATAATATATGTATGTGTATCGTAATTCTTTATTGTGGTATTTTCTTCTTTCTGTTAATGTTCGCTTTGTAGAGTTTGAGTGTGTGTTCGCATGGTGTTCGCAAAGAAAAATGTTACCCTGCAAGATATTATTTGTGTTCTCTTGATATACGGTACGTGTATCATACGCATTTTTTCAAATCTCTGACGAAAACAGAAATATTCCTATAAGAAATATTCCTTATATTTATTATGAACGTATATGTTCATTTTATTATGACCTTGAGATTTTGAATTGTATCGTCAACATCACTTGATTTATACAATTATTTTTTATTAGTTAACTAGCTGGACCCGTGCACGACTCGTGCCAAGATTTTGTGAATTCAAAGATATGAAGCGATTTTATTAACATAAAAAACATTTTTATTATTTATATGAGGGGCCCGTTCTTAGCTGTTGCAGTTTTTTATTGGTTTTATAAATGTTGTAACCAAATAATAATTCTCCGCCAAAACAACTTTTCTCAAAGCCAATTCTTTCTCAGACTGCGCTTCCTCGTAGAATTATTCCCAGTAGAAATCTTCCTCGTCAAATTCTTCCCCATAGAACGCTTTCCCGTAGAATTCTTCCCGTAGAATTCTTCCCGTTGAATTCATCCCGGCAGAATTCTTCCCGGTAGAATTCTTTCCCGTAGAGTTTTTCCCAGTAGAAGTTTTAGTGTGGTGGGTTTTAATGTGGTGAGTTTCGATGTGGTGAGTTTAGGTGTGGTGAATTTTGGTGTGGTGAGTTTTAATGTGGTGAGTTTTAGTATGGTGAGTTTTAGTGTGGTGAAATTTTAGTGTGGTGAGTTTTATTGTGGTGAATTATAGTGTGGTGGGTTTTAGTGTGGTGAATTTTAGTGTGGTGAGTTTTGGTGTGGTGAGTTTTAGTGTGGTGAGTTTTAGTGTGTTGAATTTTAGTTTGTTGAATTTTTGTGTGGAGAGTTTTAGTGTGATGAGTTTTAGTGTGGTGAGTTTTGGTGTGGTGAGTTTTAGTTTGGTGAGTTTTAGTGTGGTGAATTATAGTGTGGTGAGTTCTAGTGTTGTGAGTTTGTTTTTCTTTTTCTTTCCTTTTTTTGATTTTCCTTTAGTTTGGATTGTAGTTTTATGTAAATGGTTTTGTTTTTGTATTTTTGCTTTTGTGCTTTTGCTTTTTTGCTTTTAATTTTTTTTTTTGTATTTGAGTTTTTTGTTTCATGTTCGTAGCTGGTGAAAGTGCCGAGTTATATCCTTTTGAAAGTTTAGGTTGTATGGGAGGTGCCACGCCTCTTTGTCCAATCCGGCCCATATATAGCCGTTTAGACGGAGAAGCGGAACAAACAAACAAAAAAAGGACAAACCAACAAAGAGATTTATTATATTAATAGGATTCTTTTTAAAATATATAACTCAAATTTTTATGTTATTGGAATATTTTTTTGTTAGTAAAATGTTGAAGAAATTGAAAATATGGAAAATAAGTAACTTAAATACAATTAGTGTTCAAATTCGTTTTCATAATTAATATGCAGTTTAAGATATTTGTCTTCGATATTTTATTTAAAATTTAAAAAGTAAGCAAGAGCAATAAAGGTATTGCAAGAACAAGATTGCCATTTCTTGCCTTGCTTTTGCAATTGATCATCACTAGTTTACATATATTGCAGTTCACTGAATTCTTGAAATTTAATTTCTTTGGCTTTTATGGATAGAAATTGTACAAAATTCTTCTTTGCAATTCAGATCATATCTCAGGCGAAGTCAAAATGTTGCTTTTCATTGGTTTGTGGTCACGAAATTTTAAATTAAATTTTTTTCTTGGCGAAATCAATTAAATAATTTATATAACACAATATTTTTACTAAAAATTTTTTAAATTACGTTTCCCACATTACCCCAATATCATAATTTGAACATAACTTAGCACTTAGCAGAAAATTTATACAAAAACCGTAACCGAAACCGAAACGCGGAAAAAACCGAAATCGAAACCGTTATTCGTTTAGGTTTCAATCCTTAATAAAAATTAAAAAATAATTTTTATTTGTATGCTCAAGAATAATAATAGATTGGCACTACAGTCCTATAAGATCTTAGGTCGAGCTCTCTCACCATTTTGATCTGTGCGTGTTATATTTGTAATCAAAGTGGTGGGACCTACAGTTTATTGCCGAATCCGAACGGCGGGTGAGAGCTTTTCATAGGCAATGTTTACTCTCGTAGGTTTGCCATTTACTGCCGAGAGGTAGCGCGGTATAGAAAAATGTTTCTATGAAAAGATGTTGTTAGCCCCAGTCCAGGCTTGAACCGTGGAACTTTTAGCTCGCAGTCCAACGCACTAAACACTGAGCTACCGCGGCTAAGAATAACGATTACTTTTTCATTTATACTTTTTTTACTCAACAAAAAAAATTAGGGTGCGGAGTAGGGCGAATTCAAACAAAACTTTTATTTTTATTTCAAAATGTAATAGGGCTTAAAAGTTACATTATTCTGCTAGAGTTTACCACAACAAATTTTAGTCGAAAAAAATAATATCCTGTGTTCGCTCATTGCAGATAAAGTTAAAAAACACTTTAAATCCATATTTTTATTTTTTTACCATCTACATAATATTATCTTGGATCCTAATATACTCAAAAAATTATAGATTGTATCTATTAATGTCCTCGTAAAATTTCATTAATTTTTAATAAAATCTAATGCTCGCGCATCGTCCTTGAAGTTGAAAAAGTACAAAAAAAATCTAAATGATCTTTGTATATTCTAAAATGGGAGGATATTTTGACATGTAATTTTTTTTTTAATATATATGTTTAGGTGTGCTGAATTCAAATTTGTTATCGGTCAATTTCTATCGGGTATAATTTTTGAAAAAAAAAATCCTAAAGTCTGGTGCAAAACTTTATATAGATGGTAAAAAAATAAAAATATGGATTTAAAGTGTTTTTTAACTTTATCTGCAATGCGCGAACACAACACATTATTTTTTTAGACTCAAATTTTTCGGTGTAATCTCTAGCAGCACAATGAAACTTTAAAGCCCTATTATAACTTTGGAAAAAATATCAATCCGCCATAGTGTGGAGCCTTGTTCGTAATTTGATGTGCAGCAAAAATAATGTTCTTACGATGGAAAAGATAGACTCTAATACTAATTTGAGTCATGAACGTGAACAACTTCAACGGCTCACGTGGGCTGGTGGACAGTTTTACAATTTATTTGGGGCCATCGTTTAGTAAAACTGGAAAAAAAAATTTAGTCTGCATCTTACTTATTGGCACACTTGTCACAAAAAAAAAAAAAAAAAACATCAAATGCGTCATTGGAACTTTTGTGGGTGAATCTGTTCCAATGTGCATTCCAAAGCATCCAAGTGAGTCATTTTGTTTGAATTTTTCCATTGAATCAATATGATCCTTGGAAAATATTTGTCCAAAAAAATTTCATTGATGCTTCTGAAGGTGAAGTTATGGCCATTAGAACATATTCATACAAAAATGTTCCAATCGTGTCTTTTAATGTATCTATTCCTATTGGAACATATTTATCCCAAAAAGGTTCCACTTTAAAGGAACGTGGACCTTTTATATCCTACACCTATGATGTACAGGGTTTGTGCATATATTGTAACGCCCCTTAGGAGACGTGTCCGGTATGGAAAAGTATATATATTCTTGATCAGCATAACCTACCCGAGTCCGTTTAGCTATGTCTGTCTGTCCGTCTATCGGACTACACGTTAACTTAAAAAATACTGGTCAGAATGCAATGAAATATGGTTACAATATGTTTTAGCCTAAAAATGGTTCTATATACAGGAATAACCCAAATCGCTCAACGGACACGTCAACCTTCAATACAAGTTAATTTTATAGAACTGTTAAGGAACCAATTACTCCAAAAGTATTACATGTATATTTACAAAATTATTAATAGAATATTATTAATATAATACATATTAATAGAATACGCCTACAAATATATGTTCTAATAATGGGCGTAATTCGCCCACATTTGATTTTTTTTTCGTTATATACCGATTTTTATAATGCAAATTTTAGTCGAAAATTATTGAAAATTATCACACAAAATAAACTACTAATATATCCACCAAGAGTGTAGGGTATGCCATAGTCGGTCCCGACCGAATATGAAAGTCCGTCCCATGTGACCGAACTTACCCATGAATAGTGGAATAGTGGGTCAGAAAAAACATGATCACCACAATCATGTTTTGACAGTATCATTTAATGATTGGAATTATTATTGTAGCAATCATGTTACATAATTGATGCAATCATGTTTTCGAATGATTCTACCATGTTTTCACAAAAAGCATTGTTGCTTTAATCATTGCATGATTGTTTCAATCATGTTTTCACAAGCGTCACTTATTGCAGAAATCATTGAATGATTGCGTCAATTTGAAAGAAATAAATTTTAGAATACTACACTCAGAAAACAAAAAAACAATAGTACGACTCTTGATTCTATAGGGCACGAAACAATAGTTTTTCCTATTAATTAAATAGTTTTTATAGTATTTTGTACTATGATTTAGCTAATAAGGTGGTCAATACTAAATCAATAGGACATTTTAATATTACTATTGTTTCAATAGTTTTTTTATAGTGCAATACTATTGATTATTAATAGTTTGAGTCACATTAAATAAACTATTGTATAAATGTGATAAAACAATTAAAAATACCAAAATGGACTTTTTTCAATGTTGGTTAAAGAAAAAATAAAATAAGTATCCGTAGAAAATAAAGGTATTAAAATATTTAATATTAAGGTTATTTATCAAAAAAGTATGTGAGCAACGCAATGCCCTACTAAAATAATTTATTTTGTAAATGTTAATGGTTTATGAACTCCTTTACAAAAGTCGCTAATATGATTAACGAAAAATATTAAGTTCAATTGTACTTTTTCAATATAGTAGGTAATTAAATATGTAAAAATGTAACCGTGATATCGCAGAACGTTGTGTCCTCCACGATTAGCAAACTCGTCAGTCTGTTCTGCTTGGTAGTAAAGCAAATGTGTAAAAATAAAATTCAAAAATAAAAGTGTATTTAATAACTAAATATAAAACAAATATCTACTATATATTTGTGAATGTAAGTATGTCTGTATGTTCCTTATAGACGTCTAAACGGCTGAACCGAATTGAACCAATTTTTGACACAATATGTATGTTGGGTTCGGGCAGAGTATATGCTATATCTTGGTGAGTTTGGTGGACTGGGCGTGGCACCTCCCATATAAACCAAAAATTAAAAACACATTATATCAGCAATTATGATAGCAAATTTAATGAAATTTTGGTCAGCGTTATATTTAACCATTCTAAACGGTCTCCCGGAATGTGGGTGGGATTGTAACCACAGTTGCCTCTCGGAAAGAATTTTGCCTTTTTACCCAAATTTTACCCAAAAAAGTTACCAATATTTTTAAAAATATTTTTTTACTGAATAAATATAAATTATCAAGAGGATCTGCCGACTCTAACTAAAAAAATGTCCTTCCTTCCGAAACTTTCTGGCTTGTTTGCTTTTTCCACTGTATATAAATATTATCATTTTTTTGTAATTTTGCTTGAAATATGTTCGACTTCTGTGAGTCTTGGATTATTTAAATTACAAATTAAATACAAAATGTATTAATGATACAATTTCTACAAAATTATGTAACCCTCCAAACTGCCCTGAGCTATGTCCAGGTTTAAACTTTTTGGATTAAATAAAACCAATTCTGCAAAAAATATAGACATTTTGTAAAACTGAAATAAAATAAGCGCTAGTTGGATTAGCGTTATCAAAAAAGTTAGAAAAGTGTCCAACGGCTGATGGTGGGCTGGAAGACTAAAATACGGAAATTCGTCATATCTCATTCAGAAATTCTAACCTTTAACTATTTTAAAAACTATGAAGTATTGTTCTTCAAATGTGATATAATTTTTTTCTTCTACCATGTTAAGTTTTTAAGTTATGAATTAAAGAAAATGTAAAAATAATTTCGTTTACACGCTTTAAAAAAAAAAAATGTATTCTTTTATTTAATCTGTTACTTAGCCATGTAGAAAACCAGAAACTTAAAACTCAAAGAAACTCAAATTTAAAACAGACTTTAAACAGGCTTTAATTAACAAAATAATAAAACAATGCGCAGTGTTGCATAATAATTCACTCCAAACTTGCCAATAGAGATACCTCTGTTATCCCTTTTTTACTCATATTTTCATTTCAAATAATAACAATGAAATTTATCTAATATTCGATTCAATAAGAATACGAAAATTATCATTTATATATTTTTAAAATATTTAATTTATTATTGTCCTATCGAAAAGTTACTAAGTTACCAAGCTGACAAAAAGTTACCAAGAGTGGCACCCTCCTTAGAAGGTACATTTTCCAGATTGTGTATGTCAACTGTTATTATAGTAATATCAAGATATTTCACACAAGGATATCAACTACCACAATTTGTTACTCACCACATCAAAATTCACCACAGCGAAACTCACTACACCAAAATACACCACACTAAAACTCACCTCACTAAAGCTCACCACTCTAAAATTCACCACACTAAAACTCACCACCAGTGTTCACACTTTTCGACAATGCAAAAGAAGTAGATTTGAAAATTTTGGGGAGTAGAAATAGGTAAAAAGGAGTAGAATTGAAAATATTGTAAAATAGAGTGGATTCGATGTAAAAGGAGTAGATACTTAAATATAGGAGTACATTTGATGCAAAGGGAGTAGAAATATGCATTAGATTTTAAATAAATTAATATTTATGTTAATTTTTAACATTTGTATTAATTCCCGATTTTTTTATTTTCTATAATGTTAATGTGTACAGGGTGGTCTGTTATAGAGTTGGGGTGTATCTGGAACACTCAATGAAATACATGGTGTTTTCAAAATTTAATTTATAAAAGTTGATAAAGACCAGAAGATAAAGACCATGGAAAAATATTACATTTATTTTACAGATAATTGATCATAGTTATTTTATTTGGAGTGCAAGAATTTATTCTCATCAAATTAAAAATATGGAACCCATTTTTGCAAAGGGAGTAGGTTTATTTAAAAGGGAGTAGACAATTATGAGAAAGGAGTAGAAAATGATACTACCGGAGTAGAGGAGTAGATTTTGAAAATACAAATGAAATGTTGTAGATCAACTCCGATCGGAGAGGAATGAGAACACTGCTCACCACACTAAAATTCACCACACTAACACTCACCACACCAAAATTCACCACACTAAAACTTTTACTGGGAAAAACTCTACGGGTAAGAATTCTGTCGGGGAGAATTCTACTGGGAAGAATTCTACGGGAAAGCCATCTACGGGGAAGATATAAATAATAATTATTAATAAAATCACTCCATATCCTTGCATTCACAAAATCTTGGCACGAGTCGTGCACGCGTCCAGCTGGTAAGCTATATATACAATAAAGAAATTTAAAACATAACATAACAAAGAAGTAGCGCAAAACAAAGACACTTTGGACACAGTAGTTTTGGCTAAAGTCATTTGGCGCATCATCCGTACACTCTCAAGGTAAGCTTACATGTTTGCATTTTTTTCTTATATAATTTTATTAATTAAATAACAGTTCGTGTATTTTAAATATTAATTTTAACAAAAACACATTTCTGTGCATTTTTAATTGTACTATTAGTTTTATAGGTATGTCTTATTGCATCTATAGGATAGAATTATTAAAAACGAAGTTCATAGGATGAAAAGTATTGTCGCCATAGTTTTGTAGGATAATAGGATAAACTATAGGATAAACTATAGCATCATTATGTTATATGATGCAAACTTTTGATTTTGTATGTATTTCATATTGTTCCTATAGAATGAAAATATTAAATATATACTTCATAGGATAAAAATAATTGTCTTTAGAGTTTGTTTGTATAGGATAAACTATAGCATCAATATGTTATATGAAGCAAACTATTGTTTTTGTATGCATTTCCTATTGCTTTTATATGATCAAATTATTAAATATGAACTTTAAACGATGAAAAATATTTGTCGTTATAGTTGTGCCATTTTATTTTAATTGGATGCATAAATAGAATGAATAGAATTACGATTTAAATCGCTGAACATAATTTTATTAATTACTAATGAATATTTTAAAATTTATTCATTTCCAGACTGACTTCGTTGTATCGCATTGTTGTACGCAATCAAAAATTAGCGAAGGAAGGCAGCGCAAAAATTTAAGTCATGGACATTTGCATGTACACACCTGGGATAATTTTTATTTCCATTTGGCATAACATTCTTTATAATTCATGTGTATTTAATTAAATTGAAATATAAATATTATTGTGTCAGTTGTATTTATTTATTTTTACAATAATACTAATAGCATATAGAATTAATAGCATATAGATTAATCCTATTGAATGAATATAAGAAACTATAATTTGAATAGTATGTTCCTATAAAATGAATATGATGTCCTATTACTTTTAAATGATTTACACTATTGATTTTATGTTGCAATATATTTAAAAAAAATAGTATGAATAATATAATTAATAATTTTATCATTGTGATATAAAAGTATAAATCGGTTTATTTTAATATGATAAAATATTCTTTCAATGGGACATTCTGATATTAATAGGACATCACATTAATTTTTAATAGTAAAAACTATTGAAATCAATAGTGAGACGCCACTGTAATAATAATAGTTCCCACAATATAATATTAATAGGAAAAATCGGAATGACTAATTTTAATAGTACAAAATCGTTGAGGTATTCCTATGAATTTTATAGTTTTTTTTCTGAGTGTACTTTTTTATAAAAAAAAAACAACAACATTTAATAGAAAAAACTCTTTATTAAAGATTATTAAATAATATTTTGGTACACTCTGCCCCGTCGTTTCATTTTATTAGTTTGCAAGAATGAAAATGGCGTTGCAAAGACGCTGACGTTCGCTCGTGTAGAAAATGGAATATTTGTGCAGCTCGTTGCACAGCTGATGTTACGAAGCCTTTTGTTCAGCGTGTATTTTGATTTCATTCTGTTCATGATCTAAAACCGAAGTTTTTCTTAACTTATCACTATTTGTAACACATTTTCTTTTTAAATGGAAATTAAAAATCCCTAGCGCTTGATGCTAACCCGCCACGGCGAAATCTAATTTAATACTGAATCTGACAAACTGTCAACAGCTGTCAAACAGCAATCATACTATTATTATATCAATCATGCTTCAATACTAACATGATTGACACAATAACGAACATGATTCTGGCAATCATGCATGCATACTCGAATTACATTTTTGTCACAATCGTTACATATTTTAATCATACAACTTGATCATAATATGATTGCAGAAATCATTTAATGAAAACCACAATCATTTAAAAAAATATTTTTCTATACATACTCTACCTACGTGAGTAAAACATTTCCTACGCAAAGCTCGCACCCCGCTGTTCGATTTTGGCATTACATGGTAGGTCCCACCACTTTGAGTACAAATACACAGCTCAAATGGTTAGGGGTTAAGAAGGGGTTCAGAAGGGGTTCAGAAAGAGTTCAGAACTGTACCGCCAAACTATTATTATTATTAATACTGACCACCAGCACACGTGACCTAATGGTATTCACTAACATGACCCAAATTAGTATTAGAGTCTATCCTTTTCGTCGTATAAACATTATTTTTGCTGCTCAACCAATTGTGCACAACGCACACTAATTTTGAGTAAAAAAAAGTATAAATCAAGCAAGTTGGGTAAGTTCGGTCACATTGGACGAACTTATATAGTCGGTCGGGCCCGACTATGGAATACCCTACACCTTTGATGGGGATATTAATAAAGGATATTCAAATGTATACCGTAATTTTAAAGTTCTTAATTATGCTGAACCGCCCCACCCTCAAAATATTATTCACATATCAGAAATTTACGTTCCCATAATTTAAAAAAATTATATAAAAGTATAAAAAACTAATAAAACAAATTTAGAAAAATAAAAGTGGGCGGACCATGCCTTTATTTACAATTTTGTAAGACTTATATTTTATAGATTTTATTTTAATAATTTATATTTTAAATATTTCCACTACGAAAACCCGGGAAATAATGCAAAAAAAATGTGGGCCCATTTTTGGAATTCTAACCATACGTTTTAAATTTTATAAATATATCTTGAATACCTCGAAACTAGTTCCTAAAGAGTTATATAAAAATGACTTGTATGGGAGGTGGGCGTATCCGTTGACCGACTTTTGGCTAAAAAAATATTCTGACCAAATTTCATCGCATTCTGACAAGTATTTCTCAAGTTTCCTCGTATACGGACAGCAAGACAGACATACGGTCAGACAGACGCACATAGCTAAACGGACTCGGGTAGTGATGCTGATCAAGAATATATATACTTTTCCATACCGGCCACACCTCCTAAGAGGCGTTACAATATCTGCACAAACTTAATATACCCTGTACCTCATAGGTGTAGGGTATAAAAATAAAAGTGGGCGTGAGATTTTGTAAGGCTAATGTCCACTATGAAAACCCAGTAAATAATTAAACAAAAAAATGACAATTTTTGGACCACATACTTTTAGGTGAATTCTAACAAAATGTATTAAATTTTATAACTATTGAATACACAGAAAAATAAATGTACATCATATTGATGAATTCCGTTCTTCAAACCAGGATTCATTGTATTGAAGACCCATTCATAATATTAATGACTAACGCCATCAATGTTATGAATGCTATCATAAATAAGAAGAACGCTTGATAACTGTCGAAAAACTGTTCTTCAATATGATGAACTGTATGTGAAGAATACGTTTCATCATATTAATGAACCAAAATATAAAATACAACATTTATGTTCTTTATGTTGAAGAATGCTGTTCATTAAACAAAATTTCTATCAACATATTTTTTTTTTCGTATATGTTTTGTCGTACTTCTCAATTCTCAAGTAGTTCTTGTGTGTTATATTTTATATAATGCTTGCTCGACATGCATAAATTAGTAAAATGTTTTATAATATATTTATTATAATTACAACTTTTTGTTAATAAAATGTTATATTTATAAAAAATATATTTTTGAAAAAAAAAATTTTTTCCAAACAACAATTTTTTTCGAACAAACATTTTTTTCGAACAATTTTTTTTTGGAAATTTTTTTTTTCGAATTTTCTTTTTTTCGTACATTTTTTTTTTCGAACATTTTTTTTGGAACAATTTTTTTTGTCCAACATTTTTTTTTTGGGATAATTTTTTTTGTAAATTTTTTGACTGTTATTTTTTAAATAAAATTTTAACACTTTTTTTCAAATTATTTAATAAAAAAAATTTTTTTTTTTGAAAAATATTATGAACAAATTCATCAATTTGACAATTCAAATTCATTGTATTGAATATTTTGTTCATATATATAATGAATACATTCATTAATATGTCATTTAATGAACGGTGGTATCAATATGATGAATCTGGTAGTTGGTGAAAAAATTCATAATATTTATGAATAAATTCATCATATTGAAGAATTTTTTTTTTATGTGTACTTTTGGAGTTATAAGTTCCTACAGTGACTATAAAAGTGATTTCTATGGCAGGTGGGCGTGTCCGTTGACCGATTTGGCTCATTTGCAAAGTCAGTTCCTACTTTTGCCCAACACATATTGAAACGAAATTTTATCGCTTTCTGAGAAGTATTTCTCAAGTTACTATGTTTTCGGACAGACAGACAGACGGACATGGCTAAACACACTCGGGTAGTGATGCTGATCAAGAATATATGTATACTTTTCCATACCGGACACGCTTCTTAAGGAGCGTTAGAATATATGCATAAACTTTATATACCCTATTCGTTATTCTTCAGCAAAAAAATAAAAAAATAATTTTTAGTTTTTATTTTTGATTTTTAAAGTAAAAATTAAAATTTGACTTTGATTCATTATTTTTTGATTTTTCCGTAAAAATCCAAAAATAACAATCATTGCAGATATCAATTCTGCATGCGAAAATAATTGATTCTGCATGCTCAGAATTACCGTGAACCTTAATAAGAATAACCGTTATTTACGGTCCCTGGTTTCTACACAAAAAAATTCTATATAAAAAAAATAAAGTAAAACTAATTACGTGTTTTTCCAAAGACAATTTTTTAATTCCAAAGCCAATTGAATTAATGTTCTTGTTTTCAAAAAACAACTTTAATGAATTTTTATATAAAAAATTATTATATATAATAAAAATAAAAAGAAAATGGAATGGATCTAAATATTTAAATGAAGTTATTTCAAAAAATATTGCAGAAACGTTGCACGTTGTTTCGAAATCAATGAAAAAGCGCGCGTTTTGTTTAATCTGACGTCTAAACTACTCGAAACCTGCTAAAGTCATGTAGATATAAAGTCATGTAGATATTGATGACTTAGATGCTGGATTTTTATTTGGAATCCTATACCTATACCAGAAGTTCTTGTTTTGATATTATTTTTTACTTTATGACGTAAACAAATACACCTGTAAGTGTATTTTAAAAGAATCTACGTTACTTATTTGTTCAAAATATTTCTAAAGTTACATTTCTTTTAATAACCTACACAAAAAGTAAATTTAAATAATAAGTCTTATTTAAATTTACTTTTTGTCCATTCCACACCAAATCGACCAATAAAGTCAAATTTGAGATTTTACCTTTTGGATTTCAATAAAATTTGGGCTACTGATAAATGGTATCCAGATATGTACTGACCAATTTTTTTTCGCCCACTACTTCCAGAGATACAGTGGCTCAAAGTTACAAAAAATGGGCCAATCACTTTTGTATTGTTGTTTATATTTAAATATCTCTTAAACTAGGTTTGCTTCATTGATGGCTCGTTTTAAAGCTAATAGAACAATTAAGTTGTAACTTTTAACCGTTGTTATGTGGCCCGTGGTAATTTTCTTTGCACTTCAAAATTGTGGTCCTTAAAAAGGACCTTTTTTAAAATTCTGAAAAAAATCCTAAATTTTAGCCAATTTATTATAAATTTTCGAAAATGTTATATATCTCAATAACTAGAGACAATTTGATAAAACTGACGCCATTTTCGAAATCAGAGTTACAAAATCATTGAAAAATTATTGCAAATTTTACTTTTGATAAAAATATATATTTTTTCACAACAAAAAATATGTAAAAATTTTAAAAATTAATTTTTAAAATATGATACCATCAAAATACCATCTTGAAATTTGGCATGAACATTTATATTTAATTAACCAAAATATGTGATTTTTTTCAGAATTTTAAAAAGGGTCCTTTTTAAGGACATACATTTTGAAGTGTATGGATAATTACCACGGGCCACATGTTCAAGTTTAGAAGTTACAACTTAATTGGAATAAAAGCTTGTTCTATTAGCTTTAAAACGAGTCAACGATGGTTCTGGTATTTCAACTTTAAGAGATATTGAAATATGAACAACCATATAAAAGTGATTTTTGGCTCATTTTTTGTAAATTTGAACCACTGTATCTATGGAAGTAGTGGGCGAAAAAATAAAACAAAAATTGATCAATGCATATCTCGATACCTTTTATCAGTTGTGCAAATTTTATTGAAATCGAAGAAGATGAGTACCAACCGCTGGTCGATATGGTGTGGTATGGCCCTTATAATAAAAAAGACTACGGGTGAAAAATGTGTCGAATAGTATATACATTTTTATTTAATGTTATCACATTTTCCCTCGGCGTACGTACAAATAAGTACTTAAGTTAAAAGCAATTATCACACAATTACAATATTGCAATTATTTTAAAAATTCGTAAACTCAGCTAAGATCATTACTTATAATTTTGAATTTTTAGTCGTTGGAGTATTTTAAGACGACTTATACAAAATGCAATTTTGAAATCAGGGCTCGCATCTTAACCGTTTCAACATTACGCTACCAAGATACATAGTAATTCAAACTCGGTTGTGGGCCCTCTTCTTTGAACTCTAGTGGCGCCATCTATTTATGAAGTAATTAATTAATTAGTTTATGTATACGATTTTTAGTATGTCACTCAGTTAAATAATGTACGAAAAAGAATTGTGTTTTTTTTTGACGAAAATGAAGTACATTTTCATCACTCCATATAATTTACTCCATATTCCAACGTCTATTGTTGCTATTTTAGCACTTTCATGCAAAAAAATGTGAACATCACTGTAAGTTATACGTTCTACTTTAAAGAAACAATATTTTGGTCTAAATGGTCCTAAATTGTGTACACAAATTTGTAATAAAGTAAAAACAATTTTCAAAAATTAATATTTGTGACCAATTCGCGTGTTTTACCTCATTTTGAAACAACGTCCATAGCTTAGCAATCTATATATATCCGCCTCATGTATTATTGCAACAATATTTATCGATATTCAAGCAAATAATTCAGTGGAAATGTTGTGGAAAAACAATATTCCCTATCAATTATTTTTTATCCGTCATTTTGGTTGTCTTAAACGGCTTTCATTTCCACACACTTTTTGGAAATGAGCACCTCAATTTTGAATTTGAATTTATAATAAATATATAAAGAAGTATATCTAGAGTAAAGTGGGACACGTTTTGATTTTCCTCGAAAAAAATACATTTGAATATTTTTTTTTAATTCTTTTGAAGGCTCTAATTCGCAGTATAAATAAATTATAATAAGGTTATAAAATAAGAATGGTAATGCATGAAAAATTAAGAAGAAAAAAAAGAGTTGAAATTCTTATCGTACTTATGCTAAGAAAATACGAAAAAAATTTTGCATTTACTGCTAGTAAGAATATTTTGAGTAACAATGGAGACAAGTGTAGTTGCTGGTCGTGAAATTCGCATATTTCAAGTATACAGAGCATTTGCAGATATGTCAGTCACTGAATTGTTTTAATTTAATTTCTTTGGCTTTAAGGATGAAAATTGTACAAAATACTTCTTCTTCTTCTGATGAAAGAAGATGATGAAAAACATGAAAAAGCTGGCGAAACGTGAAAAATTATACCGAAACTGTTTAGATTTTTGGAATCGGAATTGTTATAAAAACGTGTGTCGGAACCCATATATTTCTTCTGGTTGGAATCCGAACCGCTATTTTAAAAATCTCGAAACTAGAACCGGAACCGACATAATAGGCCCTGTCAGAGAACGGAAAGAATCAGAACCGTTATTAAAATATGTATGGAACCGGAATCTTAACCCATTTAATTTTTTGGTTGGTACCGGAATCGGAACCACAATTTTAAAAATCTTTAAACTCAACCCGAAACTGATATTCCAAAGGGTTTTCGTCCCTGTAATAAATAACTCAAAAATTAAGTTAGATACTGTTTTATTCTCTTAAATCCATAAGTAAAACTAAAGCAACAAAGAAAAGGTTAATATACCACGACATTTTTATTTTCTGAAGTAATTTTTTAAATTGGGTTAGAATCTATAAACAAAATCTTTAATGGGCGCGTGCCTGATTATGGAGGCACGGACACGCACGGGCACGACAACAATTAGCACGCACGGAGATTTGCACGCACGAACTCAGATTTTCGGGCGTGACACGAAAAAAACGCGCCCATCTCTATAAACAACTACAAAAAAACACTCAACTCCAAAAAAATTATAGAATGGTATGTTTTTTCTGTTGCTACGTAAGTGTAGTTTGTGAAGCTATGCACTTAAATTTAATAATTATACCCTACACCTATGAGGTACAGGGTATATTAACTTTGTGCATATATTGTAACGCCCCTTAGGAGGCGTGTCCGGTATGGAAAAGTATATATATTCTTGATCACCATCACTACCCGAGTCCGTTTAGTCATGTCCGTCTGTCTGTCTGTCTGTCTGTCTGTCCGTCTTGCTGTCTTGCTGTCCAATTTTAGCCAAAAGTAGGAACTGAGTTTGAAAATGAGCCAAATCGGTCAACGGACACGCCCACCTCCCATACAAGTAACTTTTATATAACTCTTTCGGAACTAATAACTCGAAAATTATTCATGGAATAGTTATAAAATTTAAAAGGTATTGTTATAATTCACCTATAAATATGTGGTCCAAAAATGGGCGTGATCCGCCCACTTTTTTTTTTCATTATTTCCCGGGTTTTCATAGTGGAAATTTGATCCGTAAATTATTAAAATCAAATCTATGAAATATTAGCCTTTCAAAATTTTAAATATAGGCGTGGTCCGCCCAATTATATTATTCTTTTTTTTTTTTTTTTAGTTGTTTATACTTTTGTATACATTTTTTAATTTATGGGGATATAAGACGTAAATTTCTGATTTATGAATAATATTCTGAGGGTGGGGAGGTTCAGCATAATTAAAAACTTTAAAATGTATGCAATTAAATATCCCACATTAATATCCTCACCAAAGGTGTAGGGTATTCCATAGTCGGGCCCGACCGACTATAAAAATCCGCCCCATGTGACCTAACTTTCCCAACTCGTTTTTTTTTTAGTTGTTTATACTTTTGTATACATTTTTTAATTTATGGGGATATAAGACGTCGATTTCTGATTTATGAATAATATTCTGAGGGTGGGGAGGTTCAGCATAATTAAAAACTTTAAAATGTATGCAATTAAATATCCCACATTAATATCCTCACCAAAGTTGTAGGGTATTCCATAGTCGGGCCCGACCGACTATAAAAATCCGCCCCATGTGACCGAACTTACCCATGTCACCTAACTTTCCCAACTCGTTTTTTTATAATTTTTGTTTATTTTAAAATAGTACATTTAACGCACATTAGACTCATTCAACTTAAAAAACAAAAACATATATTTAAATATTTCAACAGTGTACCTACATTTGCTATTACTTTTTGTGTTTTTATATATTTTGTTATATATATTTTGCATCGTTTGAAAGTGCAACAAAACAAATGAGAACACATCCAAGCCTTTGATTTGGCGGACATTTTTTGTACAGCAAAAAATTCGTGAGTTTTGTTGAGCAAGACGTTTTTGTTTAGTGATAGGTATGCATACATGTGTACCTTTACAATATATAAGACCTACACCATACTTTATTTTTATTTTTTTAAGTTTCAAAACTAAAGTCAATCTCTTTGTCTCAACTATCAAAGAAAATCGCATTTCATTTAATTAAAATACTAAAAACTATTTGCTAATGTTAAAAAATATAAAATTTTAAATTGGTAGGTATTAATAAAAACGTTGAACTGACCATTTACTATAAAAATTATAAAATAAAATAAAAAATATGCTCAAAAAAATGTAAGCTTGCTTAAAAGTAAATACTCTTTTTTATTAATATGACCCAATATCGCTCTAGATTTAGAATTGTATCGTCCGCATCACTCGATTTATAGTATTTTTTTTTTTGTTTGTTAAAATAGGATTAAATTTGTATGTTACTGATTCTTGTGTTAGGGCCAGTTTTTCAGTGCTAGTTCAATCGTAATATTTATATATGTATATATATATGTATATTTTTTTGTTCAATACGTGAACAAAATGGATAAAAATTAATTTTAATACAAAATCCAAAATTAAAATCGAAACCGTTACTTGGAACCAGTATACCGAAACCATTTCATTATAAAAACTCAAAACCGTAAACGAAACCGAGATGAGAAAGAAAACCGAAATCGAAACCGCTATTCGTTTAGGTTTCAATCCTTGATTTCTCCACCAAACAGGAAACATCGTAACATCGGCTGAAATTAACATCGATGTTTTATTTTTTTTCAGCATCAAAGTCAAACATCGATGCTGAAATGAAAAACATTGATGTTGAATTTGCATCCCTAATGAAAAGCCTATCTCACAAAGTGTACGATAATCAAATTCCCCCAATACGTAAAGACAAAAGTGTATAATTTTAATCACATAATGCAAAGTTTAGCTACAAAATCAATTGAATTGTGGCGACTCGGCTTAGCCGGCGCGGCTTCTGTTCAGATTTCGTGGCGGCTACGAGCCGGCTTTCAGGCGATCGCCTTAGAACACTGCATCAGAACTTCTCAGGTGAACTCAAAATTTTACTTTTCATTTGGTTGTGGCCACGATTGAAGCCTTTTCTTTGCTAAACAATATACTTTCACTAAAATTACAACAAACATTTCTTAAATTACGTTTTCCGCTTTACCCAAGAAATTGTTTCCCACATTACCCCAATATCGCAATTTGATCAATGCTGAATTATTTGCAAATCCGTTTGTATTACAAAAGATATAAACTATGCGATACCGACTTAATAAAAAACGATAAAAATTGTCACTTTTTGATAGCAAACACCAACACTCTAGAAAAAAACTTTTAAAATTATTACCATGGATGAAAAATTAAGCAGCACTTGACAGTTGTTTTTATTTTTCTAAGACTAAAAACACACGCAGAGAAAAAACATGTTTGTGATGAACATATTTGAAGGTCATCATACTATGATTGGGGTTATGGTTGTAGGCAATCATTTACTATGTCTAATATGATCCTCAATGACAATATCGTCAACCTTAATATGATCCTCAGTGATAGTATTGCCCAATTCTCATAACTATACTGTGGTCCTCACTGACCACATAACGAATTCTCCCAACCATACTATGGCTGCAGTGACCATATTATGATTCCATACAACCATACTGTGGTTGTCAGTTACCATATCCAGATTTCACACAATAATACTATGGTTGTCAGTAACCATATTATGATTCCACACAACCATACTATGGTTGTCAGTTACCAAATCCAGATTTCGCACAATAATATTATGGTTGTCAGTGACCATATTATGATTCCATACAACAATACTATGGTACTCAGTGACCGTATTGCGATTTCATAGAACAATACTATGATCCTACGTGACCAATTATCATATTATAATCATATTGCTATATTATGATTCATCATTTTATTATATTAAGATTATCCCTAAATTCCTGAAAAAGCGGATTAATAAGGAATTATAAATAAGATACATGTTTAATAAATAAATATTTCATTTAAATTTATTATTTTATATATAGCAGTGGTATCGCGAACCCCTTTTTAACTCCATATGTCACCTGCGACCACTTTGAAATTATAAAATAGAGATTTTTTGTTTCCACTGTTCTACAAATTGATGGTTGTTGGATTCAACCGAAATTATACTTATAATTTCTAGTAGATTTTGATCTCCTGATTCTTGCTGCGTACACAGTATTTACCCACCATGTCGACATTTTGTATAAAAATGTGTCAAAGTAGCAAAAAAGGCCGTTTTCGACATGCTACAGATGCAAACTTTATCACAAAATGAAACATGATCCACGCCCTATGGATAATTGGAAAAAAAATCTGTGTCCAGATATTAATTTTTGCAAAAAATCAAAAATAAATTTCTGTTACCTAAAAAGTGTTTCGAACGTAATTTAACACTTTAATTTATCTCTTACTTTTTTTCTTAAAATATAAGTTCGCGATGTTTTGTTGTCAACATTTTCAAAAAAAATGTTTCAAATTTTATCTTCCTGAATTTTTTTTCTAAATAGCGAAATACACGCAGCGATCTACAATTTCATACTGAAATATTTTAGTGGGTTCAAAAACATACTCATTATGGGGAATCTTCTGGTGTGTATTTGACTCGGCAGGCTTAATCTATATCTATATATATATATATATATATATATATAAAAATGAAATGTCCTGTGTGTGCCAGAGCATCACGAGAGAACGAACAGATGGATTTGCCTAATTCCTTTTGTATTTTGTCAGTGTCAATGCAAGAGTGGTTTAGGAAAAAAGAAAAGTCGGAAAAACCCAAAGGAAAAGCCGGAAAATCCAAATTTGACCCTAGGACTATGAAATTTGGGAAGGATGTTCATCTCTTGACGTATGTGTGCACTACAAAGGGATTTTTTGAAATTCGCCTCCTAAGGTACACAAATGGGCGTGGCAAAATTGAACTTTTAATTCAAAATATCGGTTTAATTAAGATAAGCACAGTCATGAAATTTGGCTCAGTGAGGTATATTGAAGTTCATTACCTTTTTTACAAATGTGGGCGGAATTGGACAAAAGGGTGTGTCCCTTTCCATATTACTAAAACTATACAAATTTTGGAACTTCTGACTTACTAAGATTAGAGTTATATAAATCGAAACTAAGGTTTATATTACAAACTCCAATCGTCACGTATAATGTGAGCGGGATTGGATTAAAGGGCGTGGCACCTCCCATATAACTAAAACTTTCAAATTACTATAACTCCTAACATGTTAAGAGTTGAAAACAAATGTTCATATTTAAAACTCCAATCGTCACGTAGAATATGGGCGGGATTGCGCAACGGGGCGTGACATCTCTCATATAACCAAAACTTTAAAATTTCTATAACTCTTTACTTACTAAGCGCAGAGTTATAAAAATCGAAACAAAAGATTATATTAAACATTGTAATAGTCGCTTAGAATGTGGACGGAATGGGACAATGGGGCGTGGCACTTCCCATATAACTAAAAATGGTAACTTCTGACTTACTAAGAGCAGAGTTGTACAAATCGAAACGAAATATCATTTTAAAATGTTTAATAGTAAAATAGAATGTGGGCGGGAAAAATAGTGACGAGGCTTGCACTAAAAAGGGAAAAAGAGGCGTAAATGTATCCACACTTTATAAACGATATATTTTTGCAATTACAAAAACTTAGCACGGGCGCAGCTGTGTACGGGTCCAGCTAGTAGGGTTATAAAAATGTTTTACACATCCGCCTTTAACGAATGCTTCTGAGTGACTGTACTGAAATTTTTGAAAATTTGACAAAACAAAATATAAATAAAACGAAATTTGGAAATATATACTTCATATTTGGTATGGAAATAAATTTCGTGTTCAGAATTGAAGGGTTTGGTGCAAAAAGGGTCAAGTCGAAATTTTTTCGAAATTGAATGTTTGATGACATATGATAGCTTTTTATATTTTAGCAATATCATTGGTATGAGAATGACATCGATAGATGGTTTTGCATCTGAATGTTAATACAATAAAATGCTATTTTTGTATGAAACATAATTTTTTTATAATTTTTTGGGGCAAAAAAGGGTCAAATCGAGCAGTTTAAATAACGTTTTAAAGCCAAGTTACATGGAAAATTTAAGTTTTTTATACGATAGAATTTTTTAAACAAAGAATCGCAAAATTATCAATTTAAAAAGTTTTTATTGTTTTTCCAGCTAAATGAAAATATGGACTTAACCTTTTTTGCACCAAACACTTCAATTATGTATTATTGTGTTTAGAATTATGTTTTAAATTGAGAAAATTACAAATGAAATTGAAATATTTTATTTTAAATTGAGATTATTCCAAATGAAATTGAGATTTTATAATTCATAATGCAAAAATTCCAAATAAAATTGAAATTTTTCAATTCAAAATAGAGAAAATTCAAAAAAAATCGAAATTTTTTAAATTGGAAATGGAAAAAATTCCAAATTGCATGAAATTAAGAAATTAGCAACAGATATTGAAATTTGCCTTATGAAATTTGTATCAAATAAAATGGAAATATCAAAGAAATTTAATATTATATAAATATTTTTTCGCATGCCACCAGTACACACATAAATCATTCAATAGCGAGGAACATAAATGGGTTCCGATTTCGATTTTATATTCGGATCGGAACACTTTTAAATCGCTGGTCTTGAAACCAGAATCGGAACCGTTAACCAGCAAGAATCAGGCAAACTAAATCTACCAGAAATGAGAGGTTTTATTCCATATTAAAATCCTTGTAGAACAGTGTAATCATCCGAATGTTTACGAATTTTTTTCCATTTGTAGAGTTTTGGAATATTATATTTTCCGACGAAAAACTTGTATTAGAGGCTCCATATTTCCATATAGTGTGCCATATCTAGGAAGCAAAAGTTACCGCTGGTTTACATAAAAAGGTTGATCCCTTCGTTGAAAAATATTGCATGGAAGAAGTTTTGCTGAAATATCTGAAGCCCAATGTCAATTATTATTGATTCCAGCAAACTGGATAACCCGCACATACCTCAAAACTGTGAGGTAAATTTAACTGATTTTTTACCTAAGAATTGTGGGAATATTTGTTATAGAAGCTCGAAGGACACACATACAAAAATTTGAATGATTTCAAGACTGTTATTTGTGATGTATTATTATCCTATACATCAAAAATAACAGATGAGGTAGTACGTGCCGCGTGTGAAAATTTTTTGATAGACTAAAGAAAGTTGTGGCCAAGAAAGAGGCAGCAACCGAATAATTGTCCCATGGAACAAATCTTGAAACTTTATTATATACCTTGTCAATTTTTTTTTTAATTTAGAGTACTCCTTTAATAAAAAAAGCTACTTTGTTTTTGTATGAATACATATTTGTCACACTGTATATATACTGCATATATATGTATATATAGTATATAATAATTAACGTATTCACAGTTCATCTAGCGTATTCACAGTTCATCGTATTTTAGTATGGTTTCGTTACATGTAGTATATATCAGAGCTCTCGATTACCCGGGTTTTCGAGCTACCCGAATAATACCCGGGTTGTTCAAATACTCGAAAAACCCGAGTATTAAATGTTCGAGCTACTCGGGTAGTTTGTTCGTTCGTTTGTTCGAGCTATTCGAGTAGCTCGTTTGTTCGAGTAGCTCGATTGCACGTTCGTTGTTTGAGTAGCTCGATTGCTCGATCGTTGCTCGGGCTACCCGAGTAGCTCGTTCGTTCGTTCGTTCGTTCGATTGACGATTGTTCATTTGATCGCTTGTTAATTTGTCTGTCCGTCCGTTTGCTTGATGTGGGAGTTGATCGGAAGTGGTTGGAAAAATGCGGGTGGACAAAAGTGGGTGGGTGGGCAAAAGTGGTCGGAAAGTGATAAAAAGACCGAACAAAATTTTATTGCAGAAATCGGTAGCAGCCATCGTGGGAAATCGAATGGTACCACTCTCGGTGGTCCATGACCCCCAAAAGTGAGTCAAAAACCATTTGTCCACTTTTTGTCTTGGACCACTCCAAAGGGTACCATTAGCATTGTAATGGTGTCCGCTATCGATTTCCGAAATAAACATTTTTGGGTCATAAATGCGGTTTTGACCCCCTTTTGGGGGACCTGGACCACTCCAAAGGGTCTTCTAATGAGGATCGCTATCCATTTCCAAAATTATCCAAAAATTGGACAATGGTACCACCGGTACCACCGGTGGTACCACAATGGTACCAGTGGTACCACCGAATGGTACCACTGAGAGTGGTACTATTCGATTTCCCTCGATGTCTGCTACCGATTTCTGCAATAAACATTTTTCCGTTTTTTTATCACTTTTCTCCACGAACAAACTACCCGGGTTTTGCGAAATACCCGGGTAGCTCGAACATTTAATACCCGCGTTTTTCGAGTATTTAAACTACCCGGGTATTACCCCGGCCTTCGAGCACCCGGGTACCCGGGCTACTCGAAAATACTCGTATGAAATCGAGTGTCAAACACACGGATGGCGCATGCGGCACACCAACCTTCATCTGCGGCCCGCGAAGACTTTTATAATTTTTTAAAGAATTTGGATATATTGTGCAGAAGAAAATAAAAAATAACTAATCTTAAAAAACTTATCATTAATTTATTAAAAAAAAGTCAATTTTATATTTATATTTCCAAAATTTGGTAACAGTACTCAGACAAAATTTTGTTCATAAATGGAATGAACGCCGTTAATTGCGACATCGTTCATAATATATATGAAAAAAATCATTCTATTTATGAACTATTCTTCGTATAAGGGAGTCGCACAATTTGATATAATAAACGCGTTCATAATTGTTATGAATTACGTTCATTGAGGTATTCATATTAACTTTTTGAGGCAAAGCAGCGCAACCTCCAAGTCACGTGCAATTCAGCCGAGCATAAGGGCGATACTGAAAAATAAAAAACCAGTCCACAAAAAGGAGCATAGAAAGTACAACACTAAGTAGGTAGGTATTTGAGTATGTGTGCTGCAGCGATTTTGAGAATTCTATAAATAGATATTTTTATACCCTACACTAAGAGTGAAAGGGTATATTCAGTTTGGTACGCCGTTTGTAACACCCAGAAGGAAGCATCTCCGGTATGGAAAAGTATATATATTCTTGATCAGCATGACCTCCTGAGTCGATTTAGCGATGTCCGTCTGTCCGTCTGTCTGTCCGTCTGTCTGTCTGTCTGTCTGTCTGTCTGTTGAAATCCCTACTACTTTTAAAATTGAAGAGCTAGATAAATGAAACTTATAACTTTGATTACTAATATACCTACGCTGTATGTCCGAAAAAATTGGCGAGATCGGTTCATTGTGACCTATGATCCGACCACTTATGTTCAAATACCTCATATAAAATGTACATATAAAGATCAATTTTTATGTATACGTGCTTAGGTAAACTTTTTTGGTCAAATATATATTGACATCATGCTCAAGTACGTGATAATAATGTTTTCCGTCGAAAAGACCTGTGGTTCATTAAAAAAAAAATCGAAATTCGGTACACCTACCCATTTGTAAATATGGGTATCAAATGAATGGAAATTCTTCAGCGATTGAATGTTTGTAGTTATTTTCAGGATTCGTATACCCTGGTGACCTATATATCACTTTGAATGGTAACCACACATATGTGTAGGGTATTTATAGTCGGCTTAGACCGACTATAATTTTGATAATCCTAACTATCATAATTACACCTACTTTAAAATTTCCCATGTGATCTAACCTTCCCAACTGGTTATATATTGACGCTGCATGCCGCATGATGCGCAGTGATTATTTTGACATCTCTCGCGACGCGTCGATATTCGATGATAGCAATTCATAGTTTTTATTATTCGTATGTCATTTCGTACAGATAGGCCGAATCGTTTCATTTGTTGTTTACAACTCCAAAGAAACGTGCACAGCAGGTACCTAACATCACGCAACAACAAACAGCACCAATAGGCTGCAACAGCAAAAGTAGATACAAAATAAAATGTAAGTATAAAAAATAAATAAATTAAAATAAAAAACTAATATAATAAAATAAAAAAAAATAATATAAGAAAATAAATAAATTGAAATAATAAAATAAAAAAGTAAAAAATTAATATAATAAAATAAATAATATAAGAAAATAAAAAAATAGTTTTTTTTATTTTTAAATAGTTAAAAGTTCATAAATACCATGAATTTTTTCATAAATATTATGAAAGCGTTCATCAATATTATGAACTTTTTCATTACGGATTTATGAACGATTCATAAATTGGATGAATTTGGTCATTGGTTGAGTAATAATGAAAAATTCATAAAATTGATGAACAAATTCATAAATAGTATGAACTTTTTTTTTCTGTGTAAGCCATGTTCTTTATGCCTCCAAATTTCTTAATATAACTTCGATAGCGAATGGAATCTTAGTATACTCTGCCCAATCCTTAAGAAGGGGGATCCCACGATACGCGCCAACTACCGTGGGATAAGTCTCCTCAACATCGCGTATAAAGTTCTAACGAGCGTATTATGTGAAGCCCATCGTCAACAGACTGATTGGATCTTATCAGTGCGGCTTCAGACCTGGCAAGTCCACCATAGAACCGATTTTCACATTTCGCCAAATCCTCTTCGTCGACTACAAAGCTGCCTTCGACAGACCGATAAGAAGTCGCCTATACGCCACCATGTCTGAGTTCGGTATACCTGCGAAACTTATAAGGTTTTGCGACACACGTTGTTCAGTGAGAATTGGGAACAACCTCACCGATACGTTTAATTCCGAACGAGGTTTCAGACAAGGCGATTCCCTATCGTGTGACTTCTTCAACCTAATAATAAAGAAGATTGTAAGAGCTGCACAACTCCATCACAATGGCACTATCTTCAACAAGAGTTCCAAGCTGCTCGGATACGCTGATGATATCGACATCATTGGGCAGAGCGTACGAGCAATCAGTGCAGCATTCTCCAGTTTAGAGAGGGAATCGCGTCGAATGGGTCTTACGGTGAACGAGGACAAGACGAAGTACCTAGTGTCAACAAACAAAGAGTCCCGGCGTCTTGGACAACACAACACTATTGACAACCACAACTTCGAAGTTGTGAAGGACTTCGTATACCTAGGAACCAGCATCAACAAGGAAAACAATGTCAGCCTGGAGATTAGCCGAAGAAGAACTCTTGCCAACAGGTGTTATAAGTCGCTCATCATGCCAGTCCTCCTCTATGGCGCTGAGGCATGGACGCTTGCCATCACCGATGAGCGATCTTTAGGAGCGTTCGAGAGAAAGATTCTTCGGAAAATCTATGGCCCGATATGCGTCGAGTACAGAATCAGAAGGAACGACGAGCTGTATGAGCTCTACGCCGACATTGACATAGTCATTAAGATCCAGCGCCTACGCTGGCTTGGACATGTCGAGCGTATGGATGAAAGCGCTCCAACAAAAAAGGTGTTCAATTCTGGCGCCAGCGCGCGCAATGCAGAAGCGACTGGCGAGAGGTGATTGCTGCCGCCGAAACCCATCATGGGTTGTAATGGCCAAATAAGTAAGTAACTTCGATAGCAAAATTCGATCCTGTTGCTAAATGTTCGCTCAGTAAAATTTTACGATACGATATTTAAACATTTTACACATCGATATCGCAATGTTTTTAAAATAAATCTCTATTGCACTATTAGACGCAATGTTAATCCAGAATCGTTTATATTATAGTTTCGATATTTTGACGACATATCGTATCGTTTTCACATCAATATCGAAACGAATGGCAGACTAGGTAGGTACAGTAAAAGTTGAAACAATTTTGGATGATTGTCAGATGTTTGTTTTAACAAATTTGCTATAGTTTTTGAAACATGCTCCATTGTAAATACCCCAAACGAGATCAAAGATTTACACATTTTGTTTCGATATATTTTATACAGACAAATGCGGAGTTTGTATGAAAAACGGTCTGTTTTGTGTCTTCTCCCAAAATTTGACGGGAATCTGCCATTAAAACTCAATAAATTTTGATAATCTGCCGTACGCTTACCATAAAATTCCATTTATCTGTGTTCTCCGGAAATAGTCCTGAATTTTTCCAGGGTTCATAAAAAAAAAAACAATGCACTTATGTGGTGTCCCCACAAGCAATAACACCATTTCGAAAATGGAGACTACCTTCAAAACATTTTCGTACATACATAGAAAGAAAAGTTCATACTATTTATGAATTTGTTCATCAATTTTATGAATTTTTCATTGTCACTTAACCAATGACCAAATTTATCGAATTTATGAATCGTTCATAAAACCGTAATGAAAAAATTCATAATATTGCTGAACGCATTCATAATATATATGAAAAAATGCATGATATTTATGAACTATTTAAAAATAATAAAAAAAATATTTTTTTCTTTATTATTTTTTTTTCATTTTAATATTTTACTTTATTTATTTTTTAACTACCTACATTTTATTTTATATCTAATCTACTCTTGCTGTTGCTGCCTATTGCTGCAGTTTGTTATTGAGCGATGTTAAGTACATGCGGCGCACGTTTCTTTAGAGTTGTAAACAACAAATGAAACGGCTGAATTGCACGTGACGTGGAGACAGCGCTGTTTTGCGTCAAAAAATTAATATGAATACCTTAATGAACGCAATTCATAACGATTATTAACGCGTTTATTATATCAATTTCGTTCAAATTGTGCAATTCGTATATACGAAGAATAGTTCATAAATTCTAAAATCCAGTATGAATCAATAAATATACGGAGTGATGTACAGCTAAACGAAAAAATTCTTAATTTTAAGAAGCATATCTACTTAGTTGTCAAAAAGTAACTAAGTAAAATAATTCTGATATGCAGACATTAATTTCTTAGTTATCCAAAAAGTCTCTAAATGAAATTATTCTGATATGCAGACATTAATTTCTAAGTATCAAAAATCTTGTTTCTGTTTCGTATAACTGTTGTCTGTAATATTGCATTGTCTATAATATTCGCTACTGAGCATTGTTTTGCATAGTCTATTGTTCGTGTGTCTGTCTGTCGATATGTTGATAGTAACTAAAAGCAATTATTTCGAAGCTAACATAAAAAATATAACGAATTTATTTTTATTTAGATTTTTTTTTTACATACAAAGTTTAAAAAAAAAATGTTTACTGAACCGAAGCCATACCAATATTTGTAGAAAAATTCGTATTTTCTATATTTATAACTTGAACATTCATGCACACAAAAAAATATGTTGTTTAGTGCAAACAACATATGTGTTTGAAATATAATTTGCAACAACCAATTTAAATAATTTGTAACAAATGCTTAAATTATTAATCGCAAACATCTCTTATATTTGTACCAAGCTATATAAATTGTGTTCCCTTTTGCTGGAAACACTGTTACACAAAAAGGTTCATAAATACTTCTATTCCTTCCGAACTGAATCCACATTCCACACAGACACATGCATGCATTGAACATATTTTGTTGTTACTCATTTAGCCATAGAGTGAAATTTATTATTAAAAAACTTAAATAAAATCGAATACAAATATTAAACGAATTTTCTAACTAACTGCTTCAAACTCCATGATCTCCAATGAGTTTTACATAAAATGTGTTAATATGTCTGAGTCAAATGTGAGTTCTGGCGATAAATGTTGCACGTTGCGTGATGCCTGAGGTTCGACACAGCAGTAAAAACGACATGATTGCTTTCGGAAATACTAGGGCAAATACTTCCTCTCAAGCAAGTGTTTCAGAAAACACTTCAAATAATAATTATTTGAGGCAATTGACTAATTAAAATTTACCATTTAAAACAAATAGATTCAGCAGTTAGGAGGAACAATTAATTGAACACTTACAAAGCGTACAATTAAAGTGTTTACGACAAATTAATGACTATATCTTAAAAATACTAATAATTTGAAGTGTTTGCAGGGAACAGTCATTATTTATGGCAAATTGTATAAAATTATAAGTTTTAAGTGGAAACACAAATATTTGATTGTTTTCGGCAAATAATTAGTAAACAATCATTTTTTTTTTGAGTGTACTCATGGACGCGGTTTTGTCTGGCTGTGCTTTACTGTTCTATTCCTGAAACCACACATGCATACAATATATATTATGCCATTTTTTGATTCCTAAGAAAAAAGCATAACCAGGTAAATTGTACTTAGTTTTTTTGATACCTAAGAACTTAATGTCTGAATATCTAGAAACATTGTACTAGTTACTTTCAACAGATAGACAGGCACACTAACAAACAGATTACGAGGGTTTTTTTTGCGAAGAATACAGAAACAATTTTGTTTATTTTTGGTTTTTACAAATCAATAAATTAACTTCTCAAAATCCAGTAGAATAATTTGCTTTCTTAATATTCAGATAATAAATTCTAGAATTTTAGTGAAATAAATTGATTTAAATAATTTCAATCTGTTGAATGTGAACTTTAAGCATTCAATAGATCAGTGATTGCCAACCTTTTTGTTGTCGCGACCCCCTTTTTAACTCCATATGGGCATTTCCAGAAAAACGTCAATCACGACCAAAAAATTCAAAATGCTCAAATCTTTGAAATAACAACTGATTTGGAATATTTAATATCTGAATATAAATATCTAAAAATAAATGTATATTCCGTTAACGGTAACGTATAAAAAAATACTCATGAAGTTACGTTATTATGCAATATGTAAATATACCCATTTTTCATGTATTTTGAGTAACAAAATTAATGAACTTTAAATATTATTTTCTGTTTTTTCAGTTAACATTAATAATTATTTCTAAAGCTTAAAAATAGTGATCCAAATTAAGATAACGGAAAATTTTCGATTTTTGTATAAGGGTTTTCGATGTCACGTCCGGAACCAAAAAGATACATTTATTACCATAGTAAACTGAAACAATTTTTTAAAGAGTTGATTTCACTGTTTCTAAAGCAGAATTTCCTGGGCATTTCCACAAATGTAAACATTATTTTCCTAATAATTCTAGAAAATTTTTGACAGCTAGTTGAAATCTGTCCAGTACGGAACTTTGAGTACCAAAAGTTTAAAAAACTACAGTATAAAAAATATAAAAAAAAAAAATAAAAAAAAGTAAAAAAAAAAAATAAAAAAACTTAAAAAATCTGAAAATTTGAATAGTACATCACTTTTCATTTCGTAATAATGATTATAAATATTGTCATATACATAATTATTTTTAGCAAAAAATCGTAGTGCAAATTTCGATACGAAACGTCCGGAATTATTCTGCGATTTATTACGAAATAACTGTAAACTTTATGAACAAAGTGTGTATAATCAAATGAAACTTATCAATTCTAGTAGATTTTGGTCTCCTGATTCTTGCTGCGTACTCAGTATTTACACTTTATATCGCAATTTATCGCACAATGGAATAAATGGAAACCTGTTTCGATTTTATATTCGGAATCTTAACACTATACAGTGGGCTGGGGACTAGATATTTTGGCCAAATTCTACTTAACTATAACTCTAATTTGTATAAAAAATTGTATTCATATAATTTAGATAACGCCGATTTAGAATATGTTATCAACATGTAATAATTCAAAATAGCGCATTCAATATGGCGTCCAATATTTTTAAATTTGATGGTAAGATCATGAAAATTGGTTCACCTATGATAAATGTGCCAAAAACGTCGAATCTGATGTTAATATTTTTAAATTCAAAATGGCGGCTCTAAAATTTGAAAAAGTAAAAAAACGGTTTTCATAACCTCCAATATCAGATAATATTTAAAGTTTAAAAGATATATTAAAAAAATAAATTGTACTCAAACAAGGAGACAATAACGTATATATTTACTGTCATTTTTGATTTTCAAAATATTCAAAAGTGAAATTTTTTGAAAATAAAATTTAGGGGCTTCACGCGATATTGAAAAAATTGGTATGCAGTTTAGTTTTACTGTCTTAGGTGCATGTTGGAAGGGTGCACATTTTTGCACATTTTGAGATTTTGCAAAGATATGCCTTTTTAAAAATTAGTTCAGCTTTTCACAAGCACGATATGAACTAGTAGTCATCGAATAATGACTTATTTATACATTTGATGAAATATTTATTGATTTAGCTGGTATTGAATTATCTGGTAACTGGTAAAATTTGTTTAACTGACAATTTCATTGATACAGTTTCTATTATATTATTCTCATAACATTATTCCTTGTGTTATATATTTCCGAACAAAAAAAAACTGTTACTAAACGACAATTTGTAAGTGTTGTTATACATTGGTTATGAACGACAGTTTTAATTGTCGATTCTATTTTTAAAAAGTGTTTTTTGAAATATTCAACGAAACAAATTTATAAAATAGCTTAGCATTAATTAGCACCTTGTTGTTTATAAATTGATGTGTCAAAAATCAAAAGTTTAAAATTTTCAAACTTCCAAAAAATATATAAATAATACAAAATATAAAAATAATATCAGCAAGAAAAATGGCCCAATACAAGTGACAAAGGTGGACAAGAGATGGACCAAAGAAGGGTTTCCACATTAAGCTCCATCCAGTCCAATTAAAGATTTTTGTCATGGTCAGCGATAGGCTGACCAAAAAAGGTTTTCCACATTCAGTTCCCGACTAGTTAGAGATTCAGATAAGTTAAATATTATAATTCGCAAAATGTGTTTTAATTGGTTAACATTAACCGCAGGAAACGCTTCGTTGGAGTAGTGGCTAATGTATTTATTTTTTGTTCAGTGTGAAATATTGGAGTTCAACTAATGCTGTCCATGATGTGCCAATGCCCATTGACAAAAGAACATGACGGTAAATGTCGGATTGACCAATGGGTTGACCTCAGCGTCAAATCTTCTCCATATCTACACTCAGAAGAAAATGTACCATTAAGTACTTTATGGTACGATCAATTATCAAATGTGAATAGTTTTTCTTTTTAAATCAAAAGTTTTCTAATTAATTCAATAGTATTTGAAAAATTCAGTACCATAAATTTAAATATTTCAATATTATTTTTATAAATAAAATAAATACTGTTGTTTTAATGGTTTCCTCCTATAATAATAAACGTGGTGTAAAAAAAAAACATAAAAACGAATGCAAACATGTTCGTTTTGTACGTCATTCTGCGTGTTTACTCAAAATGGTCGCATGTATTTTTTTGTTATAATCCACATTATTAAACGCGACATTGGTAAGGGCTTAATGTATTTAATATTTTATTTATTACAGAAAATAAATAATACATCGAACTTCTATTATGGCAACGGACTCAAAAATAACTGCAGACTCAAGTACTACAATCAATTATTGGAAACCAAAGCAAACATTAAATGTGTTATAACCTTTTGCAGCAAGAAGTGTCTTTTTATGTGTGTGTTGTAAAAGTGAATATCAATTTCGACATTTAAATAAAATAATATATACAATAAATTAACTATAATACATTTTTGTTTTAATAAATTATTAGGAAAATGTAATTCGACTATACCATAAAAATAATAATACGTATCATTAAATTTTTATAGATCTTTCTTATTGACATTACAATATCACATTATAAAATTTATGGTACAACCACACATTGTATTAAGAGTTTCAATAATACTGAACTGATGGGACGCATCCTATTGACCAATTTTAATGGTATAAATTATTGTTTTTCTATTGAAATACTATCAATTTACCATGATTTTTTTCTGGGTGTATGTGCATACCCAGTGCATTGTGTTTTTTCAAACACTTTGCCTGCCGAATACCTTCCTCCCTAATAGAAATTGACCTGCCGCAAACTCCATTTATTTCAACAATTTTGTATGCACCACGCTTATCCTTACGAATATAATTTATAATTAAAATTATATTAAAATATTTAAAGTACATCAATAAAATATTAATACAAAACTTTCAATATTAGCTTTGCTTCTTTTACCTTTATCTTGAATAGAAAAGAGAAAAAAATAAGGAACCGTGAATTTACGAAAATTTTAACTGTTGAAACGACAGTAAACGATTGTCAATATACAGTCACACAGCAACTGTCGGATCAACAGTACCTGTGTTTTTGACATTTATAATAAACGACACCTTTCTCCTGTCGTTCTAACCCTATATTAACAGTAACTTACTGTGGGCCCCATTTCAGCACTGAAAACTGTTGAAAAACAGCCCCAAACGACAGTTTATTTCTGTGTGTGCGGTTTTACTTTCCCATAATACGTTTTCATATTTTTATGATTTGTTTTCAAATTTATTTAAAATTAAAAGAAATAAATGTTTATTGCAAAAATTTAATAAGGCACCAAACTTTAAAAAAAACGAAATAATTCAGTTCAAAGTTTTGAAAAAATGGTAAAATCATATTGTTTATCCTGTTTAATGCAGACAATGGCGTAATTTTTGGAATATCGCTTAATCCACATAACATATGTAGTAACAATAATCAAGAATTTAAAAAAATAAAGAAAGTTAATCTTCCATATTGGATTGATGTTTTTATATATATATAAAATTTAAAACGTATGGTTAGAATTCACCAAAAATTATGTGGTCCAAAAATGGGCGTGATCCGCCCTCATTTTTTTCTACTTTATTTCCCAGGTTTTCGAAGTGGAAATTTTAGGCGTAAATTATTAAAATCAAATCTATAAAATATAAGTCTTACAAAATTGTAAATAAAGGCGTGGTCCGCCCACTTTTATTTTTCTAAATTTGTTTTATTAGATTTTTATACTTTTATATAATTTTTTTAAATTATGGGGTCGTAAATTTCTGATAATATTCTGAGTGTGGGGCGGTTCAGCATAATTAAGAACTTTAAAATTGATTAATATCCCCACCAAATGTGTAGGGTATCCCATAGTCGGGCCCGACCGACTATAAAAGTTTGTCCAAACTTACCCATGTGACCTAACTTTCCCAACTCGTTTTATGTTGGAACTGAAGTTACTATTATAAAAAGTCTTTAAACAAGAATCGGAACCGGTACCCCAAAGAGTTTTTGTAACTGAAAGAATTTGTAATTTTCTTAATTTCAATTGTAATAAATTACTCTCTCGACACAGTTCCATATTAAAATTCTTGTTGAACAGTGTAATCATCTGAGTGTTTTTGTTCTTTTGTAGAGTTTTGGAATATTGCAATATTACTAATATAAAATATTCTTAAGTGTTCTTACTATTTTAAATACCTTTACAATTTAATGCTTCATATTGATAAATTTAAAATTTTATTTATTTCAATTTTTTTAAATAAATTATTTAAAAATTTAATTTGAATATCCCTTCGCGACCCCTTCAAACCATCGGTTGGGAACCAGTGCAATACATTATATTATCTACCGCCCCTCGTTTCATTTTAAGTCATACTAAAAAAAAATATGAAACAAAAAATATTTTTTAACATAAAACGTTTTTAATGTGAACTTTAAGGATCCAATAGATTATATTTTCTACCGCCCCACGTTTCATTTAAAATCATACTAAAAACGTTTTATGTTAAAAAATATTTTTTGTACCATATTTAGACACCGAATTGCACAGAAATAACAACAAAATCGCAATAAACTGGTATACAAAACAAATGGCTTCAGGAAGAATAATGAATTTCAATTCGACACAACCCTTAAAACCGAAAATAAACACAGTGGCCAATTTAATTAATAAAGTTGTATATATAAATGACAAACCATTTATAAATGACAACATAAAGAAAATTGAGACAATTCTAAAAAACAATGACTACCCCAACTATCTAATTGACAACATAATACAAAAATAACTTAACAAAAATACAACTGACCAAAACACGGAACAAACAGAAAGATCTGGCAACACTAAACAATATTTTAGTGTCACTTACGTTCCACATTTACCAAACAACAAAACTTTGCATGAAACAATAACGAGAGAGGGAACAGCATTCGCGCACAAATCAAACAAAACATTAAAACATATCTTCACAAACACAAAAGCGCCGGTAGAAAAACACCAACATCATAACGTACTATACCACATAGGATGCAATGAAAACAACGATGAACAATGCCAACATGTATATATAGGGACGACAAAGAGAGCACTCGGACCGAGAAAAGCAGAACATCAAACCGACATTAGAAAAGAAAAGATGACAACAGCATTAGCACAACATATTTTGGAAAGTGGACACACAGCCGATTTTGACAATATTAAAATTTTGGACAGAGAGAGAAGAACAAATACACGATACACATTAGAATACAACAAAAATTAACAAAAACAATGAACACAAAAGAAGACAAAGATAACACCCACTCAATATATTCAGTGCGATCAAAAATCTTTAGCGACAACAAGTTATAATGTTTGAATTTTGTTTTTAATGTAATACGTTGTTTTTTAATTATAAATTTGATCTGTAATTGTTTGTAATAGTGGAAAAATTATGGTGTAATCAATGTAGTAAAAAATAGTAAGTGTTAATTAAAATGAATGTTAAATATTGTAGACAAAAAAAAGTCTGTAAATTTAAAGATCCAATAAAATATCCCTAAAGAAGTTGGAAAAAAGCCAGACCAAAACAGCCTATTCATATAAGATAAAAAATATTTTTTATTTCATATTTTGTATTTTTCTTATTTTTTTTTTTTGTGTCAGTTAGAAATTCATCTGACATAATACGAAAGGCCTAATATTATTAAAATTAAAAATATTCAAGTTTCAAAGTGTCTTTAATATGGAACCATGGCGATAGAACTATGATGAACCGGATGGCAAGAAAACGAAAATCGATTGTCATCCAGTTTGAGGCAATATTTAAAATCTCAGGTCTGTAGCTCATCGCGAAGGTAGTTTAAAATCAATTACTAAATTTCTACCGAACAGACAAGAAAACAACATAATATATTCACTTTAAAACGTTTTATATTAAAAAATATTTTTTATTTTATATGTTTCTTATTTTTATGTTTCAGTTAGATTTTTGTCTGACAGAATTTGAAAGTCCTAACACCCAGGAAAAAACATTGTAAATCCGTTATGATTCATAGTAAATTCGTTATATATCTTAACGATATGAAGTCAAATTTAGTTATAGTAACATCATTATTTTTTCATAGTACATTTTTTAAATTGTCAAATATCACAAATTTACTATGTTTCATTTTAATTTACTATGTATAATAATGATTCTTTTACAATCTTCTACATATGAATTTACTATGTTTAATAGCATTTTTACTACAGTAAACCAATGAACATTAACATTTCAATTTATTATATTTATTTATGGTTTTTAAATAAAAACAAATATGTATATTAGCAAATGTTCACACTAATCGCCAATGAAATACTTTTGCACATCGACTTTAAACACATATAAAACTGAACAACGGCGCCTCACTGTCCGCCGCGCAACTCCAGCGTCTTCAACATATTTCCGAGGTACGCAACCTGTAGCCGACTTGGGGACGAATTGATGCAACGACCGCTCTTCTCTGTGCCACAGCGACGATGCACAGACTTTGCCACTGGATGGATCTCCAGCTACCAAGACTCCTCGTCACTGATTCGAAGCTAGAAGCGGCAGCAACGGACAGAAGTAAACCCAATAATATTGAAGCATCTCAGGAAGATGTTTCTACAATATGAAAAAATAAATTTAATATATTTATTTACTGCTTACACTCGTTCGGTCGTCGCTTTTGGACATTTTCCATAAGTGTTGAAAATGTCAACATAATAAACCGCCACGCAATCCCAGCATTTTCAACACATTACCGCAGTGCGCAGTCTGCCTCAATCGCGCACAACATTGTGCGATAGGATGCTCCCGTAGACTCCAGTCAGCCGCCCAGGTTCAGCTTCCGCGGCTCCTCGACACTAATCTCCAAACTGTAATTCAAACTGGGTGAACATTAGTCCACAGTAGAACAGTCCAAGAACAAAAAGAATAATTTTAACAAATAATCGCATGCTTTTGCTGTCAACAAAATAAAATTTTAATTAAATAAAAACAATGTTTATAATAAATTATTAAGAGTTAAACACCATTATTTTTGTCATCTTTTTTCTGGGGCTTATGATCGCATGTGAACCTGTATTTTGAAAAAATGGTAGTCTGAAATTTTTTTGGACTAAAAACGCATTGGTGTTTTGGCACCGACTTATGTACCAATATTCATTTATATAAATTTTTTATGGTGTGCGAATGCGGCCCCCCACATCTTTTAAATTGCCAATGCGACCCGTCATGTATATATATATATATATATATATATATATATATATATATATATATCTATCTATCTATATATATATATATATATGTATATATGTATATATTATATATATATATATATATATATATATATATATATATATATATATATATATATATATATATATATATATATATATATATATATATATATATATATATTATATATGTATATATTATATATACATATATACATGTGTATGTGTCCAAGGCATATTTTGGGGACCAAATATTTTACACCAAATATTTTGACTCCTCCATCTTTTTCTTTAACTATTTTCTACATCCGTAAAATATATATATATTTTGTCCTCAAATTATGCAATTCTCTTCTATATAACATATTTTCAATCTAAAGATGTTTTTGAGGACAGAATTACGTTTTCTTAAAAAATATGTATATTTCGTATAGAGTAATATACGTATGCGTAAGGTATTTTTTGAGTACCTAATATTTTATATGTAAAGCATTCTTTGAGGACCATGCTTAAGTGGTCCCCAAAATATGCAGTACATATATGCAAAATAAAAATGAAATGAGAATGCTTCGCCCTTCAACCATTTTTTTTTTATGGGCGTAGCAATTTTTTGTAAATTCGATAAGGTAGTATGTAACTGCTGCTGAAAGGCTGCTGGAGACTTAAACGAGGTGGTTTCTGGTTTAATGTTTCTTGGTATATGTCTGACATTGTACTTGACACTCCATTAGACACATGTCTACTGGAGATGCCCTCCGACGCAATGATAACAGAAATTTTACCAAGACGAAATTTTGAGGTTTGCCAACCTGACATTCAAGACTGGCTAACGCCCGACTGTGATCCAGGAAGAGGGTCACACCGCATTTTCACCGACGGCTCCAGAACCGATCAGGGATCTAGTGCTGGAGTGTTTGTGGAACCGGATGACCGCAAACTTCACTTCGCCTTAGGCGACAATGCCTCGGTATTTCAAGCCGATGTTTATGCTATTCTTATGGCTATGGACTACATTGCGGATAATAGATGACAGAACAGACCAATATCTATTTGCAGCGATAGTCAAGCTGCTCTTATGGCTTTGACAACCCGGTCATGACATCCAAAATTGTACGTCAATGCAGATCACGTCTCAATTGTGTTGGTAAATACAATACACTGAAACTGATTTGGGTGCCGGGCCATAAAGGAATTTCGGGAAATGAATCAACTGACGAACTAGCACGTGCTGGATCTGGGATAATCCATTTGGACCAGAGCCTGAGCTTGGACTACCTGCATCTATTGGAAAATTCGCCATCAGCACTTGGGTCGCATCCGCACACAAGAGCAGATGGCTGAACGAGACGAAATGCAGATTCTCCAAGCTCATGACACCGACGATAACCAAAAGATTGGCCTCGTTTCTACTTTCCTTATGTAGAAAGGAGTGCAGAAAAGTGAGGGGACTTCTAACGGGACACAACGCATGTGAAAAACAAATGAACGCAATCGGCCTGGCCGAAACAAACTGGCCGAAGAAACTGGCCGAAGAAACTGGCACCACAGAGGAGCTTCACTCTTTATCACACAATAGCCTTCTTCGATTCAACATCTAAGAATCTAAGAAATAACATTAAAATCAGGGAACTGGGTCACAGTACAATGGATATAACCCTGTCTGAGTGCTGTGGCTCTATTTTTATCCCACAAAAACAAAAAAAAAATGTTACTGCATTTCTGTCTTTTCAGCACCAGAAATAAAATTGAATATTCTTATTTATTTGGAATCTCAAAAAAAAATGTTTTTAACTAGACGTGTCCAGTGTAATCGACAAAAATCAAGAATTTTGTATTAATATATTGTATACAAAATTTACTAATTACTTCAAATAAATACAATTATGAATATTGAAAATTGTAAAAGATATGCATTCGATAGATACGATGTCAAATGTCCGCATTCAGCGACCCCAACAGCTGTAAGACTGCTTTACTTTTATTGAATGCAACGCTACCACATCTGTTAATTTAAAAATAATTTAAAACTCTTTAATTGATTGAAACCATATTTTTCCAATTTAAATTCCATTTTTGTTTATAAATATTTGAGTTAAAAAAAAACTCTGTGCAATTAAAAAAATATGAAATATGTTACCATTACAAAAATATGAACGCTTTTCTCCAGTGAAAGCTTCTATAACCATGTTCAATATACATTCCTAAATCACTTAATATCCTGGTTTTTGGTTCAGTTTTAATAGCTACCAGACTAGTTTATAGACAGCAATACTAGCTAGGGATCACGCTGATTCAAGCGTAGCCACTCAATATGCCAAATTGTAAGCGTTAGAAAAAATTATTATAATTGTCTTTAAGGTTAGTGTGTCTTTCAAATCAGTTTCAAATATAAAATAAGTGCTATTTTGTTTACTATGTATTTGAAAATGATTTGATAATAACATTACCAAAAAGGACAGAGAAAATTAGGAACAAAAATGTAGCGTCGCTACAAAAATTATAACATAACAACTCGCGTCCAAATCTAATAGCTTACCGAAATCTAATAGTGTATGGACTTCTCTGAATATTTAAAACAATATACCGACCGCCCCCGAAAACCTTGAATAGGCTCCAGAATGGTATTCTAGAGCTTGAAACATACAAGCTTACAAAAAAAACACGACTACCACATTTGGATGCTGACATCGATTTCCTGCAGCTGTCTGTACGCTCGGGGTTGAAGTATACGATATTGGTTGGATGACATAGAACGGGATAATTAATTAAAAAATGCCCTTTTTGTTGTCCTATATGAGGATCCTCTTTTTTTACTTATTTTGTAGGATTTGGTATCGAGTTGAAAATAAGGATAAATCTTGATTTGATGCTAATGTTGAACTAGTGTTGATATAAATTATAGAATGAAGAATTTTCAAGTTAAGATTGCGCTATCGGTTTTATTGAGAAAGCTATGTTTCTTAAGTTTAGGTCAAAGGTTTTTCAAATCTGAACTTCAACTCTATGATTTGAAAGTAATGATAGATTTCAAAGCATTCTCAAGTGAATATTAAATTATTTATTTATAATATATAACAATAATTATAATTAACCAACTTGCGACCACCGTATCTAAGTCCGAAAAGCTGTAGTCGGGCCGGTAAATCACGTTACATTTGGGCTTGATGAAGGGCCGCACCTACCACAGCAGCAACTGCAGAACCAGGGGCGGATCCAGAAGTATGATTTGGGGGGCGGTCATTTGATTTTTTTGCGCCTTTTTTCCAATTTCTAATTTTTTCTAAAATGCGCCCCAAAAATCCGGTGCACCTACATATTTGGTCATATAGGTACTCAAATGAAAGGTAATAATGCAACATTTGTAATTATATGGTCATTTTTATGATAGCGATTAAAATTTGTAATTATGTAAAAAACAAAAAAAGAACCCAACAATTAATTATAATATTTCGTTGGGAAGTTATATCGAGGAAGCGCCGCAGGCGACATTTTTTTTTTTTGAAATAATAGTGTAATCAAGGATTGAAACCGTAACCGAAACCGATATCTGTTTAAAACCGTTTCATTTTTAAAACCGTTATACGAAAATCAGAAATAAACCGATATCAAAAACCGAAATAAACGGTTTCGGTTTTATACCGGTTTAAAACGGTTTTTAAAAAAGTATAAAAAAAACAGAAAAACATATTTTATTTTATATAGGGGCCATTCCACACCAAATCGACCAGCGGTTGGAACTCATGTAACTCATGAAATTTGCACAGGGCATCGTAACTTCTAAACTTGAACATGTGGCCCGTGGTAATAACCCATTCACTTCAAAATGAATGTCCTTAAAAAGGACCCTTTTTAAAATTCTGAAAAAAAAAACATATTTTGGTTGATTTAAAATTAATCTTCATGCCAAATTTCAAGATGGTATTTTGATGGCATCATATTTTAAACATTTTTTTTTTTTAAGTTTTACATATTTTTGTATTGAAAAAAAATATTTTTTTTTCAGAAGTAAAATTTGCAATAATTTTTAAATGATTTTGTAACTCTGATTTCGAAAATGGCGTCAGTTTCATCAAATTGTCTCTCGTTATTGAGATATATACCATTTTTCGAAAATCGTAAAAACTATATGACAAAATCAATATCTCAAGAACTAGATTGAATATGATAAAACTGACTTCATTTTAAAAATAAAATTTTTCTATACAAAAAATAAATAAACATTTAGAAAATTATTTTTTAAAATATGATGCCTTCAAAATACCATCTTGAAATTTATAATAAATTGACGAAAACTTAGGATTTTTTTAAGAATTTTAAAAAGGGTTCTTTTTATGGACATCAATTTTTAAATGCAAGGATAATGACCACGGACCACATGTTCTCGTTTAGAAGTCACAACTGACTTTTTCTAAAAGCCTGTTCTATTAGCTTTAAAACGAGTTCCTAGCATTTCTAGTTCAAGAGATATTTAAATATGAACAACAATACAAAAGTGATTTTTGGCCCTTTTTTCCAACTTTGATCCACTGTATCTCTGGAAGTAGTGGTCGGAAAAAAAAAATGGTTAGTGCATGTCGCAAAAAAGGTAAAATCTCAAATTTGACTTTTTTTGGTCGATTTGGTGTGGAATGGCCCATAGAATTGTGTTTTTTTTTCATTAATTTGTGTAGCGGTAAATCGAATTAGCAACAAAACACCAGCAACTCATTGTTAAAAAATGATTTAATTTTTAATGATATTGTTTTTTTATTTATTGTATAAGTAAAATATATAGGGACAAGTGGGGTAAAGTGGGAAAAGTTTAGAAAAGTTCATTTGAATAATTATTGAATTATTTTAAAGGATCTTTTCAATATAATACCATTTAAGGGTCCTTTAATTGATTTTTGAGTGATTTTTCAAAACAGCTCAATTTTGTAAATATATATTAAGGATAAAAGAATTATAATAAGATAATAAAAAAACAATGGTAATGCAAGAAAAAAATTTTTTAGAAAAAAAAGTAAAATTATTAAAATCTCAGTAACTACTTAAGAAAATACGAAATATAAAGTGCAAGTTCGAACATTACAAGTATACAGGCTGATATTGCAGTTCAAATATTATTTAATGGATGGAAATTGTACAAAATTCTTCTTCTTTTCATGAAGTTTAAGACAATTACCGATGTATTCTTGCTGCTCTTGTTTAAGGTTCGCTTCTCGGCTCACTTTGGCAATTCAGATCATATCTCAGGTGAAGTCAAAATGTTGCTTTCATTGGCTTGTGGCCACGATTGAAATTGTTTCTTGGCGAAATCAATTAAATAATTCATATAACACAATATTTTCACTAGAATAAAAACAAACATTGTTTAAATAAGGTTTCCCACTTTAACCCAATATCACAAATTGAACATAATTTAGCACCATATAAACAATGTTAAATTATTTGAAAAATATGGAAAAAAGAAATTTTATACAAAAACCGAAATCAAACCTGAAACCGTAACTTGGAACCGGTATACCGAAACCGTTTCGTTATAAAAGCTTAAAACCGTAACCGAAACCGAAACGCGGAAAAAACCGAAATCGAAACCGTTATTCGTTTAGGTTTCAATCCTTGAGTGTAATGATAACAGAAATTTGACCAAGACGAAATTTTGAGGTTTGCCAACCTGACATTCAAGACTGGTCACACCGCATTTTCACCGACGGCTCCAGAACCGATCAGGGATCTAGTGCTAGAGTGTTTGTGGAACCGGATGACCGCAGACTTCACTTCACCTTAGGCGACAATGCCTCGGTATTTCAAGCCGATGTTTATGCTATTCTTATGGCTATGGACTACATTGCGGATAATAGATGACAGAACAGAGCAATATCTGTTTGCAGCGATAGTCAAGCTGCTCTTATGGCTTTGACAACCTGGTCATGACATCCAAAATTGTACGTCAATGCAGATCACATCTCAATTGTGTTGGTAAATACAATACACTGAAACTGATTTGGGTGCCGGGCCATAAAGGAATTTCGGGAAATGAATCAACTGACGAACTAGCACGTGCTGGATCTGGGATAATCCATTTGGACCAGAGCCTGAGCTTGGACTACCTGCATCTATTGGAAAATTCGCCATCAGCACTTGGGTCGCATCCGCACACAAGAGCAGATGGCTGAACGAGACGAAATGCAGATTCTCCAAGCTCATGACACCGACGATAACCAAAAGATTGGCCTCGTTTCTACTTTCCTTATGTAGAAAGGAGTGCAGAAAAGTGAGGGGACTTCTAACGGGACACAACGCATGTGAAAAACAAATGAACGCAATCGGCCTGGCCGAAACAAACTGGCCGAAGAAACTGGCCGAAGAAACTGGCACCACAGAGGAGCTTCACTCTTTATCACACAATAGCCTTCTTCGATTCAACATCTAAGAATCTAAGAAATAACATTAAAATCAGGGAACTGGGTCACAGTACAATGGATATAACCCTGTCTGAGTGCTGTGGCTCTATTTTTATCCCACAAAAACAAAAAAAAATTTTACTGCATTTCTGTCTTTTCAGCACCAGAAATTAAATTGAATATTCTTATTTATTTGGAAACTCAAAGAAAAATGTTTTTAATTAGACGTGTCCAGTGTAATCGACAAAAATCAAGAATTTTGTATTAATGTATAGTATACAAAATTTACTAATTACTTCAAATAAATACAATTATGAATATTGAAAATTGTAAAAGATATGCATTCGATAGATACGATGTCGAATGTCCGCATTCAGCGACCCCAACAGCTGTAAGATTGCTTTACTTTTATTGAATGCAACGCTACCACATCTGTTAATTTAAAAATAATTTAAAACTCTTTAATTGATTGAAACCATATTTTTCCAATTTAAATTCCATTTTTGTTTATAAATATTTAAGTTAAAAAAAACTCTGTTCAATTACAAAAATATGGACGCTTTTCTCCAGTGAAAGCTTCTATAACCATGATCAATATACATTCCTTAATCACTTAATATCCTAGTTTTTGGTTTATTGGGACCAATCCAGTTTTAATAGCTACCGGACTAGTTTATAGAGAGCAATACTAGCTAGGGATCACGCTGATTCAAGCGTAGCCACTCAATATGCCAAATTGTAAGCGTTAGAAAAAATTATTATAATTGCCTTTAAGGTTAGTGTGTCTTTCAAATCAGTTTCAAATATAAAATAAGTGCTATTTTGTTTACTCTGTATTTGAAAATGATTTGATAATAACATTACCAAAAAGGGCAGGAAAAATTAGGAACAAAAATGTAGCGTCGCTACAAAAATTATAACATAACAACGCGCGTCCAAATCTAATAGCTTACCGAAATCTATTAGTGTATGGACTTCTCTGAATATTTAAAACAATATACCGACCGCCCCCGAAAACCTTGAATAGGCTCCAGAATGGTATTCTAGAGCTTGAAACATACAAGCTTACAAAAAAAACACGACTACCACATTTGGATGCTGACATCGATTTCCTGCAGCTGTCTGTACGCTCGGGGTTGAACAATACGATATTGGTTGGATGACATAGAACGGGATAATTAATTAAAAAATGCCCTTTTTGTTGTCCTATATGAGGATCCTCTTTTTTTACTTATTTTGTAGGATTAAGTCAATATTTAAAAGCAAAAAACTAAATGTTGGTTAATTTGGTATCGAGTTGAAAATAAGGATAAATCTTGATTTGAAGCTAATGTTGAATTAGTGTTGATATTAATTATAGAATGAAGAATTTTCAAGTTTAGATTGCGCTACTGGTTTTATTATGAAAGCTATGAATCTTAAATTTAGGTCAAAGGTTTTTCAAATCTGAACTTCAATTCTATGATTTGAAAGTAATGATAGATTTCAAAGCATTCTCCAGTGAATATTAAATTATTTATAATATATAACAATAATTACAATTAACCAACGTTGCGACCACCGTAAATAAGTCCGAAAAGCCGTAGTCGGGCCGGTAAATCGCGTTACATTTGGGCTTGATGAAGGACCGCACCTACAACAGCAGCAACTGCAGAACCAGGGGCGGATCCAGAAGTATGATTTGGGGGGGGTCATTTGATTTTTTTGCGCCTTTCTTCCAATTTTTTCTAAAATGCGCCCCAAAAATCCGGTGCACCTACATATTTGGTCATATAGGTACTCAAATGAATGGTAATAATGCAACATTTGTAATTATATGGTCATTTTTATGATAGCGATTAGAATTTGTAATTATGTAAAAAATAAAAAAAAAACCCAACAATTAATTATAATATTTCGTTGGGAAGTTATATCGAGGAAGCACCGCAGGCGACATTTTATTTTGAAATAATAGTGTAATCAAGGATTGAAACCGTAACCGATATCCGTTTAAAACCGTTTCATTTTTAAAACCGTTATACGAAAATCAGAAATAAACCGATATCCAAAACCGAAATAAACGGTTTCGGTTTTATACCGGTTTAAAACGGTTTTTAAAAAAGTATAAAAAAAAACAGAAAAACATATTTTATTTTATATAGGGGCCATTCCACACCGAATCAACCAGCGGTTGGAACTTATGTTCTTCGATTTCAATGAAATTTGCACAGCTGATAAAGGGCATCGAGGCATTGGTCAATTTTTGTTTTTTATTTTCGCCCACTACTTCCAGAGATACAGTGATTCAAATTTACAAAAAATAGGAAAAATAACACTTTCATATGGTTGTTCATATTTCAATATCTCTTAAAGTTTAAATACCAGAAACTGCGTTGATGGCTCGTTTTAAAGCTAATAGAACAAGCTTTTATACCAATTAAGTTGTAACTTCTAAACTTGAACATGTGGCCCGTGGTAATAACCATTCACATCAAAATGAATGTACTTAAAAAGGACCCTTTTTAATATTCTGAAAAAAAAACACATATTTTGGTTGATTTAATATAAATCTTCATGCCAAATTTCAAGATGGTATTTTGATGGCATCATATTTTAAAAATTATTTTTTTTAAAGTTTTACATATTTTTTGTATTGAAAAAAAATATTTTTTTTTTCAGAAGTAAAATTTGCAATAATTTTTTAATGATTTTGTAACTCTGATTTCGAAAATGGCGTCAGTTTCATCAAATTGTCTCTCGTTATTGAGATATATACCATTTTTCGAAAATCGTAAAAACTATATGACAAAATCAATATCTCAAGAACTAGATTGAATATGATAAAACTGACTTCATTTTAAAAATAAAATTTTTCTATACAAAAAATAAATAAACATTTAGAAAATTATTTTTTTAAATATGATGCCTTCAAAATACCATCTTGAAATTTTGCATGAACATTTATAATAAATTGACGAAAACTTAGGATTTTTTTAAGAATTTTAAAAAGGGTTCTTTTTATGGACATCAATTTTTAAATGCAAGGATAATGACCACGGTCCACATGTTCTCGTTTAGAAGTCACAACTGACTTTTTCTAAAAGCCTGTTCTATTAGCTTTAAAACGAGTTCCTAGCATTTCTAGTTCAAGAGATATTTAAATATGAACAACAATACAAAAGTGATTTTTGGCCCTTTTTTCCAACTTTGATCCACTGTATCTCTGGAAGTAGTGGTCGGAAAAAAAAATGGTTAGTGCATGTCGCAAAAAAGGTAAAATCTCAAATTTGACTTTTTTTGGTCGATTTGGTGTGGAATGGCCCATAGAATTGTGTTTTTTTTTCATTAATTTGTGTAGCGGTAAATCGAATTAGCAACAAAACACCAGCAACCCATTGTTAAAAAATGATTTAATTTTTAATGATATTGTTTTTTTATTTATTGTATAAGTAAAATATATAGGGACAAGTGGGGTAAAGTGGGAAAAGTTTAGAAAAGTTCATTTGAATAATTATTGAATTATTTTAAAGGATCTTTTCAATATAATACCATTTAAGGGTCCTTTAATTGATTTTTGTGTGATTTTTCAAAACAGCTCAATTTTGTAAATATATATTAAGAATAAAAGAATTATAATAAGATAATAAAAAAACAATGGTAATGCAAGAAAAAAATTTTTTAGAAAAAAAAGTAAAATTATTAAAATCTCAGTAACTACTTAAGAAAATACGAAATATAAAGTGCAAGTTCGACAAGTTCGAACATTACAAGTATACAGGCTGATATTGCAGTTCAAAATTTATTTTATGGATGGAAATTGTACAAAATTCTTCTTCTTCTTTTCATGAAGTTTAAGACAATTACCGATGTATTCTTGCTGCTCTTGTTTAAGGTTCGCTTCTCGGCTCACTTTGGCAATTCAGATCATATCTCAGGTGAAGTCAAAATGTTGCTTTCATTGGCTTGTGGCCACGATTGAAATTGTTTCTTGGCGAAATCAATTAAATAATTCATATAACACAATATTTTCACTAGAATAAAAACAAACATTGTTTAAATAAGGTTTCCCACTTTAACCCAATATCACAAATTGAACATAACTTAGCACCATATAAACAATGTTAAATTATTTGAAAAATATGGAAAAATGAAATTTTATACAAAAACCGAAATCAAACCTGAAACCGTAACTTGGAACCGGTATACCGAAACCGTTTCGTTATAAAAACTTAAAACCGAAACCGTAACCGAAACCGAAACGCGGAAAAAACCGAAATCGAAACCGTTATTCGTTTAGGTTTCAATCCTTGAGTGTAATGATAACAGAAATTTGACCAAGACGAAATTTTGAGGTTTGCCAACCTGACATTCAAGACTGGTCACACCGCATTTTCACCGACGGCTCCAGAACCGATCAGGGATCTAGTGCTAGAGTGTTTGTGGAACCGGATGACCGCAGACTTCACTTCACCTTAGGCGACAATGCCTCGGTATTTCAAGCCGATGTTTATGCTATTCTTATGGCTATGGACTACATTGCGGATAATAGATGACAGAACAGAGCAATATCTGTTTGCAGCGATAGTCAAGCTGCTCTTATGGCTTTGACAACCTGGTCATGACATCCAAAATTGTACGTCAATGCAGATCACATCTCAATTGTGTTGGTAAATACAATACACTGAAACTGATTTGGGTGCCGGGCCATAAAGGAATTTCGGGAAATGAATCAACTGACGAACTAGCACGTGCTGGATCTGGGATAATCCATTTGGACCAGAGCCTGAGCTTGGACTACCTGCATCTATTGGAAAATTCGCCATCAGCACTTGGGTCGCATCCGCACACAAGAGCAGATGGCTGAACGAGACGAAATGCAGATTCTCCAAGCTCATGACACCGACGATAACCAAAAGATTGGCCTCGTTTCTACTTCCCTCATGTAGAAAGGAGTGCAAAAAAGTGAGGGGACTTCTAACGGGACACAACGCATGTGAAAAACAAATGAACGCAATCGGCCTGGCCGAAAGAAACTGGCCGAAGAAACTGGCCGAAGAAACTGGCACCACAGAGGAGCTTCACTCTTTATCACACAATAGCCTTCTTCGATTCAACATCTAAGAATCTAAGAAATAACATTAAAATCAGGGAACTGGGTCACAGTACAATGGATATAACCCTGTCTGAGTGCTGTGGCTCTATTTTTATCCCACAAAAACAAAAAAAAATGTTACTGCATTTCTGACTTTTCAGCACCAGAAATTAAATTGATTATTCTTATTTATTTGGAAACTCAAAGAAAAATGTTTTTAACTAGACGTGTCCAGTGTAATCGACAAAAATCAAGAATTTTGTATTAATGTATTGTATACAAAATTTACTAATTACTTCAAATAAATACAATTATGAATATTGAAAATTGTAAAAGATATGCATTCGATAGATACGATGTCGAATGTCCGCATTCAGCGACCCCAACAGCTGTAAGACTGCTTTACTTTTATTGAATGCAACGCTACCACATCTGTTAATTTAAAAATAATTTAAAACTCTTTATTGATTGAAACCATATTTTTCCAATTTAAATTCCATTTTTGTTTATAAATATTTAAGTTAAAAAAAACTCTGTTCAATTACAAAAATATGGACGCTTTTCTCCAGTGAAAGCTTCTATAACCATGATCAATATACATTCCTTAATCACTTAATATCCTGGTTTTTGGTTTATTGGGACCAATCCAGTTTTAATAGCTACCGGACTAGTTTATAGAGAGCAATACTAGCTAGGGATCACGCTGATTCAAGCGTAGCCACTCAATATGCCAAATTGTAAGCGTTAGAAAAAATTATTATAATTGCCTTTAAGGTTAGTGTGTCTTTCAAATCAGTTTCAAATATAAAATAAGTGCTATTTTGTTTACTCTGTATTTAAAAATGATTTGATAATAACATTACCAAAAAGGGCAGAGAAAATTAGGAACAAAAATGTAGCGTCGCTACAAAAATTATAACATAACAACGCGCGTCCAAATCTAATAGCTTACCGAAATCTAATAGTGTATGGACTTCTCTGAATATTTAAAACAATATACCGACCGCCCCCGAAAACCTTGAATAGGCTCCAGAATGGTATTCTAGAGCTTGAAACATACAAGCTTACAAAAAAAACACGACTACCACATTTGGATGCTAACATCGATTTCCTGCAGCTGTCTGTACGCTCGGGGTTGAACAATACGATATTGGTTGGATGACATAGAACGGGATAATTAATTAAAAAATGCCCTTTTTGTTGTCCTATATGAGGATCCTCTTTTTTTAATTATTTTGTAGGATTAAGTCAATATTTAAAAGCAAAAAACTAAATGTTGGTTAATTTGGTATCGAGTTGAAAATAAGGATAAATCTTGATTTGAAGCTAATGTTGAATTAGTGTTGATATTAATTATAGAATGAAGAATTTTCAAGTTAAGATTGCGCTACTGGTTTTATTATGAAAGCTATGATTCTTAAATTTAGGTCAAAGGTTTTTCAAATCTGAACTTCAACTCTATGATTTGAAAGTAATGATAGATTTCAAAGCATTCTCAAGTGAATATTAAATTATTTATAATATATAACAATAATTACAATTAACCAACGTTGCGACCACCGTAAATAAGTCCGAAAAGCCGTAGTCGGGCCGGTAAATCGCGTTACTTTTGGGCTTGATGAAGGACCGCACCTACAACAGCAGCAACTGCAGAACCAGGGGCGGATCCAGAAGTATGATTTGGGGGGGTCATTTGATTTTTTTGCGCCTTTCTTCCAATTTTTTCTAAAATGCGCCCCAAATATCCGGTGCACCTACATATTTGGTCATATAGGTACTCAAATGAATGGTAATAATGCAACATTTGTAATTATATGGTCATTTTTATGATAGCGATTAGAATTTGTAATTATGTAAAAAATAAAAAAAAAACCCAACAATTAATTATAATATTTCGTTGGGAAGTTATATCGAGGAAGCACCGCAGGCGACATTTTATTTTGAAATAATAGTGTAATCAAGGATTGAAACCGTAACCGATATCCGTTTAAAACCGTTTCATTTTTAAAACCGTTATACGAAAATCAGAAATAAACCGATATCCAAAACCGAAATAAACGGTTTCGGTTTTATACCGGTTTAAAACGGTTTTTAAAAAAGTATAAAAAAAACAGAAAAACATATTTTATTTTATATAGGGGCCATTCCACACCAAATCGACCAGCGGTTGGAACTCATGTAACTCATGAAATTTGCACAGGGCATCGTAACTTCTAAACTTGAACATGTGGCCCGTGGTAATAACCCATACACTTCAAAATGAATGTCCTTAAAAAGGACCCTTTTTAAAATTCTGAAAAAAAAAACATATTTTGGTTGATTTAATATAAATCTTCATGCCAAATTTCAAGATGGTATTTTGATGGCATCATATTTTAAAAATTATTTTTTTTTAAGTTTTACATATTTTTTGTATTGAAAAAAAATATTTTTTTTTTCAGAAGTAAAATTTGCAATAATTTTTAAATGATTTTGTAACTCTGATTTCGAAAATGGCGTCAGTTTCATCAAATTGTCTCTCGTTATTGAGATATATACCATTTTTCGAAAATCGTAAAAACTATATGACAAAATCAATATCTCAAGAACTAGATTGAATATGATAAAACTGACTTCATTTTAAAAATAAAATTTTTCTATACAAAAAATAAATAAACATTTAGAAAATTATTTTTTAAAATATGATGCCTTCAAAATACAATCTTGAAATTTTGCATGAACATTTATAATAAATTGACAAAAACTTAGGACCAAAATGTTGTTGAAGAGGAAAACAAGAATTTCTGGTTAAAATCAAGGATTGAAACCGTAACCGAAACCGAAACCGATATCCGTTTAAAACCGTTTCATTTTTAAAACCGAAACCGTAACCGAAATCCTTATACGAAAATCAGAAATAAACCGATATCCAAAACCGATATAAACGGTTTCGGTTTTATATCGGTTTAAAACCGTTTTTAAAAAAGTATAAAAAGAAAAAGAATATTTTATTTTATATAGAAGTTCTTAAGTAAAATATCATTAATTAAAATTTGGAGTTCCCAAAATAAACATTTTTGGTTGAACAAAAATTCACATGTTGTTTTTTGAGAAACGATATTTCCAAAACAACGGTATTTGGTCTAAAATTTGTTTTTTGTTTCATTAATCGAATTTAAACATTTCAAGTATAAGGCAGATATTTGTTTACATTAGTGATGATTAAAAATTTCTTGTTCTTGCATTTTTCTGCAAGAACAAAAGCGAGAACAAGATCGAGATTTTGCAAGAAAAAGAACAAGAGCGAGTGCAAGACTAAGACTGCAAGAAAAGGAAGACTCTTGCGTTATTTATTTATTTTGTTTTTAAGGTAATAATAATATACAAATGAATTCATGATATTACTAAATATTGAACAACAAGTAACAATGGAAAGCGTGCAAAATATTTATGAACGTGAACAGTAATGAAGATAAGTGTTTTTTTTTTTGTTTTTGTCAATTCTAAAGAATATAAGCATCTTAAAAATTAGACCTGTGAAGCACTTTTGAAGTGGTAAATAGCTTTAAAAGTGCTTCAAAAGTCGCTTCAAAAAGATAAAATAAACAAAACAATGTTTTTTCTCTTTTCTTCGCTACGCAAGTTCGTACATCGATTGTGCATATGCACTGTGCTATGCATTACTTTTGTTTTACTTTTATATATAGTTTTTTTGTTAATTGTAAAATCATGAAGTAATAAAAAATTATATATGAACATTTTCACAGTGTGATATATTTAGCTGATTGCTTTTTATGTTTTTATTTTTTCACAAATCCGTTGATTCGTTTGAAAGTGCAACAACAACAAAAATGCGAATAAATAAAATGCGAGCAGCATCCATCCCAGCTTTTGAAAGAATATTTGGCGCGAAATTTTTTGTACCACAAAGAGAACTCGTTGTTGTTGTTGCCAACTAGAGAGCTGTACTAAATACATACAAGTAGTGTGGTGCCATGCGTCTGTCCGTTGGCATGCGTCTGTCTGATGTCATGCGTCTGCCCGTTGTCATGCGTCTGTCTGTTGTCATGCGTCTGTTTATTGCCATGCGATGATACAGGATAGCAACGAAGAGTTGTCGTTGTGAGAGTGTGTGTATATGAATCGTTATTGTTATATTCTCTTCTTTCTGTTAGTATTCGCTTTGTAGAGTTTGAGTTTGTGTCCGCATGCTGTTCGCAAAGAAAAATGTTACTCTGTAAGATATTATTTGAGTTCTCTTGACATACGGTACGTGTAGCATACGGATTTTTTAATCTGTGACGAAAACAGAAATATGTCAATACGAAATTTTCCTTATATTTATTGTATATGTATATCGTATAATGTATATCGTCGTTGTAGAACGAAAAGTCACCAAATACATTTTTATGAAAAACTTAATTTTCGAGTTTGTTGATTAATATTATAAAAAGTAATTGATGCATTTTTAAAGATGAAATATCAATTGATAGATTTACATTTTCTTATCATGTGGTAAAAATGGAGATCATCGATTAAAAATTAACAGATACATAAAGATGTTTGTAAAAAATATTTAGCATTTTGAAAATGTATTTGGTGACTTTTCGTTCATTTCATTATGGCCTTGAGATTTTGAATTGTCTCGTCAACATCACTTGATTTAAACAATTATTTTTTGTTAGTTAACTCTTGTTAAAATATAATTCAAATTTTTATGTTATTGGATTTTTTTTTTTTAGTAAAATGTTGAAGAAATTGAAAATATGGAAAACGAGTTGGGAAAGTTAGGTCACATGGGTAAGTTCGGTCACATGGGGCGGATTTTTATAGTCGGTCGGGCCCGACTATGGAATACCCTACACCTTTGGTGGGGATATTAATGTGGGATATTTAATTGCATACCTTTTAATTATGCTGAACCTCCCCATCCTCAGAATATTATTCATATATCAGAAATTAACGTCTTATATCCCCATAAATTAAAAAAATTATATAAAAGTATAAACAACTAAAAAAAAATTGAAAAATATAATTGGGCGGACCACGCCTATATTTAAAATATTGAAAGGCTAATATTTCATAGATTAGATTTTAATAATTTACGGATCAAATTTCCACTATGAAAACCCGGGAAATAATGAAAAAAAAGTGGGCGGATCAGGCCCATTTTTGGACCACATATTTATAGGTGAATTTTAACAATACCTTTTAAATAATAATTTATAACTATACCTTGAATACTTTTGGAGTTATTAGTTCCGAAAGAGTTATAAAAAAGTGACTTGTATGGGAGGTGGGCGTGTCCGTTGACCGATTTGGCTCATTTTCAAACTCAGTTCCTACTTTTGGCTAAAATATATTGAGACGCATTCATCGCATTCTGATCAGTATTTCTCAAGTTATTCTGTATTCGGACAGCAAGACGGACGGACAGACAGACAGACAGACAGACAGACAGACAGACAGACAGACAGAGAGACGGACATGGCTAAACGGACTCGGGTAGTGATGCTGATCAAGAATATATATACTTTTCCATACCGGACACGCCTCCTAAGGGGCGTTACAATATATGCACAAAGTTAATATACCCGTACCTCATAGGTGTAGGGTATAATAAGTAACTTAAATACAATTAGTGTTCAAATTCTATTCGTTTTCATAATTAATAAGCACTTTAAGATATTTGTCTTCGATCTTTTATTATACCCTACACTAAGAGTGAAAGGGTATATTCAGTTTGGTACGCCGTTTGTAACACCCAGAAGGAAGCATCTCCGGTATGGAAAAGTATATATATTCTTGATCAGCATGACCTCCTGAGTCGATTTAGCGATGTCCGTCTGTCCGTATGTCTGTCCGTTTGTCTGTCTGTCCGTCTGTCTGTCTGTCTGTCTGTTGAAATCCCTACTACTTTTAAAATTGAAGAGCTAGATAAATGAAACTTATAACTTAGATTAATAATATACCTACGCTGTATTGGCGAGATCGGTCCATTGTGACCTATGATCCGACCACTTATGTTCAAATACCTCATATAAAATGTACATATAAAGATCAATATTTATGTATACGTGCTTAGGTAAACTTTTTTGGTCAAATATATATTGACATCATGCTCAAATACATGATAATAAAGTTTTCCGGAGAAAAGACTTGTGGTTCACAAAAAAAAAATCGAAATTCGGTACATCTACCCATTTGTAAATATGGGTATCAAATGAATGGAAATTCTTCAGCGATTGAATGTTTGTAGTTATTTTCAGGATTCGTATACCCTATATATCACTTTGAATGGTAAGCACACATATGTGTAGGGTATTTATAGTCGGCTTAGACCGACTATAATTTTGATAATCCTAACTATCATAATTACACCTACTTTAAAATTTCCCATGTGATCAAACCTTCCCAACTGGTTTAAAATTTAAAAGATTAAGATTACCATTTATAGCCTTGCTCTTGCAAATGATCATCACTAGTTTACATATATAGCAGTTCACAGAATTGTTGAAATTTAATTTCTTTGGCTTTTATGGATGAAAATTGTACAAAATTCTTCTTCTTTTCAATTCAGATCATATCTCAGGTGAAGTCAAAATGTTGCTTTTCATTGGTTTGTGGTCACGAAATTTTAAATTAAATTTTTTTCTTGGCGTAATCTATTAAATAATTCATATAACACAATATTTTTATTAAAATAACAACTAACATTGTTTAAATTACGTTTTCCACACAACGAAGATGTACAAAAAAATATATATATATTTTCTAAAAACTATGGCGCATTAGTATAGACAATTTAAAGTAAAATTTTAATTCAAAATCATCTTTTTAACCATCATCTTTTGATACAAAAATTCTAAAAAAGTCGAATTATTAAAGTTGTCTTATAATTGTCTATGGTTATGCGCCTATAATGTTTAAATTCGATTTAATAGACAAAATTTATGTCATTTTTCAGGAATATTTAGGGCATATGTCCGGCCAACACACAGTTAAATGGAATATTTTGGGAAGTGCAAATTGGAAGGCGCAAAATGTTCAAAAAAAATAAAAAATTGCAAATGCGCCTAATTTACAAAATTTGTGTGCCTCTATAGAAGGGCGTAAAATATAGAGATAGGCGCAAAATTTGAAAAAAGCATAAAATTTGCAAATGCGTTTAATTTACAATATATTTTGATGGGTCGAGGCAGTTTAGAAACATTTTTCGACATATTTTAAAAAGAGATAGACTGAGTTTGTATCGCAAAATGTCTGCCCGAACCCAAAATATGCCGTGAATCAGTCATAAAAATTCCACAAAATTTTACAAGCTGCTATACACTTCCCAAAATATTCCATTTATCTGTGTGTTGGCCGCACATATGCCCTAAATATTCCTGAAAAATGACATAAATTTTGTCTATTAAATCGAATTTAAACATTATAGGCGCATAACCATAGGCAATTATAAGACAACTTTAATAATTCGACTTTTTTAGAATTTTTGTATCAAAAGATGATGGTTAAAAAGATGATTTTGAATTAAAATTTTAATTTAAATTGTCTATACTAATGCGCCATAGTTTTTAGAAAATATATATATATTTTTTGTATATCTTCGTTGTGTGGAAAACGTAATTTAAACAATGTTTGTTGTTATTTTAGTAAAAATATTGTGTTATATGAATTATTTAATAGATTACGCCAAGAAAAAAATTTAATTTAAAATTTCGTGACCACAAACCAATCTACATTTGACTTCAACAACATTTTGACTTCACCTGACATATGATCTGAATTGCAAAGAAGAAGAATTTTGTACAATTTTCATCCATAAAAGCCAAAGAAATTAAATTTCAACAATTCTGTGAACTGCTATATATGTATACTAGTGATGATCATTTGCAAGAGCAAGGCAATAAATGGTAATCTTAATCTTTAAAAATTTAAATAAAAGATCGAAGACAAATACCTTAAAGTGCTTATTAATTACGAATAGAATTTGAACACTAATTGTATTTAAGTTACTTATGAGGTACACCTATGATGTACAGGGTATATTAACTTTGTGCATATATTGTAACGCCCCTTAGGAGGCGTGTCCGGTAAGGAAAAGTATATATATTCTTGATCAGCATCACTACCCGAGTCCATTTAGCCATGTCCGTCTCTCTGTCTGTCTGTCCGTCTTGCTGTCTTGCTGTCCGAATACAGAATAACTTGAGAAATACTGATCAGAATGCGATGAATGCGTCTCAATATATAATATAGCCAAAAGTAGGAACTGAGTTTGAAAATGAGCCAAATCGGTCAACGGACACGCCCACCTCCCATACAAGTCACTTTTTTATAACTCTTTCGGAACTAATAACTCCAAAAGTATTCAAGGTATAGTTATAAATTATTATTTAAAAGGTATTGTTAAAATTCACCTATAAATATGTGGTCCAAAAATGGGCCTGATCCGCCCACTTTTTTTTCATTATTTCCCGGGTTTTCATAGTGGAAATTTGATCCGTAAATTATTAAAATCTAATCTATGAAATATTAGCCTTTCAAAATTTTAAATATAGGCGTGGTCCGCCCAATTATATTTTTCAATTTTTTTTTAGTTGTTTATACTTTTATATAATTTTTTTAATTTATGGGGATATAAGACGTTATTTTCTGATATATGAATAATATTCTGAGGGTGGGGAGGTTCAGCATAATTAAAAGATATGCAATTAAATATCCCACATTAATATCCCCACCAAAGGTGTAGGGTATTCCATAGTCGGGCCCGACCGACCATAAAAATCCGCCGCATGTGACCGAACTTACCCATGTGACCTAACTTTCCCAACTCGTTTTACATATTTTCAATTTCTTCAACATTTTACTAAAAAAATAAAAATCCAATAACATAAAAATTTGAATTATATTTTAACAAGAGTTAACTAACAAAAAATAATTGTTTAAATCAAGTGATGTTGACGAGACAATTCAAAATCTCAAGGCCATAATGAAATGAACGAAAAGTCACCAAATACATTTTCAAAATGCTAAATATTTTTTACAAACATCTTTATGTATCTGTTAATTTTTAATCGATGATCTCCATTTTTACCACATGATAAGAAAATGTAAATCCATCAATTAATATTTCAACTTTAAAAACGCATCAATTACTTTTTATAATATTAATCAACAAACTCGAAAATTAAGTTTTTCATAAAAATGTATTTGGTGACTTTTCGTTCTACAACGACGATATACATTATACGATATACATATACAATAAATATAAGGAAAATTTCGTATAGACATATTTCTGTTTTCGTCACAGATTAAAAAATCCGTATGCTACACGTACCGTATGTCAAGAGAACTCAAATAATATTTTACAGAGTAACATTTTTCTTTGCGAACAGCATGCGGACACAAACTCAAACTCTACAAAGCGAATACTAACAGAAAGAAGAAAATATAACAATAACGATTCATATACACACACTTTCACAACGACAACTCTTCGTTGCTATCCTGTATCATCGCATGGCAATAAACAGACGCATGACAACAGACAGACGCATGACAACGGACAGACGCATGGCACCACACTACATGTATGTATTTAGTACAGCTCTCTAGTTGGCAACAACAACGAGTTCTCTTTGTGGTACAAAAAATTTCCCGCCAAATATTCTTTCAAAAGCTGGGATGGATGCTGCTTTATTCGCATTTTTGTTGTTGTTGCACTTTCAAACGAATCAGCGGATTTGTGAAAAAGACATAAAAAGCAATCAGCTAAATATATCACACTGTGAAAATGTTCATATATAATTTTTTATTACTTCATGATTTTACAATTAACAAAAAAACTATATATAAAAGTAAAACAAAAGTAATGTATAGCACAGTGCATATGCACAATCGATGTACGAACTTGCGTAGCGAAGAAAAGAGAAAAAACATTGTTTTGTTTATTTTATCTTTTTGAAGCGACTTTTGAAGCACTTTTAAAGCTATTTACCACTTCAAAAGTGCTTCACAGGTCTAATTTTTAAGATGCTTATATTCTTTAGAATTGACAAAAACAAAAAAAAAACACTTATCTTCATTACTGTTCACGTTCATAAATATTTTGCACGCTTTCCATTGTTACTTGTTGTTCAATATTTAGTAATATCATGAATTCATTTGTATATTATTATTACCTTAAAAACATAATAAATACATTAAAATCATAAAAAACGCAAGAGTCTTCCTTTTCTTGCAGTCTTAGTCTTGCACTCGCTCTTGTTCTTTTTCTTGCAAAATCTCGATCTTGTTCTCGCTTTTGTTCTTGCAGAAAAATGCAAGAACAAGAAATTTTTAATCATCACTAATGTAAACAAATATCTGCCTTATACTTGAAATGTTTAAATTCGATTAATGAAACAAAAAACAAATTTTAGACCAAATACCGTTGTTTTGGAAATATCGTTTCTCAAAAAACAACATGTGAATTTTTGTTCAACCAAAAATGTTTATTTTGGGAACTCCAAATTTTAATTAATGATATTTTACTTAAGAACTTCTATATAAAATAAAATATGTTATTCTTTTCCTTTTTATACTTTTTTAAAAACCGTTTTAAACCGATATAAAACCGAAACCGTTTATATCGGTTTTGAATATCGGTTCATTTCTGATTTTCGTATAACGGTTTCGGTTACGGTTTCGGTTTTAAAAATGAAACGGTTTTAAACGGATATCGGTTTCGGTTACGGTTTCAATCCTTGCTTTTAACCAGAAATTCTTGTTTTCCTCTTCAACAACATTTTGGTTTTCCGTACTGTTTGAGATACCCCTTGAAGATTTGAAAAATCTGAAAATTTTACTTTTTTTAGCTTATGGATTTTTGCATATATAAATTAGTTCAAAATATATATAGTGATTTTTAATAATTTTTTCTTTAAAACTAGCTTAAAACCACGATTATTCGATTAGAAAGGTAACAAATGTATATAGCTGAAAATGCAATAAAATCGATATTGGAACAAAAATTATTTGATGACTTTTAGTTCTATAACGACGATTTATAATCCGATTTTAACGTTTTTAGTATTTTTGAAATTAAAAAACTGTTGTAAATTAATTTAATAATTGGTCAAGTAACTATTACCTTTTACTTCTTGAATAAATGGTATAAAAAACTAGGTTAAATGTAAAACCTAGGCTCAACAATTTTGTAAATTAGACGCATTTGCAATTTTATGCTTTTTGAAAATTTTGTGTCTTTCTCTATATTTTGCGCCTTTCTATAGAGGCGCAAAAATTTTGTAAATTAGACGCATTTGCAATTTAATGCTTTTTTGAAAATTTAGCGCCTTTCTCTATATTTTTCGCCCTTCTATAGAGGCGCACAAATTTTGTAAATTAGGCGCATTTGCAATTTTATGTTTTTTTGAAAATTTTGCGCCTTATTGCGCCCTTCTGTAGAGGGAAAATTTGCAATTTTATGATTTTTTGCAAATTTTTCGCCTTTCTCTATAGTTTCCGCTCTTAGAAAGGCGCAAAATTTTGAATATTAGTCGCTTTTTTTTCATGTTGTGTTTTTTTAAAAGTTTGTTTGAAAAATTCAAAAGTGCACCTTTTTTGGGTCGATCGCCCCCCTCTCCACCCCCTGGATCCGCGCTTGTGCAGAACACTCAATTATCCAGACATTGAGATCCAGGAAGCGTTTCTACGTAAGGTCGCCGATGGCACCTTACAACTGCATGATATTCCACTTGGATTTGTCGTTGTACTCGTCTGCAGCTACATTAATTAAATTTTATGAAATAAATATCTATTAATAATAAATTAATCAAAGAAATACTTACAATGCGGTGTGTGATTGCAGATTCGATTTGAATTTGACATAGTGATTGGTAAATCGATTTCGATTATAGTCAAAAATCGATTTTGGGTTTTTATAATCGATTTTTTCTTAATCGAAATTTCAGGTTTGAAATCGACTAAGAATCGATTTTTCGTCTCGATTAATCGATTTTCGTAAATTTTCATATTACAACCCTCAATAACAGGGTTCCTATTTTGGATTATGCATGGTTTTCATTGTCATTACTTGAATGGAAATTGAAGTAGGGAAATTGTAATAGTGTGATGTTGCAGTTTGTAAAAATAATGAAAGTTATAGTCGGTTTAATCCGACTATAAATACGCTAGACATATGTGATAATGTCTGCGTTACCATTTAAAGTGGTGCAGAAGTCACTGCAAACTTGCAATCTCTGAAGAATTTTCTTTCATTTGATATCGATATGTACAAATGGGTATGTGTACCGAATTTCGATTTTTTTTTTGGGTTTTTCGGTTCGCGGAAAAACATTTTCATATATTTTAGCATAAAATCAATATATATTTGACCAAAAAAGATCACTTAAGACCAAATAAAGTTAAAATCATTTGTAGTTGTGTAAGTTGGATATTTAAAGAATTTGATTGTTCAGACCACTAGATATAAAAGCAATATTAATCAACATTTTCATTGATTTAGCTGTTCTAGTTTTTTTTGTAATTGTAATTGAAAAAACATATTTATGAACTATTCTTCATATATACGAATCGCAAAATTTGAGCAAAACTGATATAATAAACGCTTTAATAATTGTTATGAATTGCGTTCATTGCGGTATTCATATTAATTTTTTGAGGCAAAGCAGCGCAGTCTCTACGTATGTGTAATTCATTCGGTATAAGCGTGACTAAAAATAAAAAAAAAACAGTCCACAAAAATGATTTTTATACCCTACATTAAGAGTGAAAGGGTATATTCAGTTTGGTATGCCGTTTGTAACACTCTGAAAAAAGCATCTCCGGTATGGAAAAGTATATATATTCTTGATCAGCATGACCTCCTGAGCCGATTTAGCGATGTCCGTCTGTATGTCTGTCCTTCTGTCTGTCTGTTGAAATTACGATTACAGAAAGCAATGAAACTTTAGATTTAGATTAGTTATATATCTAAGCTGTCTGAACAAGAAAATTGGCATCATCGGTCTATTGTGACCTGAGAACCGACCACTTATGTTCAAATACCTCAAATAAAATTTATATCTACGAATCAATTTTACTGTATACTTAGGTAAACTTTTTTGGTCAAATATATATTGACATTATGCTCAAATAAATGAAAAAATGTTTTCCCACGAAATGACTTGTGGTTCCCAAAAAAAAAAATCTTTTCAGTTTACGTTTAGTTTATTAATTTAATATGAAATATTGTTAATTTTTCCACTGCATTTGGTTCAGTGTAATGTTCTCTTTTTATTGGAATTATTTTTTTCGTATTAAATATTTTTACCTAAACTGCCCTTAATACCTAAAAGGTACATGGAATCCAAAACTATATACCTGAATATGGATCTCATATAAAAAGATTGTTATTATTGTGAAATTACTTGTTTTCTTTGACTTGAAAGTATATTAAATAATTAATAAAGTTCTACACTTGAAAAACAAGTAGTAAAACAAGTAGTACTGCATAATATTAAAATAACTACACAAAATACATTAATTTTTACTGCAGTAATTTTTTGAGTGTATCGATGGATACTACTTTCACGTGCCGTAAACGCTTCGTTATTGACGAAGTTGTGATTCCGTTTGTTTACGGAGCTAAGTAAAAATGTTTCTTGTGATATTTATAAAACAATTCTTAATAAGCTTAAAAAAATATTACAAAACGTTCTATAATTAGCTTTCAATATGATTGCAAAAATATTATTATTTAAAATTACACGTAAGCTTTCAATGTAAGCTTACACTCAATATCCAATTTCGCTAATCCGACAATTATTATACAACGTTTTGTAAATAGTACGAATGATTATTATAAACGTAAACATTGAATCTGGTTAGAGCAGAAACTGAGATGTGCCAGTTAATTCAGTATTTAGTTAGGCCTTAAAATAAAGACACCGCCGGTGTTTTATTAAGCGGCTTAGAATTTGTTCAACAGTGCTGTATGTTTTTCGAGCACCAATTTTTTTTTAATATCATCCCAATATGCCACAGGGTGAGCGTTTGAAAAAATGATCATAACTGCCTTTAACATAACTGCCTTCAAATCAGTTTCAAATATAAAATAAGTGCTATTTTTATCGCTTACTCTGTATTTGACAATGATTTGATAAATAACATTACCAAAAAGGGCAGTGAAAATTAGGAACAAACATGTAGTGACGCTAAAAACAGTAAGATTTTTATGATTGCAATATAAACCCTTAAAAAAATATAACATAACCAAAACATAACAACGCGCGTCCAAATGTAATAGATTACCGAAATCTATTAGTGTTTGGACTTCTCTGAATCTTAAATACAATATTCCGACCTCCCCAGCCAGCCAGGATTAAGCTCCAGTATGGTATTCAAGAGCTTGAACCATACAAGCTTACAAAAAAAAAACACGTCTACCACATTTTGGCTGCTGGCATTAATTTCCTGCATCTGTCTTGATGCTCAGGCTTGGGCTCGAAGTCTACGATATGTGGATCCCATTTTTTGGCTTATTTTGTAGGATTAATTCAATATTTAAAAACAAAAAACTAAATGTAGGTTAATTTGATTTCGGATTAAAAATAAGGCTAAATCTTGATTTGAAGTAAACGTTGAAATAAAGTTAAGAATTTGTGTTGATATTGATTTGAGAATAAGTGAATTGATTTGAGAATAAGTGGTAAAGTTAAGATTAAGCTACGAGTTTTTATTGAAAAAGCTTTGATTCTTAAATTTAGGTAAAATGTGTTTCAAACATTAACCTCAACTCTATGATTTGAAAGGAATGATAGATATCAAAGGATTTGCAAGTGAATATTAAGTGCAAAGTATATTGGGACTTGGGTATTTTAAACGGATATTGGAGATAGTTTCAAGACTACTTGGTCACAGCGGTCACTTAAATATAACACTTTTTTGGTACCTTATAGTACAAACTACGTATAATCTGAAAGTCCTAGTTAAGAGCTTCGTGGAATAGGTGAAGAAAGAATCTTACCAGAATCTTTGTCACAGTAGTTACTTTAAAAAATCACGTTGAAGCTAACATTATTTTCTAAATTTGCATGGTACCGGATCAAAGAAGAAATCGATTTGTATCTTGTAGGAAATCTCAAATCGCTATTCGCAAAAATCTTACAATATGCGCAATAATAAGATTATTGACGCGATTTAGTGCCAGGAAGACTAGCGCCGGATGAAACACGTTTCAGCAAGAAAATAAATTGTATCTTGCAGGAAATCTCACAATCGCTAATCGCAAAAAATTTTTATTGGCGCTAATTCGGTGACAAACAGTGACTAAGACTTGCAGCGGCCAAGTTTCAGTCGGCTAAAGCTGATGTTTCAATGCGACTTGCTTTGCTTGCTTGACTTTGACAGATGAATAGATCTACATGCGTTCATATGGTACTAGACTAAATGCAAAACGTTCAAAGCTCTTGAAGTCGAAAAAACAAATCAAGTTGCATTGAAACATCCGCTTAAGCCGAATGCTTTGAAATCAATCATTACTTTCAAATCGCAGAGTTGAGGTTAACGTTTGAAACACCTATAACCTAAATTTAGGAAAATTCCCTTATTTTCAAGTCAATATCAACACTTTTTTTTAAATTGAGTACAACGTTTACTTCCAAAAAATATTAAGCCTTATTATCAATTAGAAATCAAATTATCATACAATTAGTTTTTTGCTTTTAAATATTGACTTAATCCTACAAAATAAGTAAAAAAAGGATCCGCATATAGGAAACAAAAAGGACATTTTTTAATAAATTATCCCGTTCTAAGTCATCCAAAGTTATATGTCATACACCCAAAGAACGAATCAGTTGGTGCAATCGTCTTTTTTTGCCAACCGATTTGTTTAGTTCTGTCAACATTCCACTGATTCAGTTGTTGCAACACCGCGTATCAGTTCACACAACTAATGAATACAATTGACACAACCAATTTGTTTAGTTGTGGTAGCCAATTTAACTATAAGGAATCGGAAAATTTGTTGTGTTTCTATATGCAGCCCTAGCGCTCCAACGTGTTGCAAACACGAAGTCAGCGTCACAACTGCGTTCCCGATATCGAACATTAACGACGATTCGTTGTGCTGCTGACTTCGTGTTCGCAACACGTGGGAGCGCTAAGACAGCATATAGAGACACAACAGGTATCGTGATCAATATTCGAATGGGGAAAAAGAGTTTCTCTAAAAAAACTACGTATCATGAACAACATTTTGGAGGAAAAATTACCCCTGTTTCGCCGAAAAAATTCCGCCACTTTTTCATAGGGGAAAAGAATGAATTAAAAACAAAACACACTTTAATTAACTATACTTTTATTTTTAATATGTTAACAAATATCTATGGATAGCACCAAAAATATTTAAATAAAAGTTATTTATATATTTCTGCACAAATAAATTACAGATATATTCAACCACTGCAAAAACTTCACCGGCTGGGGAATATCTTAATTTTTTTTTTAATTCTTGAAAAATGAACGCAATCTAATCCCAACATTTTCCTAAATGATTAACTACAATCAAGAGTCATTTTATATACTTTTAATTGCAGTTAAACATAATTTTCGGTGTCGTCTCAAGTCAACTCACTGGTCACCAGAATTGGCAAATTGTCAAATGGTGACACCTCCACTTCGGTGGAAGTCCTCTTCGAGGAAGTCCCTGGAAACGGCGCTATACACCACCCGGTGTAGAAGTCGGCTAAAGTAAGTGGCGAGCATCTCCCTCAGAGTGAGGGTTCGTGCGTTGGGTTTGGGTCCCACCACGGAAAAAACCTATGCGCCCAATGAAAACAAAAAAGAAGCCTCGGATAACGACCGATTACAACGATCACGACCCACGCAAACGTTTTAAGGACGAGAAAAATGACGAGACAAAAGAGCGCTTCTACGAGCGCTGCCCCCGCCACGATATCAAAATCGTGCTAGGCGATTTTAGCGCCAAGGTGGGCAGAGAAGCCATCTATTGGCCCACAATCGGAAAATTTAGCCTCCATGCCAACACTTCCGATAACGGAACGAGGCTAATCGAATTCACCGCAGCACGAAACATGGTAGTTAGTAGCACTAGATTCGAACATTTTGATATCCACAAGGCCACATGGTTGTCGCCCGATCAAAAAACTCGAAACCAGATTGATCACGTTGTGATTGACGGAAGGCATGCTTCGAGCGTGATGGACGTACGCACTATCCGAGGTGCCAATTTGAACTCGGATCATTACCTTGTAGCAGCCAAGCTCCGCACACGCTTAAGCGCTGCGAAGAACGTACGGAACCAAACGCAGAGAAAGCTAGACGTCGGAAAGAGAGCATGCACGAGCTCGTAAGCAGAATATGGTCGGATGAAAGCATACCAAGTGACTGGAACCTCAGTGTACTCTGCCCAATCCTTAAGAAAGGGGATCCCACTATCTGCGCCAACTACCGTGGGATCAGCCTACTCAATATCGCATACAAGGTTCTATCGAGCGTATTATGTGAAAGACTGAAGCCCATCGTCAACAGACTGATTGGACCTTATCAGTGCGGCTTTAAACCTGGAAAGTCCACCATAGACCAGATTTTCACATTGCGCCTAATCCAGGAAAATACCCTAGAGAAACAGATCGACACCTACCACCTATTAGTCGACTATAAAGCCGCCTTCGACACTCCGATAAGGGAACGATTATACGCCGCAATGTCTGAGTTCGGTATACCTGCGAAACCTTTAAGGCTTTGCAGGATGACCCTGAGCAACACACGTTGCTCAGTGAGAATAGGAAAAGACCTCTCCGAGCCATTTCATACCGAACGAGGTTTCAGACAGGGTGACTCCCTATCGTTCGACTTTTTTAACTTATTGATGGAGAAATAGTTCGAGCTGCCGAACTCCGTCAAAGCGGCACTATCCTCAACAAAACTGCTCGCATATGCCGACGATATTGATATCATTGGCACATGAGCAGTCAGCACAGCATTCTCCAGAAAGAGTCGCGTCGAATGGTTCTAGCGGTGAACGAGGACAAGACGAAGTTCCTTGTGTCAACAAGAAAAAAAGACAAAAAGCTGATTTTGACACCCACAAGTTCGAAATTGTGAAGGACTTCGTCTATCTGGGATCCAGCGTAAACAGCAACAACGACGTCAGCCTGGAGATCAAACGGAGAATAACTCTTGCCAACAGGTGCTACTTTGGGCTCAGTAGGCAATTGAGAAGCAGAGCCCTCTCTCGCCGTACAAAAATAACGCACTACAAGTCACTCATCATGCCCGTCCTACTTAATGGTGCAGAAACATGGACGCTGACCTCCACCGATGAGAGAGTACTGGGAGCGTTCGAGAGAAGGATTCTCCGTAAAATCTTTGGCCCTATCTGCTTTGCTAACGAGTTTCGAATCAGGATGAACCACGAGCTGTATGAGACATAGTCAAGCTGTATGAGACATAGTCAAGCGCATCAAGATCCAGCGGCTTCGCTGGCTAGGTCATGTCGAACGAATGGATGAAAACACTCTAGCCAAGAAGGTGCTTGAATCGAAACTCGAAGGTGGACAGCGTAGAAGAGAGCGTCCTGCGTTGGAAACACCAAGTTGAGGACAACCTGGCAACGATTGGTATTTCTAACTGGCGTCAGCGCGCGCAAAGCAGATCCGACTGGCGCGGCTTCATCTCAGCGACCAAAACCGACCCACGGTTGTAAGGGCCATTTAAGTAAGTAAGTTAACATAATTTTAACTTCAATATTTATTTTCACCACACAACGCAATTTTATCCAACAAAACTGTTTGACATTTGGCAAAACAGCTTATATAGCGTTGCCTGATGTTCAGTTCTAATTACAAATTTAACTTTTATAGAGTTAAAAAAATGTGAAATTTGTGCATAAAAGTATAGTTAACTGCAATTAATAAAGATCTGTATACATATTTTATATCTGAACTATTATTTTACAACTTTATTATCTGAAATGATAAAGATAACCAAAAAAACGGAAAAAATCTGGCCATATTGGAAAATGGCATTCGAATTTCGAACAAAATTCCGGAGGAATTGCTGTTCCTGGGAGATTGACGATACAAAAAATTCCGAGGGAATAGAATATTCCCCAAGTCTTCACGATAAGGCTGAGTATGTCCGTTGTTGAAGAAAGTATATTTGGACATGAAAAAACTGAATAGTAACAACGAACAAGCATTAAAACAAATCCAAATTTTGTTTTACACGTGGCACGCGCTGTCCGCAGCACAAAAACAACGAGGGGAAAATATGAAGCTTGTGCGACTGAACAGCTGATTCCGCAGTTGAATCAAATAAATATTGATTGGTACAACATAATGTTATATAATTTAGTCAATATAACCAAATATCTGTTGAGTCAACTAAATATTGGTTATGTCTCATTTCGAATTTAGTTGCCGTAGCAATGGAAATAAAAAAATTGAAAATGGATAAAAAGTGTGTGTTCCCAATCAATGTTGCAGTTGCTAATATTTGGTTAAGCTTCATACTATTGTTTACCTCAAATGAATTTCAGTTGAGGCTGACTACATTTGGAAGATGCAAATGAATATTCTTTGAAACAACTGCACGCCAAGCTATTATTTTTTTGTGTGTGGTGGACTTCAAGCCCGAGCGTCAAGGCAGCTGCAGGAAATCAATGTCAGCAGCCAAAATGTGGTATACGTGTTTATTTTGTAAGCTTGTATGAATAAAGCTCTCGAATTCCATTCTGGAGCCTAATCAAGGTTGTCGGGGGCGGTCGCTATATTGTTTAAAATATTCAAGAAGATTCGATTTGGACGCGTGTTGTTATGTTTTGGTTATGTTATATTTTTTGTAAGGGTTTATATTGCAATCATAAAAAACATACTGTTTTTAGCGTCACTACAATTTTGTTCTAAATTTTCATTGCGCTTTTTTGGTAATGTTATTTTCAAATCATTTTCAAATAGAGAGTAAGCGTTTAAAATAGCACTTATTTTATGTTTGAAACTGATTTGAAAAACACACTAGACCTTAAAGACATTTATGGTTAAATTTTCAAACGCTTACCCTGTGGCATATTGGGTAATATATATGAATTAATATTGGCTGCATTCAGCGACCTCAGCAGTTGCGAAACTGCTCAGTAACTAATCGCTCACTTTACTGAATGCACCTCTATCTCAGCTGTCAATTTACAAATTTATTTGTTATTAATATTTTATTAAAGTTGCATACAACTCTTTAATTGAATAAAAACATATTTCCAATCTAAATTCCATTTTTGTCTATAAATATTTTAGTTAAAATGTCATCGAATGTCATCGATAACAAATGCAGCGCAAATGTAGCGTACAAATTTCATGCTGGAAAAAATGGCGACCGCTCGCAAAACATGTTGATGGTAGCATGCCATTCAAACTCAAATTGCTCAACAGCTCCACAACTGCTGAGGTCTCTGAATGCAGCCATTAATACTGTAAATAATGCTGTTATGACACTGGCTTTAAAAAAGTACACAAATTGACAAGTATTATGTGAATGAAACAACGATTGAGAGAAATGGATAAACATTTTTACTTTTGAGCATAATATGTATGTCTCCTCTTATTCCAACTTGCTAGATACTTTTCATGCATGAAAAAAGCCTGTGTCATAACAGCATAATGCAATTTGATTTTAAAACAGCTATTTAAAAATTTATTTTAAATAAATAAACAAATAAACAAATATTATTTTCCTCGCTAGTTTTACTGGATAAAAATTAATCTGATAGTTACTGGTTAGGATAATTACTTGTATATTATAAACGAAAACTCATCCCATGGATTTCCTCATCATAATACACATATTCCTTATTCAGTAAAAAATTAAAACTATAATCATAAAATAATCCTTGACTGTTTATTCTATGTAAAATTTGTCAGAAAATAAAAGACGAGATTATGGAGACTTTCAGATGTGAAGAACCCAAGTAGCACACTGGCCTGCTTAGATGTGGTGTAAATGTGATGCACGATAGTCTTATACAGCAATATTAACTGCATTAAAACAGCAGGGAGTTTCCAAGTAGCACAATATCCTATATAAAAATGGTGTAAAGCTTTTCCCGACATTCTTATTTAGTAATTTTTACTGTATAAAAGCTTTTAAAGTACTTATACGGCTTTTATATGGTTCAAAGTGTGTAAGTCTATACTGTATATGCTTATATAAAAGCTATGTAGATGTCGTGTCAATGCTTTTTGTTTTCTTAAAAAAGGTTTATAGGAGCTTATTAGAACTTTAATGAATACATAAACAAAAATAAATATATATACGTTTTTTAATTATTAATAATTAAATTTTTATATAGTTTTGTTAAACTGAAGTTATACGAACTTAATTATACTATTTAATTATATTATTTAAAATTGAAAAAAAAACATGATTTTTACTTTTATTTCACCAAGCCCGGGCGGTGAAGTACTGGCTTTGCAATCCTTCAGATTGCAAAGCCAGTACACTTCCACTCGAATACTGTCCATTAATATTATGCAATTCATTTTGATGTATAATAACCAAACGTATGTATTGGTGAATTAATTACTAAATTGCAACATACATATTATAAAGTTTAAATATCATAATGAAGAATTATATGATAATTATATATATTTGTTGTTTGTTTTTCGACCTAAAATAGAGTTATTGGAAAAATATTGTTTTTGCGGGCTCAATGTCTTGCCAGATAAAAAGTGCTATGTACATGCTATGTACTCGGGAGTGAAACTAACAACAATTGACAAAAACAAAAAGTTGTTGGCTGACCGTACAGCTGTTTCGGAAGTTGCCAAGCTTCCTCATCTTCTGCACAATCAGTCTTCTGCACAACTTCTGCATAGCAAAGCCTATAAGATTATTTTGTGCAAAGAACTAAATGCGAATTTAGTACAAACACAAAACAACCAAGCAAAAATTGCACCAACTTTATGCTTGTCAATTGTTGTTGTCGCATTGCAGCAAGCATCATAGTGTCACTACAGAATCAAATACGACCACTGCATGCTTATTAGAAATTAAAATCTCACGATTTTATGATATTTTATTATATATATTAATAATAATAATAAATAAAAATTAAAAAAAAAATGAATTAAAAAATGAATTAAAAAAAATATTTCCGCAGACAGGATTCGAACCAGGGTCGTTAGATAGAATACAGACGTGACGCCCGTATTAAGGCTGGGTAATATCTGCAACAGAAGGCACTAATGTCACTGTATACGAGTTGTATTATTACACTCAGAAGATAATGTACCTTTAAGTACTTGATGGTACGACCATTGATCTTATGGTTCATGTATTAATAGTTTTTTTCTTTTTAAATCAAATGTTTTCTAATTAATTCAATAGTATTTGAAAAATTCAGTACCATAAATTGAAATATTTCAATATTTTTATTTTAAATAGAATAAATACTGTTGTTTTAATGGTTTCCTCCTATAATAATAAACGTGGTATAAAAATATGAAAACGAATACTAACATGTTCGTTTTGTACGTCATTCTGCGTATTTACTCAAACTTGTCGCATGTACTTTTTGTAATAATCCACATTATTAAACGCGACATTGGTAAGGACTCAATGTATTTAATGTAAATAAATTGTATTTATATATATTTATATTTTTATTTATTACAGAAAATAAATAATACATCGAACTTCTATTATGGCAACGGACTCAAAAATAACTGCAGACTCAAGTACTACAATCAATTAATGGAAACCAAAGCAAACATTAAATGTGTTATAACCTTTTGCAGCAAGAAGTGTCTTTTTATGTGTGTTTTGTAAAAGTTTGATATTCACTTTTACAAAACACACATTCGACATTTAAATAAAATAATATATACATTAAATTAACTAAAATACATTTTTGTTTTAATAAATTATTAGGAAAATGTAATTCGACTATACTATAAAATTAATAATACGTATCATTAAATTTGTATATGTCTTTCTTATTGTAATTAAAATATCATATAATAAAACTTATGGTACAACCACACATTGTATTAACATTGACCAATTTTAATGGTATAAATCATTGTTTTTCTATTGAAATACTATCAATTTACCATGATTTTTTCAGGGTGTAGTTCAATAAACCTTTATACGGTGAATTTAATAGAACTTAAAAGACCTACTATTGCAGTAGCTACACGGCGTTCATACAGTTTTATGCCATATACCGTTTACTTTCTCAGTTCATTGTGCTCCTTGGGTTATTATTCCATCCCAATATGCCATTGCACTTATTATTTCCTTGCGAATGCTTTGAAATCTATCATTACTTTCAAATCATGGAGTTGAGGTTAAGGTTTGAAAAATCTATAAGCTAAATTTAAGAATCATAGTTTTCTCAATAAAGACCGGTAACTTCTAGAAAATTCATTATTCTCAAATCAATATCAACACTAATTCTTAAATTCTTCTAACGTTTACTTTAAATAAAGATTTAGCCTTATTTTCAACTCGAAATCAAATTAACCTACATTTACTTTTTTGCTTTTAAATATTCACCTAATCCTTCAAAATAAATAAAAACAAGTTGGGAAGGTAAGATCACATTATATTTCCATTCATGTGATACCCATATTTACAAATGGGTAGGTGTACCGAATTTCGATTTTTTTTTTGTTGAACCAAAAGTCGTTTCGCCGTAAACCATTATTTTCATGTATTTGAGCATGAGTCAATATATATTTTACCAAAAAAAGTTTACCTAAGCACGTATACAGTAAAATTGATCTGTAGATATACATTTTATAAGAGGTATTTGAACATAAGTGGTCTGTTCTCAGGTCACAATAGACCGATTTTCTTGTTCAGATATATATAAGTAAGATATATAATATAGTAATATATATAGATACATAAGTAATCTAAATCTAAAGTTTCATTGCTCTAGCTCTTCTACTTTATCTGTAATCGTGATTTCAACAGACAGACAGACAGACGGATAGACAGACAGACTGACATCGCTAAATCGACTCAGGAGATCATGCTGATCAAGAATATATATACTTTTCCATACAGGAGATGCTTCCTTCTGGGTGTTACAAACGGCGTAGCAAACTGAATATACCCTTTCACTCTTAGTGTAGGGTATAAAAAGAGGTTTCTCATATAAGACAACAAAATTTTTAATTAATTATACCGTTCTATGTCATCTAACCATTATCGTAGACGAGCGTCAAGACAATGCCAAATCGATGCCAGAAGCCAAAATGCGGTAGACGTGTTTTTTTTTGTAAGATTGTATGTTTAAAGCTCTGGAATACCATTCTGTAGCCTAATCGGTATAGTGTTTTAAAGATTCACAGAACTCCAAACACTAATAGATTTCGGTAAGCTATTAGATTTGGTCGCGCGTTTTTAAGTTATATTTTTTGTAGGAGTTTATGTTGCAATCATAAAAACAAACTGTTTTTAGCGTTAGTACATTTTTGTTCCTAATTTTCACTTCCCTTTTTTGGTAATTTTATTATCAAATCATTTTCATATACAGAGTAAACGCTAAACATAGCACTTATTTTATATTTGAAACTTATTTGAAAGACACACTAGACCTTAAAGGCAATTATGATTATTTTTACAAACGCTTACCTTTTGGCATATTGGGATTATTCTTTTATATTTTTCTTTCGAATCAAAATTGAGATCTCCAACATCGACTTTGGGATATCGATAGCGGGCATCATGGGATGTCTAATGGTATGGTGTAATGGTAATGGTGAAATTACCTATGACCACCAAATGAGGGTCAAAAACCCAGTCAACAATTTTATATACAACAATATTAAATTTAAAAAAATCTTATTTGAAACGTATAATTTGGGGACCTCAATTGGGAGGACCTCCAAATATACATTATATGTAAAATATGTGGTCCCCAAAAAATACTTTATGCAAATAAATGCTACTTAATACGAAAATCATTTAGTAGTGTTTACAGTAATATGATTGCCAACTGACCATTTTTATCAAAGTTTTTAAGTGCGTATAGTATAATTCAAGAACCGGGCCGAAAAATCTTTAAATAAACCAAGTTATCTAAGTTTTTATGAAATTGTGGTATATATTGAGATCTGTACCACCTTACGTTCAACCAAATAATAGATTTCCAATGTTCACTCACGAGTCGCACTAGTTCACTATTAAATCACAACTGCAGTGCGGTGCTTCCGATGCGGCGGCCTTATATAATGCAGGCATTAGTTCGACACGTTTCGACCAGCTTCGACTTGTTTCGAGAACCTTCTACTCGTTTCGTGAATGACGCATGCTATTGGCATCTCATTCGCACTCATGTGTTTTAATGTTTTGATCTTCCATCTCTTTCTCGCACATTGCTTAGTGCGCTGAATGATCTTTCGTCTCTTTCTATCACATTGCTTAGTGCGCTGAATTGTCTTGTGTCTCACTTATTATTGTTGATTGCTTGCACTATGGGGCAAATTACAACTTTTCGTAACAATATGTACAGTGATGTGTGAAATAATTGGAACACCAATGAAATTATTTGATAAGTGATATTTTCTACTGATTTTATTACAAAAACAGTGTTAACTAACTGTATTTCAAACATTGCTGATATGCAGAATATAATACCCATAATAGAGTAGAATTATTCAGAATTATTTTTAAAAATTTCAATTGATTTGTCTCAACCTTCTTATATTTTGCTGTAAAAATTAATAAGGACAGTTGCAAACTTTGGTTTATTTTTAAAAAATTTAAATTTTTATTAAATAATTTATTATTGTTAAGGTAATAGTATATTCTTAAGTTAGAAAATAAATTATATTTCTTTACTTTGAAACTATTGTTGTTGGAATTGGGGCGATTACAGTAGTGTAGCGACGAAAACATTTACTTACTTACTTACCCATGATGGGTTGTAATTACCCCTCGCCAGTCGCTTCTGCGCTTTGTCAATGTCGGTTTAGAGCTCATACAGCTCGTCGATCCATCTGATTCTGTACTCGTTTTTAACGCATATCGGGCCATATATTTTCCGAAGATCTTTCTCTCGAACGCTCCTAAAGATCGCTCATCGGTGTTGGCAAGCGTCCATGCTTCAGCGTCATAGAGGACTGGCGTGATGAACGATTTATACAGCGTAATTTTTGTCCGTCGAGAGAGGGCTCTGCTCCTCAATTGCTTACTAAGCCCAAAGTAACACCTGTTGGCAAGAGTTATTCTTCGGCTAATTTCCAGGCTGACATTGTTTTCCTTGTTGATGCTGGTTCCTAGGTATACGAAGTCCTTCACAACTTCGAAGTTGTGGTGTCTATAGTGACGTGTTGTCCAAGACGCCGAGACTCTTTGTTTGTTGACACCAGGTACTTCATCTTGTCCTGGTTCACAGTAAGACCCATTCGACACGATTCGCTCTCTAAACTGGAGAATGCTGCACTGACTACTCGTTCGCTCTGCCCAATGATGTCGATATCATCAGCGTACCCGAGCAGCATTGAACTCTTGTTGAAGATAGTGCCATTGTGATGGAGTTGTGGAGCTCTTACAATCTTCTCCATTATTATGTTGAAGAAGTCACATGATAGGGAATCGCCTTGTCTGAAAACTTGTTCGGTATTAAACGTATTTGTGAGGTTGTTCCCAATTCTCACTGAGCAACGAGGGTCATCCTGCAAAGCCTTATAAGTTTCACAGGTATACCGAACTCAGGCGACTTCTTATCGGACTGTCGAAGGCAGATTTGTAGTCGACGAAGAGGTGGTGGGTGTCGATCTGTCTGTCTTTGGTCTTTTCCAGGATTTGGCGCAATGCGAAAATCGGTTGGTGGACTTGCCAGGTCTGAAGGCGCACTGATAAGTTCCAATCAGTCTGTTGACGATGGGCTTCAGTCTTTCACATAATACGCTCGTTAGAACCTTATACGCGATATTGAGGAGGCTTATCCCGCGGTAGTTGGCGCGTATCGTGGGATCCCCGTTCTTAAGTATTGAGTAGAGTATACTGAGATTCTATTCGCTAGGCATGCTTTCTTCTGACCATATTCTGCTGATGAGCTGGTGCATGCTCGTTATGAGCTCATCGCCTCTGGTCTTAAACAACTCAGCAGGCAGACTATCCGATCCTGCGGCTTTGTTGTTTTTCAGCCTGTTGATGGCTGTGCAGATCTCATCACGGTCAGACGGCGGTATGTCAACGCTGTCGTCAGCAACTGGGGTTGTCAAGCTGTCTTCTCTATCAGCGGAGTAGTTGTCATCATCGCCTGCTAGAAGATCAGGGAAGTACTCTCTCCATAATCTCAGTGTACCCTGGACATCTGTTACTAGATTGTCGTCCTCGTCCTGACAGGAAGATGGTCCGGTCTTTAAACCTCCGGTCAGGCGTCTTATCTTCGGAAATAATTTTCGAGCCTCGTTCCTGTCGCCATGCATCTCAATATCTTCACACTCGCGTCTTTCTAATTCTCTTTTCTTGCACCTAAAACGATGTCTCTCCTGCGTCCTCTTCTGTCTGTATTGCTCCGGCTCGCGTAACTACCGACTGCATGGTGGCTCTATATGCAGCGTCTTTCTCTGTAGTGGCTGCGCGACACTCTTCGTCATACCACTTGTTCCGTAGTGGGCGTTGGAATCCAAGCACCTCTTCGGCAGACGTACGCATTGATCGGGAGATGTGTATCCACTGCGCGCAATATCATCGAGAGCGGGCAAGCTGGTGTGAGAGTCGAGCGGCATAGGCTTGTTCGGTCTGTTGTGTATGCACCTTACTGACGTCTAGCTTTCTTTGCGTGGGTTTCCGTGCGTTTTTCGCAGCGCATAAGCGTGTGCGATCCTTGGGCTGCTAAAAGGAATGAGCCGAGTCGATGTTGGCATTTCGGATCGAGCGTACATCCATCACACTAGAAGCGTGCCTTCCGTCAATCACAACTTGATCAATTTGGTTGCGCGTGTTCTGATCGGGGGACCGCCACGTGGCCTTGTGAATATTAAGATGCTTGAATCTAGTACTACTAATTACCATGTTTTGTGCTGCGGCGAAGTCGATCAGCCTCATTCCATTGTCGGAGTTGTTGTCGTGGAGGCTGAATCGTCCAACCGTTGAACCAAAGATACCCTCATGGCCCACCTTGGCATTAAAGTCGCCAATCACAATTTTGATGTCGTGACGGGGGCAGCGCTCATAGGCTTCGTCGAGGCGCTCATAGAAAGTCTCTTTAGTTTCATCGTCCTTCTCATTCGTCGGAGCGTGCGCACAAATTAGGCTGATGTAGAAGTATTTGATGCGGATTGTTGCTAGTCGTTCGTTCACGGGTGTGAACCAGAGACAAGGTGGCGGAGTATCTTGCCGACTACTAATCCACAACCAAATTCATGCCTCTCCGCATGGTAGCTGTAGTAAATGTCACAGGAAGACTTTTTAGAGCAATCCTGTCCTGTCCATCGCATTTCCTGGATTGCGGTGATGTCAGCCTTGTATCTTTCGAGGACATCAACCAGCTGGATAGTGGCACCTTCCCTATAAAGGGTTCGGACATTCCAGGTGCATATCCGTAAATCATGGTCCTTTATACGTTTGCGTTGGTTGTCATCGTATTTTCGGGTCGGTATCCAAAGCATTTTTTCTGTTGTCGTTGAATCTTCTTTTTTATATTGCGGGTCACAAGCCCAACGAGACAAGGATACTGGAGGGCCAATATCCCTGTCTCGTTTGTCCCCGACCAGACCTCCCACCGGGGTTGAAACCCGATTTTCAGCTGGTTGTAGGAGAGGCTATGGCAACTAACGGAAGTCGGTTACTGGCTTGCGCGTGCTCTACACCATTCTGAACCCTGCAACCGAAAACATTTATCTAATAAAAAAACTATATATTAAAGGCAAGTCTTACAGGAAAATTGCAGAAATGTTTGTATGCTCTAAGACAATTTCTGAAAATTCAATTAATTGAGTCCATAATGCACGAGCTCAAAAATCAAAAACTGTCGTCTTTCACAAAAAGTTACATTTTGCGACATGTAAAAATAAAACCGACTGTTTCATCCAGAGCATTGAAAAAGGAGTTAATTCTTGACATGGAGTAATCTTTGAAAATTTTGAAAACAAAAAGTGCAAAAAACGATCCATTCCTATCAAAAAATAAAAATGTTGAAACTATTGTACCCATACCATGGTCTAGCCTCCACCGTGCATGACTGTCTTAATAGAATATTTATCATGATATTCTGTATTCACTGACCGTCGTACAAGCGGTGTTATACGATCAGAGTTAGCTTTTGTCTCATCGGACCAAAGAATATTAAGCTATTTCTTATCTGGCTACAATAGATGTTGTTCTGCAATTTTTTTTTAAATTTTTTTTTGATAGGTATGGATCGTTGTACCTCTTTAAATTTTAACCGCACACATTATCACACATGTGTAGGGTATTTACAGTCGGCTTAGGCCGACTATAACTTTCATAATTCATACCACTTTAAATTTTAACCTCACACATTATGTGTAGAGTATTTATATTCGGCTTAGACCGACTATAACTTTCATAATTCATACTAACTTCATCACTCCAACAATCACAATTTCCCTACTTCAAAATTACTCGTGTGACCCAACCTCCTTATTGGTTTTCTATTACGTAACATTGCTAGTATTTTTTCAAAATTGTAGTATTTTTTCAGAAACATTTTAGTATTTTTTCAGAAACATTTTAGTATACATAAATATGGTTTTTTACACACCTAGTTTTCCCAAAAATGTAGGTTACTTTTTCAACTTTTAAAGTTTGCATATTTATCCTAACCAAAACGAGTTGAATTTTTTTTAACTTTTAAAGTTAATTTTAAGTATATAAGGACTTACACACAAATGTTAAACTAAAAAGTTTAAAATTATAGTTTTATGTTGAAAAAAATATAAATATTTGAATACATTTATAAACTATTAGGTTGGAAAATTGTATTCTTATTTCCATAAACTATTCCGTATGGTTAGGAAATTAATCATTTTAGTTAGAAACTCATTCTTCAAAGTTATATTATCAACTATGAAGTTTATAAAGTGTACAATTTGAACTTTTAATTTAGAAACTCATTCTTCAAAGTTAAAATATATTTATAATTAAGCATTTTTCGTCTCTCTTTCGATAGATATTTTTTTATATATTATTTTATATCATTTATATGCTATTAAGAGATTGAGATTCTCATTTCAACACACCTTGTCCGCTTTCCCGAGAATTCTCTAACGTAACCAATAACTTATTTGGCGAACAAACTGATCTCCAACACAAAGACAATATTATATTTTCTCACTCATACATAAATAATTTGAAATACATCCCTGCCAATGATGGATATATGACCCGTAATTTTACTAGTAATGAAAACAAATATTTTTTGCGCGTTGGTTTGCCACCATTTTTTTATTTGTAGGTTATTCATTACGTTTGCAACAGCAGCTGCTACAGAAAAATATTTTACTTACATTATAAAGAATTGATACACACTAAAAGAAAGTATATTGAGAAGAGTATTTTTATATATTGCTTCTTTATCTATTTATATCAAAGATGTCATCAAAGTGGAAGGGTTGTCTACATTAAACAAGTGCATGGAAGGAAGCAAAACAACGGTAAACAAAAGTCGTTTTAATAGAAAATCAGCAAAGCAAACATAACATCCCAATATACCATTGCTCTTAATATTCACTTGACAATGTTTTTAAATCTACCATTACTTTCAAATCATAGAGTTGAGGTTAAGGTTTGAAACGCCTTTAACCTAAATTTAAGAATCATAACTTTTTCAATAAAAACTGGCCTTAACTTGAAAATTCTCTTATTTTTAAATCAATAACATTCAAGATTTGCGGGGGCGATCGATATATTGTTTTAAAGATTCACAGAAGTCCAGTACTAAAAGATTTCGGTAAGCTATTAGATTTGGACGCGCGTTGTTATGTTATATTTTTTGTCAGGGTTTATATGTAATCATAAAAAACATACCGTTTTTAGCGTCAATACATTTTTGTTCCTAATTTTCACTGCCCTTTTTGGTAGTGTTATTATCCAATCATTTTCAAATACAGAGTAAGCGCTAAAAATAGCACTTATTTTATATTTGAAACTGATTTGAAAAACACACTAGACCTTAATGGCAATTATGGTTATATTTTCAAACGCTTACTCTGTGGTATATTGTGAGTCAACGCAATAAAAATGAAAACTATAGAATTTTGTGTTTTTTGGTTTTATTTGGTCTAATTTTGGTTAGTTTACTATTTATTTAACCGTCACTAACCTCAAAATTAAAACAGTTCATGTGAGATTTCGATGTACTCTTTAAAAAGAGAGCCGACATCTTTTAAGACTTTTTACCAATCTTAAAGGCTATTTAATTTGAATGACTTGAAAAAGAACAACAACAAATTGAAAACATAACACAGGCAATGATCATACGGACCGTTTCGGATACAGCCAAGTATCCTCATCAGTGATCTTTGTGTGATGACTTTGTGATAACATCAAATGTTTCTTATATACGCGGCGTGGTTGGGGTTTGAACTCATGTCGTCAGAAACGATGGGAGTTGGTAGACAAGCACGCTAGGTGTTTGACTACAGAACCACACAACCGCCACTCGTCTAATTTGCAGTTTTGTTCGTTCTATTTTTAGAACAGACTTTGTTGCAACAACGACGAATGGTGCCGCAGTTCGATTGAACGAATGCATTTAAGTAACGCATCGGTTTTGCTTTCAATGTTGTTGCTATTATTTTCGGGTGTTCCTTTTTGCAAATTTTCGCACTCATGTCTTTACATTGTTGTTGTATGACAACTTCGCTAAAGTACGTTTGAGAGAGATTTGCTTTGTGGAATTTGCACTTGGTGCCAATTATATTTTGTGTGAGATTTCGATGTACTCTTTTGAAAGAGAGCCGACATCTTTTAAGACTTTTTGCCAATCTTAAAGGCTATTTAATTTGAATGACTTGAAAAGAACAACAACAAATTGAAAACATAACACGGTCCGTATGCGTTTCGGATACAGCCAAGTATCCTCATCAGATCTTTGTGTGATGACGAAGTGATAACATCAAATGTTTCGAATATATGAACACGGCGTGGTTGGGGTTTGAACTCATGTCGTCAGAAACGATGGGAGTTGGTAAACAAGCACGTTAGGTGTTTGACTACAGAACCACACAACCGTCACTCGTCTAATTTGCAGTTTTGTCTGTTTTTTATGCTACGTAAAATATTTCGTAATTTAATCGTCATTATTTACCAACAGAACAGTGATAAACATATATTCAATTGTATCTCTTTGTAGATGAGTGAGAAAGAGATAAAAATTCACACGCACACAAAAGTTCTGTCATTTGTGTCCTGACGCTCTTAAAAACGTTATAGAAATTTTACTGAAACTTTCAGTTTTGCTACCAGTAATATTACTGCTCACATGACCGATAGTGTTCTTGCTGGAATAGAATGTTCAGACCAAATATTTAAATAGTTCTTCAGCGAAATGCTGTTTCAAAATAAATTTACTAAAAATATAAAATATATTTATAGTACACAGAGAAAAATATCAATGACATACATTTTTAAATCAATCATGTTTGGCGCCAAAGTAGTATGTTGTGTTATTAATTACATACGTAATAAAAATATTTAATAATGTGTTTTGAAAAAATCAATAATATCCATGGCAAAAATTACGTACGTAATTGAAATTTCCAATTATACAAAAACAAAATATTAATTATGTACATGATTTTATTTAAGTTGTAATTTTAACAAAAAAATCATTTTTGTTTTTACAAATATGCAATTGCAATTTTAATTAATTCAGCGTTCCAAAGGCATGCTATGCATGGTCGCAAGTTTTAATGGTCTATGAACTTCATCTATAAACACAATAACTATAAAATTAAATATATTAAATAATGATAACATACCCGTCAGCGAATGTCCGTGATCCGCAAAAGACATCGTTTCAGTGGATGGAGCAGATACACAGCTATTGTTGCAATTTACAATTGAACCAATTAAATAAATTTAACTGATTTAAATCCATGAAAATTGTCACAACCCAAGTAACCACATTGTGGCAACTATAGTGGTAGCCACACAATAGCCATTAAACTGTTTGTTCTATATCATGCGAAAAATACTTATTTGACACCTAATTGCCAGTCAAAAAGTCCGGGGTGGGGCTTAGTTGCCACACATTTAGATCCATTAAAGTGTCGGTTCATCTATTTGGAACTTGAACTGTAATTTTAAATGTGGAACTTGTTTGAATTAAAAATAATAAAGATCCTACGCAGTGCCATAAAAGTAAACGTTTGTCATGTTATAAAACTGCACATAATGTCAAAAATGTGCTAAGGCTAATATAAGTCTTTACGAACAGATTTTCGGCAAACTACAACTCTAAATTAACAAACGGTTCAATTTTTCGGGTTAAAGCTCATATTCTACCCTTTCAAATTTTAACGCGCACCTAAAAAAATGCATTTTGTGAACATTTTTTTTAAAAGGTGATTTTTTTTACTACTTTTTTTACTATTCCGACTGTCATTTTTTACATCCCAACATATTCCATGGACATATGTAGTGGATATAATAAACATTTTATGTTTGATAGTATACATTTATACCATTTTAAAGTTAATTAGTTATATTATTTATAAACATGGTTCTACTAGGTTCTTCATTATATACATGCAGCATATATGGAACATAATACATTTTATAATTTGCCACTATTTTGCCACGTCATAACAACAAAGTTAGCTCCGCCCATTATCGGAATGTATGACTTATATATCACAGCATTGTGACATCCCAGAAGGAAATGACCTCATTGACGACAAGGTCATCAATGATGTATTGAGGACATTAGAAAATTTGTCATTGATGAATATGTCTACAACAATTTCATAAATGACATTGCATTATATACTTCATACACCATATGTCATACAGACATATATCAATGACATTGTGAAAATAATTCATTGATGAAATGTTATTTATGAAGTCATTGATGAAAATTTTTAAACAAAATCATTGTTATTGTTTTTCAATGGAGATCATATTTTAACAGAATAGTTGTTATTGTTTTTTCAATGGGGATCATATTTTAACAGAATATTTGATATTGTATTTCATAGGGAGTATTTTTAACATAGGTGACTTATATGTATACTATATATTTCATAATGGCAAGGAGCCAGTTGGATGACTTTTTAACATAATTTGATAATGTTGATACATACATATATATTATACTAGCTGGATCCGTACACGACTCGTGCCAAGATTTTGTAAATTCAAAGATATGGAACGATTTTATTAATATAAAAAAGCTTTTTATTATTTATATGAGGGGCTCGTGCTTAGCTGTTGAAGTTTTTATTGGTTTTATAAATGTGGTAACCAAATAATAATTCTCCGCCAAAACAACATTTCTCAACGACAATTCTTTCTCAAACTGCGCTTCCCCGCAGAATTATTCCCGGTAGAAATCTTGCCCGTAAAATTCTTCCCCATAGAACGCTTTCCCGTAGAATTCATCCCGGTAGAATTGTTCCCGGTAGAATTCATACCCGTAGAATTCTTCCCCGTAGAATTTTTCCCAGTAGAACTTTTAGTGTGGTGGGTTTTAATGTGGTGAGTTTCGGTGCGGTGAGTTTTAGTGTGGTGAGTTTTAGTGTGGTGAAATTTTAGTGTGGTGAGTTTTGGTGTGGTGAATATTAGTGTGTTGAATTTTTGTGTATTGAGTTTTTGTGTGGTGAGTTTTAGTGTGGTATAATTTAGTGTGGAAAATTTAAGTGTAGCGAATTTTAGTGTGGCGAGTTTTAGTGTGGTGAATTTTTGTGTGTTGAATTTTTCTGTGTTTGAGTTTTTGTGTGATGAGTTTTAGTGTGGTGAGTTTCAGTGTGGTGAGTTTTAGTGTGTTTTTCCATTTTTTTGTTTTTCCTTTAGTTTGGATTGTAATTTTATGTGATTCTTTTGTTTTGTGCTTTTGCTTTTGCTTTTAATTTTTATACCCTACACTAAGAGTGAAAGTGTATATTCAGTTTGGTACGTCGTTTGTAACACCCAGAAGGAAGCATCTCCGGTATGGAAAAGTATATATATTCTTGATCAGCATGACCTCCTGAGTCGATTTAGCGATGTCCGTCTGTCTGTCTGTCTGTTGAAATCCCTACTACTTTTAAAATTGAAGAGCTAGATAAATGAAACTTATAACTTAGATTACTTATATACCTACGCTGTATGAAGTAAAATTGGCGAGATCGGTCCATTGTGACCTATGATCCGACCACTTATGTTCAAATACCTCATATAAAATGTACATATAAAGATCAATTTTTATGTATACGTGCTTAGGTAAACTTTTTTTGGTCAAATATATATTGACATCATGCTCAAATATATGATAATAAAGTTTTCCGGCGAAAAGACTTGTGGTTCACAAAAAAAAAATCGAAATTCGGTACACCTACCCATTTGTAAATATGGGTATCAAATGAATGGAAATTCTTCAGCGATTGAATGTTTGTAGTTATTTTCAGGATTCGTATACCCTGGTGACCTATATATCACTTTGAATGGTAACCACACATATGTGTAGGGTATTTATAGTCGGCTTAGACCGACTATAATTTTGATAATCCTAACTATCATAATTACACCTACTTTAAAATTTCCCATGTGATCTAACCTTCCCAACTGGCTTTTTTTGTATTTGAGTTTTTTGTTTCATCGTAGCTGGTGAAAGTGCCGAGTTATATCGTATTTTTAGTGTCGTGAATTATAGTGTGGTGGGTTTTAGTGTGGTGAATTTTATGGTGATTTTTAGTGTGCCGAGTTTTAGTGTGGTGAATTTTAGTGTGCTGAATTTTTGAGTGGAGAGTTTTTGTGTGGTGAGTTTAAGTGTGGTGAATTTTAGTGTGGTGAGTTTTAGTGTGGTGAGTCTTAGTGTGGTGAGTTTTAGTGTGTTTTCCCATTTTTTTTGTTTTTCGTATAGTTTGGATTGTAGTTTTATGTGATTGGTTTTGTTTTTGTATTTTTGCTTTTGTTTTCTGCTTTTGCTTTTAATTTTTTTTTTTTGTATTTGAGTTTTTTTGTTTCATCGTAGCTGGTGAAAGTGCCGAGTTATATCGTATTGAAAGTTTTGGTTGTATGGGAGGTGCCACTCCTCTTTGTCCAATCACGCCCACATATAGCCTTTCATTCCTTCCAGATCATACCGCATCTGTTGTAAAAATTTCAAGAAAATTGGATCAGCCGTTTAGACGGAGAAGCGGAACAAACGTACAAACGTTCAAACGAACAAACAGATTTATTATATTAATAGGATGCATGTTATGAAGGCATGCAGCCGTAAAGAATAATTGTTTTTGTTTGGATATTTATTTCGGAGTAAGCGTTTTTTGTGAATGAGAATATTTACAAACGTATGAATGTTGTTGTTGTAAAATATTATAGTTGCAATTGAATTTCAGTTAACATAGTTATAATGTATGCTATAGTTATACTTGATTGTTTTATCTAGCACTAGCATTTAGCACTAACATTTTTATTATTTATATGAAGGGCCGGTGCTTAGCTGTTGAAGTTTTTTTTATTGGTTTTATAAATGTAGTAACCAAATAATAACTCTCCGTCATAACAACTTTTCTCAAAGACAATTCTTTCTCAGACTGCGCTTCCCCTTAGAATTCTCCCCGTAGAACATTTCGCCGTAGAATTCTTCCCAGTAGAAATATTCCCCGTAAAAATCTTCCCCATAGAACGCTTTCCCGTAGAATTATTCCCGGTAGAAATCTTCCCGTAGAATTCATCCCGGCAGAATTGTTCCCTGTAGAATTATTTCCCGGAGATTTTTTCCCCGTAGAGTTTTTCACAGTAGATGCTTTAGTGTGGTGAATTTTAGTGTGTTGAATTTTAGTGTGGTGAGTTTTAGTGTGGTGAGTTTTAGTGTGGTGAGTTTTAGTGTGTTGGTTTTTTGTATGGTGAGTTTTTGTGTGGTGATTTTGAGTGTAGTGAATTACAGTGTGGTGAGTTTTAGTGTGGTGAATTTTAGTGTGGTGATTTTTAGTGTGGTGAATTGTAGTGGGTGGGTTTTAGTGTGGTGAATTTTAGGGTGAATTTTAGTGTGGTGAGTTTTAGTGTGGTGTGTTTTAGTGTGGTGAATTATAGTAGGTGGGTTTTAGTGTGATAAATTTTAGGGTGAATTTTAGTGTGGTGAGTATTAGTGTGGTGAGTTTTAGTGTGTTGCATTTTTGTGTGGTGAGTTTTACTGTGATGAGTTTTAGTGTGGTGAGTTTTAGTGTGGTAAGTTTTAGTGTGGTGAGTTTTAGTGTGGTGAGTTTTAGTGTGGTGAGTTTAGTGTGGTGAATTTTAGTGTGTTGAATTTTTGTGTGGTGAGTTTTTGTGTGGTGAGTTTTAGTGTGGTAAATTTTAGTGTGGTGAGTTTTAGTGTGATGAGTTTAGTGTGGTGAGTTTTTGTGTGGTGAGTTTTAGTGTGGTGAATTTTAGTGTGGTCAATTTTATTGCGGTGAGTTTTAGTGTGTTGAAATTAGAAATTTCAAGAAAATCGTTTTGCATTTTTGCTTTTGCTTTTTTTGTGCTTTTGCTTTTTTGCTTTTAATTTTTTTTTTGTATTTAAGTTTTTTGTTTCATGTTTGTAGCTGGTGAAAGAGCCGAGTTATATCGTATTGAAAGTTTATGTTGTATGGGAGGTGCCACGCTTCTTTATCCAATTCCGCCTATATATAGCCTATCATTCCTTCCAGACCATACCGCATCTGTGGTAAAAATTTCAAGAAAATCGGATCAGCCGTTTAGACGGAGATGCGGAACAAACCAACAAATCGACAAACAGACAAACCAACAAACATTCAGATTTATTATATTAATGGGATAGGATGATCATCAAGAGAGTTGAGGAGCAAAGGATTCAATTTGAAACTTTGTTGAGGAACGATAATTGTAATTTAGAACTTCGCTATATGAATGAATGTTATTATGTAAATTATGTAAACAGGTTATGTAAACAGGTTAAGGCACTGCTGTATTAATACATTGACATATATTTAATTCAGGGTCAATTTTACTATAGGGGATATTGTGGTGGATTTTATTCTACAAAATCATGGTCGTTTTATTTGGTTATATGAATGAATGGAGCCATAAGGTTCCATTGGGATCATTTTTTAAATCTTTTTCTATACTATAAGTTTGAAAGATTGAGCATGTTAGAATATGTTTATTTTTATACAGTTTTTTTTTTCTTGAGATTCCTTTCATTTACTCTCTTTAAAATTTTAATTGAGTATATTTATACTAATGGAATTCACTTTTTAACTCATTTTCAAGAGATATCCATTATATATAAATGCATCGAAATTTGAATTAAATTTATTCATCGTCTACATTAAAATTTGATAGGAACAGAAAAAAATATGGTAAGATTGTCTTTTTTTAATTTTTTTTTTATTCACTAATTTATGTATTTATATTATTTTAAGGATTTCGCTGAAATTATTAGTTTAGCAAAAGGAAACCTCTCTACATACATTAGAGTAGATGACTTGCCCATTGATCAGGAATTCAGGATATCTAAATTTGATTGGAAAAACATAATTAATGGAACAAAATTAATTGTACATCTAACAGACAATAGATGGTTTTATCTACCAGCTAGAATTTCTAGAAAAGTTAAAACCGATGATCCATATTTATATAATACTAGCTGGACTCGTGCCAAGATTTTGTGAATTAAAAGTTATGGAGCGATTTTATTAATATAAAAAACATTTTTATTATTTATAGCTGGACCCGTGCACGACTCGTGCCAAGATTTTGTGAATTCAAAGATATGAAGCGAATTTATTAATGTAAAAAACATTTTTATTATTTATATGAGGGGCCCGTGCTTAGCTGTTGAAGTTTTTTTATTGGTTTTATAAATGTGGTGAATTTTTGTGTAGTAAGTTTTTGTGTGGTGAGTTTAAATGTAGTGTGTTTTATTGTGGTGAGTAGTAGTGTGTTCTTTCATTTTTTTGTTTTTCCTATAGTTTGGATTGTAGTTTTATGTGATTGGTTTTGTTTTTTTATTTTTGCTTTTGTGCTTTTGCTTTTATTTTTTTTTTTGTATTTGAGTGTTTTCCCATTTTTTTGTTTTTCGTATATTTTGAATTGTAGTTTTATGTGATTGGTTTTGTTTTTGTATTTTTGCTTTTGTTTTGTTTTGTGCTTTTGCTTTTAATTTTTTTTTTGTATTTGAGTTTTTTGTTTCATCGTAGCTGGTGAAAGTGCCGAGTTATATCGTATTGAAAGTTTTGGTTGTATGGGAGGTGCCACGCCTCTTTGTCCAATCCCGCCCATATATAGCCTATCATTCCTCCCAGACCATCTGTGGTAAAAATTGAATTTTAGTGTGGTGAGTTTTAGTGTGGTGAGTTTTAGTGTGGTGAGTTTAAGTGTGGTGAATTTTAGTGTGGTGAATTAAAGTGGGTTGGTTTTTGTGTGGTGAATTTAAGGATGAATTTTACTGTGGTGAGTATTAGTGTGGTGAGTTTTAGTGTGGTGAATTTTAGTGTGTTGCATTTTTGTGTGGTGAGTTTTTGTGTGGTGGGTTTTAGTGTGGTGATTTTTAGTGTGGTGAGTTTTAGTGTGACGAGTTTTAGTGTGGTGAGTTTTAGTGTGGTGAGTTTTAGTGTGGAGAATTTTAGTGTGTTGAATTTTTGTGTGATGAGTTTCTGTGTGGTGAGTTTTTGTGTGGTGAGTTTTAGTGTGGTAAATTTTAGTGTGGTGAGTTTTAGTGTGATGAGTTTTTGTGTGGTGAGTTTTGCTTTTTTGCTTTTAATTTTGTTTTTGTATTTGAGTTTTTTGTTTCATGTTCGTAGCTGGTGAAAGAGCCGAGTTATATCGTATTGAAAGTTTATGTTGTATGGGAGGTGCCACGCTTCTTTATCCAATTCCGCCCATATATAGCCTATCATTCCTTCCAGACCATACCGCATCTGTGGTAAAAAATTCAAGAAAATCAGATCAGCCGTTTAGACGAAGATGCGGAACAAACCAACAAATCGACATACAGACAAACCAACAAACATTCAGATTTATTATATTAATAGGATAGGATGATCATCAAGATAGTTGAGGAGCAAAGGAGTCAATTTGAAACTTTGTTGAGGAACTATAATTGTAATTTAAAACTTCGCTATATGAATGAATGTTATTATTAGATGTTTATTTTTTTGGTGATTATTTTTTTGTTGTAAACAGGTTAAGGCACTGCTATATTAATACATTGACATATATTTAATTCAAGGTCAATTTTACTATAGGGGATATTGTGTTGGATTTTATTCTACAAAATCATGGTCGTTTTATTTGGTTATATGAATAAATGGAGCCATAAGGTTCCATTGGGATCATTTATTAAATCATTTTCTATACTATAAGTTTAAAAGATTGAGCATGTTAGAATATGTTTATTTTTATACAGTTTTTTTGTCTTGAGATTCCTTTCATTTACTCTCTTTAAAATTTTAATTGAGTATATTTATTCTAATGGAATTCACTTTTTAACTCATTTTAAAGTGATATCCATTATATATAAATGGATCGAAATTTGAATTAAATTTATTCATCGTCTACATTACAATTTGATAGGAACAGAAAAAATATGGTAAGATTGTTTTTTTTTTTTTATTCACTAATTTATGTATTTATATTATTTTAAGGATGTCGCTGAAATTATTAGTTTAGCAAAAGGAAACCTCTCTACATACATTAGAGTAGATGACTTGCCCATTGATCAGGAATTCAGGATATCTAAATTTGATTGGAAAAACATAATTAATGGAACAAAATTAATTGTACATCTTACAGACAATAGATGGTTTTATCTACCAGCAAGAATTTCTAGAAAAGTTAAAACCGATGATCCATATTTGGCGAGATCGGTCCATTGTGACCTATGATCCGACCACTTATGTTCAAATACCTCATATAAAATGTACATATAAAGATCAATTTTTATATATACGTGCTTAGGTAAACTTTTTTTGGTCAAATATATATTGACATCATGCTCAAATACATGATAATAAAGTTTTCCGGCGAAAAGACTTGTGGTTCACAAAAAAAAAAATCGAAATTCGGTACACCTACCCATTTGTAAATATGGGTATCAAATGAATGGAAATTCTTCAGCGATTGAATGTTTGTAGTTATTTTCAGGATTCGTATACCTTGGTGACCTATATATCACTTTGAATGGTAACCACATATATGTGTAGGGTATTTATAGTCGGCTTAGACCGACTATAATTTTGATAATCCTAACTATCATAATTACACCTACTTTAAAATTTCCCATGTGATCTAACCTTCCCAACTGGTTTTTTTTGTATTTGAGTTTTTTGTTTCATCGTAGCTGGTGAAAGTGCCGAGTTATATTATATGTAGTTTTATGTGATTGGATTTGTTTTTGTATTTTTGCTTGTAATTTTTTTTTGTATTTGAGTTTTTTTGTTTCATCGTAGCTGGGGAAAGTGCCGAGTTATATCGTATTGAAAGTTTTGGTTGTATGGGAGGTGCCACGCCTCTTTGTCCAATCACGCCCATATATAGCCTATCATTCCTTCCAGATCATACCACATCTGTTGTAAAAATTTCAAGAAAATTGGATCAGCCGTTTAGACAAACCAACAAACATTCAAATTTATTATATTAATGGGATAGGATGATCATCAAGGGAGTTGAGGAGCAAAGGATTCAATTTGAAACTTTGTTGAGGAACGATAATTGTAATTTAGAACTTCGCTATATGAATGAATGTTATTATGTAAATTATGTAAACAGGTTATGTAAACAGGTTAAGGCACTGCTGTATTAATACATTGACATATATTTAATTCAGGGTCAATTTTACTATAGGGGATATTGTGATGGATTTTATTCTACAAAATCATGGTCGTTTTATTTGGTTATATGAATGAATGGAGCCATAAGGTTCCATTGGGATCATTTTTTAAATCTTTTTCTATACTATAAGTTTGAAAGATTGAGCATGTTAGAATATGTTTATTTTTATACAGTTTTTTTGTCTTGAGATTCCTTTCATTTACTCTCTTTAAAATTTTAATTGAGTATATTTATACTAATGGAATTCACTTTTTAACTCATTTTCAAGAGATATCCATTATATATAAATGAATCGAAATTTGAATTAAATTTATTCATCGTCTACATTAAAATTTGATAGGAACAGAAAAAAATATGGTAAGATTGTCTTTTTTTAAATTTTTTTTTATTCACTAATTTATGTATTTATATTATTTTAAGGATTTCGCTGAAATTATTAGTTTAGCAAAAGGAAACCTCTCTACATACTGTTACGAAAATTCAGTCTACGAAAAACTGTTCTACGAGTTCGTATCGCTGGATTGTGTACAAAATAAAAACGCACTTATATTTGGTTTTAACTAGTATTATTTCAACTAGTATTAATTAACTTTATTAATTTAAATAACAACTTAAAGAATAATCACTTATATCAACTACTGAATTACTACAATTTATCTTTACAATGTTCACTCACGAGACGCACTAGTTCACTATTAAATCACAACTGAAGTGATGCGGCTCCCTTATATACTGCATGCATCAGTTCTACACGTTTCGACAAGCTTCGACTTGTTTCGAGAACCTTCTACTCGTTTCGTGAATGACGCATGCTATTGGCATCTCATTCGCACTCATGTGTTTTAATGCGCTGATCTTCCATCTCTTTTTCACACACTGTCTCAGTGCGCTGAATGATCTTCCGTCTCTTACTAACACATGCTTAGTGCGCTGAAGTGTATTGCGTCTCATTAATTATTGTTGATTGCTTGCACTATGGGGCAAATTACATCTTTTCGTAACACTGCCCTCCACCTAAATCTGTTCGACTCGAACAGATGTTAATCCTCTCTCTCTCTATACGGCGCCAACCTTTCTAAATGTACTACTTTCATTTTTCGTCTAACGCCCGCAGTATTCTGAATCCGATACACTACATCATTAATTCTTTTAATTATCTTATATGGTCCTTCCCAGTGTGTTTGTAACTTAGGGGATAAGCCTTTCTTCCTTTGTGGGTTATAGAGCAAAACAAGTTCTCCTTCCGTAAATCCCTCTGAATTTGTGCGCAAGTCGTATCTGGCCTTCATCTTATCACTCGCAAATTGTGTACGCTGCCTTACAAACTGATGCACTTCGTTCATTTCTTCACTTTTCCTGGAAACATAATCGTGAATAGGAATTCCAGCTGAAGGACTCGCACCAAACTTTAAATCCGAAGGTAATCTTAAGTCTGTTCCAAAAACAACTTTAGATGGTGAAGCTGCTGTGGTATCATGAACCGCCGTTCGAGAAGCCATTAGAAATAGTGGTATGTGTGTATCCCAATCTTTTTGATTTTTATCAACCACTTTTCTGAGATACTCTTCCAAAGTCCGATTGAATCTCTCCACCATGCCGTCTGATTGCGGGTGCAAAGGCGTTGTTAGTGTTTTGTGTATGTTGAGGACTTTACATACTTCCTTAAAAACTGCAGACTCAAAATTTCTTCCTTGGTCTGAATGCAATTCCAACGGTACTTCAAAACGGCTTACCCAGTTGTTAACTAATGCATCCGCAATTGTTGTGGCTTCTTGATTCGGCATGGGATACACTTCAGGCCACTTGCTGAAGTAGTCAATGACGACAAGGACATACTTATTACCCGCATCACTGATTGGAAACGGCCCGGCGACATCCATGGCGATACGCTCGAATGGTGCTCCCACGTTGTACTGATGCATCCTACCGCGACTTCTGACTGTTGGTCCTTTTGCTGGTACACATTGCGGGCAACTGCGAATCCAATCGGCGACTGACTCTTGGCATCCAATTCAATAAAAACGTTTCTTCACTTCTCGACCGTTTTATTAATGCCCAAATGACCACCACTAGATCCACCATGGTATTCCGCAATATCTCTTTTATTTTTGACTTGGGAACAACAATCAAACTTCGAGCGGATGTGCCATCTTCTTTTTCCCATACACGATATAAGCAACCATCTTGTAGCTTTAAGCTCTGCCACTGTGCCCAGTAAGCTTTAGTTATGGCACTGTCAGCAGCTATATCTTCCCATGATGGTTTTCTTTGTTGTTCCTTGAACATCATGATTTTTGTGAGGTCGGGATCACTCTTTTGATCAATTTGAATTTGTTCCGGATTCCATTTTTCATCGGGCAAAACATTTAGCAAACGAATGTCAATTATGTTTTCTTTTCCTTCCGCTCTTGAACAATGTCTGCATTCTAGTTTACATGGGCGTCGTGACAGAGCATCTGCATTTCCATGATTTCCTCCTTTACGATATTCGATTGTGAAATCATAGCTCTGTAATCGTTCTATCCAACGCGCAATTTGACCTTCTGGGTCTTTGAACTGAAGTAACCATCTCAGTGCAGCGTGATCGGTTCTCAAGTGAAACTGTTGCCCGTACAGGTATTTGTGGAAATTTTTCACACTTTCGATTACAGCAAGAAGCTCCCTCCTGGTGACACAGAAATTTCGCTCGGGTTTGGACAAGGTTTTACTGTAGTATGCGATCACTTTTTCTTGTCCATTGATCACTTGAGAGAGAACTCCGCCGATTCCGTATCCACTCGCATCCGTATCAAGTATAAATTTCTCACCTGGAATTGGATACGCAAGAATTGGTGCCGAGCACAGCAGACCTTTTAATTCCAAAAACGCCCTTTCTTGATCTTTGCCCCATTGAAATGCGCGGTTCTTTCTTGTCAACTCGTGAAGACTGCTAGCAACATTGGCAAAACCTGGAACAAATCGCCTGTAGTATGTACATAGCCCCAAGAAACTTCGTAGGTCATGCAGGTTTTGCGGTCTGGGCCACTCCTTTACTGCAACTATTTTATCTTCATCGGTATGCACTCCTTCCGTGGTAACTCGATGACCCAGATACTTGACTGCTGTGAGCATTTCTTTGGGCTAAGTTGTAGACCAGCACTTTTCAATCGAAGGAATACTTCCTCTAGATTTCTTAGATGTTCGTTGAAATCCTTGCCCATAACAATTATGTCATCAAGGTATACTAGGCATGTTTTCCAGTGTAAACCTTTTAATACGTGCTCCATTAACCGCTCGAATGTTGCTGGGGCATTGCATAGTCCAAACGGCATTACCAAAAATTGCCATAGTCCATCTCCAGTACTGAATGCGGTCTTCTCTCGATCTTTCTTATCGATTTCCACTTGCCAGTAACCGCTTTGCAAGTCCAACGTTGAAAACCACTTAGCATTAGATAGTGTATCCAAGGTGTCATCGATTCTAGGCAGCGGATAACTATCTTTCTTGGTGACATCATTAAGTTTTCGGTAATCAACGCAAAACCGAGTACTACCGTCCTTCTTTTTCACCAATACTACTGGTGAACTCCATGGACTCTCAGATGGTTTCTTCAACCAAATGTGATACTTCGTCTCTTTTCGCAAGTGGTACCCTTCTTTGTGCTTGACGAATTGGGTTAGAATCACCAGTGTCTATTCGATGTTTTACAATGGCAGTTCTGCCATCCTTTTGGCCCTTTTCAGCAAAAATACACCGATATTTATCAATTACCTTTTGCACTTGACTCTTTTCTTTGGCAGCCAAATCCTTTGTCCACTCATTTATAAACCTGTGAGTAGATTGTTTGTTTATTTGCGATGTGCCGTAGTCCCTTGATGGATTTGACTCACAATTTATAATCGCTGATGCCTCTTGACACTGGCCTATCACTGTTCCCTTTTTAATTAATTTGGACGAGTTTTCCATGTTGAGAACTCTTATTGGAACAACTTTGTCTTTTGTCGCTTCTACTAATGTTCTTCCGACAACAATATTACTTCTGCTCATTTGCTCATCATTTGCTTCTATAACCCACAACTTGCTTATCCCACAATCTCCATTTAATTTCGCCCAAACAATTGCTTCTGAATTAGGTGGTATTTTTCTATTTTTATGAGCAATAACTTGTTGAATTTTCGGGCTCTGGTCACAATCAATGTTTAGTTGGATCTCCGTGTTGGCATAACTCAACATTTTTCTTGTTAAATCTAGTGTGAAACCGTTTCTTATCATGAAGTCCATGCCAAGTATTATTTCGTCTACTATTTCCGCCACTATAAAATCATGCTTAACTGTCGTAGTGCCAATAGCGATTTCCTTGGTAATTTTTCCTCTGATTGGAGCCTCTTCACCTGTCGCTGTTTGCAATCTTATTCCGATAAGCGGCTCTATTTCGTCCCTAACAAGGTTACTTCTTATAATAGAGTGTGAAGCTCCTGTATCCAACGTTACCATATATGCTACACAATCAATTAGCCCCTTGACAGTTAAACTATTCGACTTTCGAGCAATTTGTGAAATGGAGATTCTGGGGCAATCGGTTATGGGAGTCAGATCATGCCCCGCAGATCTGACTCGTTTTAGTTTAAAGCTTGATTAAAATTAACACTATTTTGGACATGATCCTGTCTTTCTTCATGTCTGGGTTCATCTGCAGATTTATTTATTGAGCGCTTGCGTTTTTTACGACAGTCACGTGCCATATGCCCATATGTATCACAGTTGTAACATTTACCTTTGAATTGGGTGTCTTTGTTGGCTGATGTGTGTTCGGTTTTAACGCCTGCTTTAACTGCTTGGCACACTACTTGAAATAAATCATCGTTCTCCACATCAATTCTACGCGCCTTTGGACCCGATCGGCACATCGCATTTGCTGTCTCCTGTGTAAGAGCGATGGTAACCGTTTCCGTAAATGTTACCTTAGGCGCAATTACTGTTGCACGTTTTGTCTCCTGATCGCGTATACCATCAACAAACGCTTCGATCTTGCACTTTTCTATGAAATCACTCGTTGAATCTGAATACGACAAATGCGCAAGCCTATCGATGTCCGCTGCATACGCCTGCAATGTTTCACCATTTCTTTGCATTCGGCCCTTTAGTTCCATTCTGTAGATCTGCTTCATGTGATCACTTCCATATTTCCGTTGCAGTGCAGCCATAACCGCTGTGTAACTATTTCTATCGCTGTCTGGAACAGTCTGCAATACTTCGGCTGCTCCACCTTTCAGGGTCACAATAAGCACTGCTACGCTATCTTCATTGTTCCATCGATTACTTACAGCCGTTGTCTCAAATTGGAGCTTGAAAATGTTGAACAGTGTGGTTCCATCGTAAATCGGCGATTTCAGCTTCGAACCACTAAGAACATGCTGTGTAGGTCCACTTAGCTGTAACGCACCGAAATCTTCTTGCATTTTCTGGAAATTTTTTGTCGATGCCATTTTCCAATTTTTCAAATTTGCCTTTCATGTCATTTACATGTGCCTCAAGTTCGTTTACTTTGCCATGGAGTGTATTAGAAACTTCCAGAAGCTGATTAGAATGTTCCTGCATCTGTTGCTCAATTTTCACTTGATGTTGGTTTGAATTCTCTAGAAGTTTCTGTTCCATTTTGCTGGAATTTTCTTGAAGTTTCTGTTCTATTTTACTGGAATTTTCTTGTAGTTCTGTTTTAAGTTGATTGGAATTTTCTTGAAGCTTCTGTTCCATTTTGTTAGCATTTTCTTGAAGCTGTTTGGAATTTTCTTGAGCCATTATCTGAAACTGTTGCTGCATAGCTCCGATCAACTGGCTCATATCAAAAACTTGGGTCTGTGCTTTCTCCTCTGTGTCCAGATTTTTCGATGACGATGCTGCGGCTTCAATTTCAAATTCGTGCTCCGCGAGAAGAATGCCTTGGGCCTCCAATTCTTCCATTAGGCGCTTCTGCAGCTCTACTTTCGTACCAGCAGCTGCAAGATTACGAATCGACAGCTCCTTCTTTAGCTGGTCGACTTTAAGTTGATCGAATTTAACCATTTTTTATCACAATCCCACTTCTGATACCAATGTTACGAAAATTCAGTCTACGGAAAACTGTTCTACGAGTTCGTATCGCTGGATTGTATACAAAATAAAAACGCACTTATATTTGGTTTTAACTAGTATTATTTCAACTAGTATTAATTAACTTTATTTGAATAACAACTTAAATAATAATCACTTATATCAACTGCTGAATTTCTACAATTTAGCTTTACAATGTTCACTCACGAGACGCACTAGTTCACTATTAAATCACAACTGAAGTGATGCGGCTCCCTTATATACTGCATGCATCAGTTCTACACGTTTCGACAAGCTTCGACTTGTTTCGAGAACCTTCTACTCGTTTCGTGAATGACGCATGCTATTGGCATCTCATTCGCACTCATGTGTTTTAATGCGCTGATCTTCCATCTCTTTTTCACACACTGTCTCAGTGCGCTGAATGATCTTCCGTCTCTTACTAACACATGCTTAGTGCGCTGAATTGTATTGCGTCTCATTAATTATTGTTGATTGCTTGCACTATGGGGCAAATTACATCTCTTCGTAACACTGCCCTCCACCTAAATCTGTTCGACTCGAACATATGTTAATCCTCTCTCTCTCTATACGGCGCCAACCTTTCTAAATGTACTACTTTCATTTTTCGTCTAACGCCCGCAGTATTCTGAATCCGATACACTACATCATTAATTCTTTTAATTATCTTATATGGTCCTTCACAGTGTGTTTGTAACTTAGGGGATAAGCCTTTCTTCCTTTGTGGGTTATAGAGCAAAACAAGTTCTCCTTCCGTAAATCCCTCTGAATTTGTGCGCAAGTCGTATCTGGCCTTCATCTTATCACTCGCAAATTGTGTACGCTGCCTTACAAACTGATGCACTTCGTTCATTTCTTCACTTTTCCTGGAAACATAATCGTGAATAGGAATTCCAGCTGAAGGACTCGCACCAAACTTTAAATCCGAAGGTAATCTTAAGTCTGTTCCAAAAACAACTTTAGATGGTGAAGCTGCTGTGGTATCATGAACCGCCGTTCGAGAAGCCATTAGGAATAGTGGTATGTGTGTATCCCAATCTTTTTGATTTTTATCAACCACTTTTCTGAGATACTCTTCCAAAGTCCGATTGAATCTCTCCACCATGTTAGAATTTTCTTGGAGCTGTTGTTGTATTGCTCCGAGCAACTGGCTCATATCAAAACTTTGGAACTGTACTTTTTGCTCCGTGTCCACACTTTTCGATGACGCTGTTGCAGCTTCCACTTCAAACTCGTGCTCTGCGAGGTCAATGCCTTGGTTCTCTAATTCTTCCATTAGACGCTTTTGTAGCTCTACTTTCGTACCTACAGTTGGAAGATTATGAATCGCCAGCTCCTTCTTTAGCTGGTCGACTTTAAGTTGTTCGAATTTAACCATTTTGTATCACAATCCCACTTCTGACACCAATGTTACGATAATTCAGTCTACGGAAAACTGTTCTACGAGTTCGTATCGCTGGATTGTGTACAAAATAAAAACGCACTAATATTTGGTTTTAACTAGTATTATTTCCACTAGTATTAATTAACTTTATTTATTTAAATAACAACTTAAAGAATAATCACTTATATCAACTGCTGAATCTATACAATTAAGCTTAACAATGTTCACTCACGAGACACACTAGTTCACTATCAAATCACAACTGAAGTGAAGTACCTCAGATGCGGCTCCCTTATATGCTGCATGCATCAGTTCGACACGTTTCGACAAGCTTCGACTTGTTTCGAGAACCTTCTACTCGTTTCGTGAATGACGTATGCTATTGGCATCTCATTCGCACTCATGTGTTTTAATGCGGTGATATTCCATCTCTTTCTCGCACATTGCCCAGTACGCTGAATGATATTCCGTCTCTTTCTAACACATTGCTTAGTGCGCTGAATTGTCTTGCGTCTCATTTATTATTGTTGAATGCTTGCACAGTGGGGCAAATTACATCTTTTCGTAACACTGCCCTCCACCTAAATCTGTTCGTCCCGAACAGATGTTAATCCTCTCTCTCTCTATACCGCGCCAACCTTTCTAAATATACTACTTTCATTTTTCGTCTGACGGCCGAAGTATTCTGAATCCGATACACTATATCATTAATTCTTTTAATAATCTTATATGGTCCTTCCCAGTGTGTTTGTAACTTAGGGGATAAGCCTTTCTTCCTTTGTGGGTTATAGAGCAAAACAAGTTCTCCTTCCGTAAATCTCTCTGAATTTGTGCGCAAGTCGTTTCTGGCCTTCATCTTATCACTCGCAAATTGTGTACGCTGCCTTACAAACTGATGCACTTCGTTCATTTCTTCACTTTTCCTGGAAACATAATAGTGAATAGGAATTCCAGCTGAAGGACTCGGACCATACTTTAAATCCGCAGGTAATCTTAAGTTTGTTTTAAAAACAATATTAGATGGTGAAGCTGCTGTGGTATCATGAACCGCCGTCCGATAAGCCATGAGGAATAATGGTATGTGTGTATCCCAATCATTTTGATTTTTATCAACCACTTTTCTGAGATACTCTTCCAAAGTCCGGGCAAAACATTTCGGGCAAAACATTTAGTTAATGAATGTCAATTATGTTTTCTTTTCCTTCAGCTCTTGAACAATGTCTGCATTCTAGATTATATGGGCGTCGTGACAGAGCATCTGCATTTCCATGATTTCCTCCTTTACGATGTTCGATTGAGAAATCGTAGCTCTGTAATCGTTCTATCCAACGCGCAATTTGGCCTTCCGGATCTTTGAACTGAAGTAACCATCGTAGTGCTGCGTGAACGGTTCTCAAGTGAAACTGTTTTCCGTACAGATACTTATGGAAATTTTTCACACTTTCAATTACAGCAAGAAGCTCCCTCCTGGTGACACAGTAATTTCGCTCGGGTTTGGACAAGGTTTTACTGTAGTATGCGATTACTTTTTCTTGTCCATTGATCACTTGAGAGAGAACTCCGCCAATTCCGTATCCACTCGCATCCGTATCAAGTATAAATTTCTCACCTGGAATTGGATACGCAAGAATTGGTGCCGAGCACAGCATTACCAAAATTTGCCATAGTCCATCTCCAGTACTGAATTCGGTCTTCTCTCGATCTTTCTTATCGATTTCTACTTGCCAGTAACCGCTTTGCAAGTCCAACGTGGAAAACCACTTAGCATTAGATAGTGTATCCAATGTGTCATCGATTCTTGGCAATGGATAACTATCTTTCTTTGTGACATCATTAATTTTTCGGTAATCAACGCAGAACCGAGTGCTACCGTCCTTCTTTTTCACCAATACTACTGGTGAACTCCATGGGCTCTGAGATGGTTCCACCACGCCATTTGCGTGCATTTCTTCAACCAAATGTGATACTTCGTATCTTTTCGCAAGTGGTACCCTTCTTGGTGCTTGACGAATTGGGTTCGAATCACCAGTGTCTATTCGATGTTTTACAATGGCAGTTTTGCCATCCTTTTGGCCCTTTTCAGCAAATATACACCGATATTTGTCAATTAGCTGTTGCACTTGACTCTTTTCATTGGCAGTCAAATCCTTCGTCCACTCATTTATAAACCTGTGAGTAGATTGTTTATCTATTTGCGATGTGCCGTAGTCCCTTGATGGATTTGACTCACAATTTATAATCGCTGATGCCTCTTTACACTGGCCTATCACTGTTCCTTTTTTAATGAATTTGGACGAGTTTTCCATGTTGAAAACTCTTATTGGAACAACTTTGTCCTTTGTCACTTCTACTAATGTTCTTCCGACAACAATATTACTTCTGCTCAATTGCTCATCATTCGTTTCTATAACCCACAACTTGCTTATCCCACAATCTCCATTTAATTTCGCCCAAACAATTGCTTCTGAATTAGGTGGTATTTTTCTATTTTTATGAGCAATAACTTGTTTAATTTTCGGGCTCTGGTCACAATCAATGTTTGGTTGGATCTCCGTGTTAGCATAACTCAAAATTTTTCTTGTTAAATCTAGTGTGAAACCGTTTCTTATCATGAAGTCCATGCCAAGTATTATTTCGTCTACTATTTCCGCCAATATAAAATCATGCTTAACTGTAGTAGTGCCAATAGTGATTTCCTTGGTAATTTCTCCTCTGATTGGAGCCTCTTCACCTGTCGCTGTTTGCAATCTTATTCCGATAAACGGCTCTATTTCGTCCCTAACAAGGTTACTTCTTATAATTGAGTGTGAAGCTCCTGTATCCAACGTTACCATATATGCTACACAATCAATTAGCCCCTTGACAGTTAAACTATTCGACTTTCGAGCAATTTGTGAAATGGAGATTCTGGGGTAATCGGTTATGGTAGTCAGATCGTGCCCCGCAGATCTGACTCGTTTTAGTTTAAAGCTTGATTAAAATTAACACTATTTTGAACATGATCCTGTCTTTCTTCATGTCTGGGTTCATCTGCAGATTTATTTATTGAGCGCTTGCGTTTTTTACGACAGTCACGTGCCATATGCCCATATGTATCACAGTTGTAACATTTACCTTTGAATTGGGTGTCTTTGTTGGCTGATGTGTGTTCGGTTTTAACGCCTGCTTTAACTGCTTGGCACACTACTTGAAATAAATCATCGTTCTCCACATCAATTCTACGCGCCTTTGGACCCGATCGGCACATCGCATTTGCTGTCTCCTGTGTTAGAGCAATGGTAACCGTTTCCGTAAATGTTACCTTAGGCGCAATTACTGTTGCACGTTTTGTCTTCTGATCGCGTATACCATCAACAAACGCTTCGATCTTGCACTTTTCTATGAAATCACTCGTTGAATCTGCATACGACAAATGCGCAAGCCTCTCGACGTCCGCTGCATACGCCTGCAAAGTTTCGCCATTTCGTTGCATTCTGCCCTTCAACTCCATTCGGTATATCTGTTTCATGTGATCACTGCCATATTTTCGCTGCAGTGCCGCTAAATAACTGTTTCGATCACTTTCTGGAACAGTCTGCAATACTTCGGCTGCGCCTCCCTTTAGCGCCACGATAAGTGCGGCTACGCTGTCCTCATTATTCCATCGATTACTTACAGCCGTGGTCTCAAATTGCAGCTTGAAAATGTTGAACGCTGTGGTTCCATATTTCCCGGAGAATTTTTCCCCGTAGAGTTTTTCATAGTAGATGCTTTAGTGTGGTGAATTTTAGTGTGTTGAATTTTAGTGTGGTAAGTTTTAGTGTGGTGAGTTTTAGTGTGGTGATTTTTAGTGTGGTGAGTTTTACTGTTGTGAATTTTAGTGTGTTGAATTTTTGTGTGGTGAGTTTTTGTATGGTGAGTTTGAGTGTGGTGAATTATAGTGTGGTGAGTTTTAGTGTGGTGAATTTTAGTGTGGTGATTTTTAGTGTGGTGAATTGTAGTGGGTGGGTTTTAGTGTGGTGAATTTTAGGGTGAATTTTAGTGTGGTGAGTTTTAGTGTGGTGAATTTTAGTGTGGTGTGTTTTAGTGTGGTGAATTATAGTGGGTGAGTTTTAGTGTGATAAATTTTAGGGTGAGTTTTAGTTTGTTGCATTTTTGTCTGGTGAGTTTTTGTGTGGTGGGTTATAGTGTGGTGAGTTTTAGTGTGGTGAATTTTAGAGTGGTGAGTTTTAGTGTGATGAGTTTTAGTGTGGTGAGTTTTAGTGTGGTAAGTTTTTATGTGGTGAGTTTTAGTGTGGTGAGTTTTAGTGTGGTGAGTTTAGTGTGGTGAATTTTAGTGTGTTGAATTTTAGAGTGGTGAGTTTTTGTGTGGTGAGTTTTAGTGTGGTAAATTTTAGTGTGGTGAGTTTTATTGTGATGAGTTTTAGTGTGGTGAGTTTTTGTGTGGTGAGTTTTAGAGTGGTGAATTTTAGTGTGGTCAATTTTATTGCGGTGAGTTTTAGTGTGTTGAAATTAGAAATTTCAAGAAAATCGTTTTGCATTTTTGCTTTTGCTTTTTTTGTGCTTTTGCTTTTTTGCTTTTAATTTTTTTTTTGTATTTAAGTTTTTTGTTTCATGTTTGTAGCTGGTGAAAGAGTCGAGTTATATCGTATTGAAAGTTTATGTTGTATGGGAGGTGCCACGCTTCTTTATCCAATTCCGCCCATATATAGCCTATCATTCCTTCCAGACCATACCGCATCTGTGGTAAAAATTTCAAGAAAATCGGATCAGCCGTTTAGACGGAGATGCGGAACAAACCAACAAATCGACAAACAGACAAACCAACAAACATTCAGTGTTATTATATTAATGGGATAGGATGATCATCAAGAGAGTTGAGGAGCAAAGGATTCAATTTGAAACTTTGTTGAGGAACTATAATTGTAATTTAAAACTTCGCTATATGAATGAATGTTATTATTAGATGTTTATTTTTTTGGTGGGTATTTTTTTGTTGTAAACAGGTTAAGGCACTGCTATATTAATACATTGACATATATTTAATTCAAGGTCAATTTTACTATAGGAGATATTGTGTTGGATTTTATTCTACAAAATCATGGTCGTTTTATTTGGTTATATGAATGAATGGAGCCATAAGGTTCCATTGGGATCATTTTTTAAATCTTTTTCTATACTATAAGTTTGAAAGATTGAGCATGTTAGAATATTGTTACGAAAAGATGTAATTTGCCCCACTGTGCAAGCATTCAACAATAATAAATGAGACGCAAGACAATTCAGCGCACTAAGCAATGTGTTAGAAAGAGACGGAATATCATTCAGCGTACTGGGCAATGTGCGAGAAAGAGATGGAAGATCACCGCATTAAAACACATGAGTGCGAATGAGATTCCAATAGCATACGTCATTCACGAAACGAGTAGAAGGTTCTCGAAACAGGTCGAAGCTTGTTGAAACGTGGCGAACTGATGCATGCAGTATATAAGGGAGCCGCATCTGAGGTACTTCACTACAGTTGTGATTTGATAGTGAACTAGTGTCTCGTGAGTGAACATTGTTAAGCTTAATTGTATAGATTCAGCAGTTGTTATATGTGATTATTCTTTAAGTTGTTATTAAAATAAATAATATAATAAAGTTAAAACCAAATATTAGTGCTTTTTTATTTTGTACACAATCCAGCGATACGAACTCGTAGAACAGTTTTCCGTAGACTGAATTATCGTAACATTGGTGTCAGAAGTGGGATTGTGATACAAAATGGTTAAATTCGAACAACTTAAAGTCGACCAGCTAAAGAAGGAGCTGGCGATTCATAATCTTCCAACTGTAGGTACGAAAGTAGAGCTACAAAAGCGTCTAATGGAAGAATTAGAGAACCAAGGCATTGACCTCGCAGAGCACGAGTTTGAAGTGGAAGCTGCAACAGCGTCATCGAAAAGTGTGGACACGGAGCAAAAAGTACAGTTCCAAAGTTTTGATATGAGCCAGTTGCTCGGAGCAATACAACAACAGCTCCAAGAAAATTCTAACAAAATGGAACAGAAGCTCCAAGAAAATTCCAACAAAATGGAACAGAAACTTCAAGAAAATTCCAATCAATTTAAAACAGAACTTCTAGAAAATTCCAATCAGCTCAAATTTGACATGAAGCATGAACTTGTAGAAAATTCTAACAAAATAGAACAGAAACTTCAGGGAAATTCTGAACAGCTTCAAAAACATTCTAAGCAACTTCTGGAAGTTTCTAATACTCTACATAGCAAAGTAAATGAACTTGAAGCGCATGTAAATGATGTTGATGATAAAATTCAAAGATTAGAAAATGGTATAGACAAAGAAATCCAGGAAATAAAAAAATATTTGCACGTGTTGCAGATAAATGGACCTACACAGCATGTTGTTAGTGGTACGAGACTAAAATCGCCGATTTACGATGGAACCACAGCGTTCAACATATTCAAGCTGCAATTTGAGACCACGGCTGTAAGTAATCGATGGAATAATGAGGACAGCGTAGCCGCACTTATCGTGGCGCTAAAGGGAGGCGCAGCCGAAGTATTGCAGACTGTTCCAGAAAGTGATCGAAACAGTTATTTAGCGGCACTGCAGCGAAAATATGGCAGTGATCACATGAAACAGATATACCGAATGGAGTTGAAGGGCAGAATGCAACGAAATGGCGAAACTTTGCAGGCGTATGCAGCGGACGTCGAGAGGCTTGCGCATTTGTCGTATGCAGATTCAACGAGTGATTTCATAGAAAAGTGCAAGATCGAAGCGTTTGTTGATGGTATACGCGATCAGAAGACAAAACGTGCAACAGTAATTGCGCCTAAGGTAACATTTACGGAAACGGTTACCATTGCTCTAACACAGGAGACAGCAAATGCGATGTGCCGATCGGGTCCAAAGGCGCGTAGAATTGATGTGGAGAACGATGATTTATTTCAAGTAGTGTGCCAAGCAGTTAAAGCAGGCGTTAAAACCGAACACACATCAGCCAACAAAGACACCCAATTCAAAGGTAAATGTTACAACTGTGATACATATGGGCATATGGCACGTGACTGTCGTAAAAAACGCAAGCGCTCAATAAATAAATCTGCAGATGAACCCAGACATGAAGAAAGACAGGATCATGTTCAAAATAGTGTTAATTTTAATCAAGCTTTAAACTAAAACGAGTCAGATCTGCGGGGCACGATCTGACTACCATAACCGATTACCCCAGAATCTCCATTTCACAAATTGCTCGAAAGTCGAATAGTTTAACTGTCAAGGGGCTAATTGATTGTGTAGCATATATGGTAACGTTGGATACAGGAGCTTCACACTCAATTATAAGAAGTAACCTTGTTAGGGACGAAATAGAGCCGTTTATCGGAATAAGATTGCAAACAGCGACAGGTGAAGAGGCTCCAATCAGAGGAGAAATTACCAAGGAAATCACTATTGGCACTACTACAGTTAAGCATGATTTTATATTGGCGGAAATAGTAGACGAAATAATACTTGGCATGGACTTCATGATAAGAAACGGTTTCACACTAGATTTAACAAGAAAAATTTTGAGTTATGCTAACACGGAGATCCAACCAAACATTGATTGTGACCAGAGCCCGAAAATTAAACAAGTTATTGCTCATAAAAATAGAAAAATACCACCTAATTCAGAAGCAATTGTTTGGGCGAAATTAAATGGAGATTGTGGGATAAGCAAGTTGTGGGTTATAGAAACGAATGATGAGCAATTGAGCAGAAGTAATATTGTTGTCGGAAGAACATTAGTAGAAGCGACAAAGGACAAAGTTGTTCCAATAAGAGTTCTCAACATGGAAAACTCGTCCAAATTCATTAAAAAAGGAACAGTGATAGGCCAGTGTAAAGAGGCATCAGCGATTATAAATTGTGAGTCAAATCCATCAAGGGACTACGGCACATCGCAAATAGATAAACAATCTACTCACAGGTTTATAAATGAGTGGACGAAGGATTTGACTGCCAATGAAAAGAGTCAAGTGCAACAGCTAATTGACAAATATCGGTGTATATTTGCTGAAAAGGGCCAAAAGGATGGCAAAACTGCCATTGTAAAACATCGAATAGACACTGGTGATTCGAACCCAATTCGTCAAGCACCAAGAAGGGTACCACTTGCGAAAAGATACGAAGTATCACATTTGGTTGAAGAAATGCACGCAAATGGCGTGGTGGAACCATCTCAGAGCCCATGGAGTTCACCAGTAGTATTGGATGCGAGTTCTCTCTCAAGTGATCAATGGACAAGAAAAAGTAATCGCATACTACAGTAAAACCTTGTCCAAACCCGAGCGAAATTACTGTGTCAACAGGAGGGAGCTTCTTGCTGTAATTGAAAATGTGAAAAATTTCCATAAGTATCTGTACGGAAAACAGTTTCACTTGAGAACCGATCACGCAGCACTACGATGGTTACTTCAGTTCAAAGATCCGGAAGGCCAAATTGCGCGTTGGATAGAACGATTACAGAGCTACGATTTCTCAATCGAACATCGTAAAGGAGGAAATCATGGAAATGCAGATGCTCTGTCACGACGCCCATATAATCTAGAATGCAGACATTGTTCAAGAGCTGAAGGAAAAGAAAACATAATTGACATTCATTAACTAAATGTTTTGCCCGAAATGTTTTGCCCGGACTTTGGAAGAGTATCTCAGAAAAGTGGTTGATAAAAATCAAAAAGATTGGGATACACACATACCATTATTCCTCATGGCTTATCGGACGGCGTTTCATGATACCACAGCAGCTTCACCATCTAATATTGTTTTTAAAACAAACTTAAGATTACCTGCGGATTTAAAGAATGGTGCGAGTCCTTCAGCTGGAATTCCTATTCACTATTATGTTTCCAGGAAAAGTGAAGAAATGAACGAAGTGCATCAGTTTGTAAGGCAGCGTACACAATTTGCGAGTGATAAGATGAAGGCCAGAAACGACTTGCGCACAAATTCAGAGAGATTTACGGAAGGAGAACTTGTTTTGCTCTATAACCCACAAAGGAAGAAAGGCTTATCCCCTTAGTTACAAACACACTGGGAAGGACCATATAAGATTATTAAAAGAATTAATGATATAGTGTATCGGATTCAGAATACTTCGGCCGTCAGACGAAAAATGAAAGTAGTATATTTAGAAAGGTTGGCGCGGTATAGAGAGAGAGAGGATTAACATCTGTTCGGGACGAACAGATTTTGGTGGAGGGCAGTGTTACGAAAAGATGTAATTTGCCCCACTGTGCAAGCATTCAACAATAATAAAAGAGACGCAAGACAATTCAGCGCACTAAGCAATGTGTTAGAAAGAGACGAAATATCATTCAGCGTACTGGGCAATGTGCGAGAAAGTGATGGAATATCACCGCATTAAAACACATGAGTGCGAATGAGATGCCAATAGCATACGTCATTCACGAAACGAGTAGAAGGTTCTCGAAACAAGTCGAAGCTTGTCGAAACGTGTCGAACTGATGCATGCAGCATATAAGGGAGCCGCATCTGAGGTACTTCACTTCAGTTGTGATTTGATAGTGAACTAGTGTGTCTCGTGAGTGAACATTGTTAAGCTTAATTGTATAGATTCAGCAGTTGATATAAGTGATTATTCTTTAAGTTGTTATTTAAATAAATAAAGTTAATTAATACTAGTGGAAATAATACTAGTTAAAACCAAATATTAGTGCGTTTTTATTTTGTACACAATCCAGCGATACGAACTCGTAGAACAGTTTTCCGTAGACTGAATTATCGTAACAATATGTTTATTTTTATACAGTTTTTTTGCCTTGAGATTCCTTTCATTTACTCTCTTTAAAATTTTAATTGAGTATATTTATACTAATGGAATTCACTTTTTAACTCATTTTCTAAAGATATCCATTATATATAAATGAATCGAAATATTAATTAAATTTATTCATCGTCTACATTACAATTTGATAGGAACAGAAAAAAATATGGTAAGATTGTCTTTTTTTAATTTTTTTTTTATTCACTAATTTATGTATTTATATTATTTTAAGGATTTCGCTGAAATTATTAGTTTAGCAAAAGGAAACCTCTCTACATACATTAGAGTAGATGACTTGCCCATTGATCAGGAATTCAGGATATCTAAATTTGATTGGAAAAACATAATTAATGGAACAAAATTAATTGTACATCTAACAGACAATAGATGGTTTTATCTACCAGCAAGAATTTCTAGAAAAGTTAAAACCGATGATCCATATTTATATAATACTAGCTGGACTCGTGCCAAGATTTTGTGAATTAAAAGATATGGAGCGATTTTATTAATATAAAGAAACATTTTTATTATTTATAGCTGGACCCGTGCACGACTCGTGCCAAGATTTTGTGAATTCAAAGATATGGAGCGATTTTATTAATGTAAAAAACATTTTTATTATTTATAGCTGGACCCGTGCACGACTCGTGTCAAGATTTTGTAAATTCAAAGATATGGAGCGATTTTATTAATATAAAAAACATTTTTATTATTTATATGAGGGGCCCGTGCTTAGCTGTTGAAGTTTTTTTTATTGGTTTTGTAAATGTGGTGTGGATGTAGTAATCAAATAATAACTCTCCGCCATAACAACTTTTCTCAAAGACAATTCTTTCTCAGACTGCGCTTCCCCTTAGAATTCTCCCCGTAAAACATTTCGCCGTAGAATTCTTCCCAGTAGAAATATTCCCCGTAAAATTCTTCCCCATAGAGCGCTTTCCCGTAGAATTATTCCCGGTAGAAATCTTCCCGTAGAATTCTTCCCGTAGAATTCATCCCGGTAGAATTGCTCCCTGTAGAATTATTTCCCGGAGAATTTTTCCCCGTAGAGTTTTTCATAGTAGATGCTTTAGTGTGGTGAATTTTAGTTTGTTGAATTTTAGTGTGGTAAGTTTTAGTGTGGTGAGTTTTAGTGTGGTGATTTTTAGTGTGGTGAGTTTTACTGTTGTGAATTTTAGTGTGTTGAATTTTTGTGTGGTGAGTTTTTGTGTGGTGAGTTTGAGTGTGGTGAATTATAGTGTGGTGAGTTTTAGTGTGGTGAATTTTAGTGTGGTGATTTTTAGTGTGGTGAATTGTAGTGGGTGGGTTTTAGTGTGGTGAATTTTAGGGTGAATTTTAGTGTGGTGAGTTTTAGTGTGGTGAATTTTAGTGTGGTGTGTTTTAGTGTGGTGAATTATAGTGGGTGAGTTTTAGTGTGATAAATTTTAGGGTGAGTTTTAGTTTGTTGCATTTTTGTGTGGTGAGTTTTTGTGTGGTGGGTTATAGTGTGGTGAGTTTTAGTGTGGTGAATTTTAGAGTGGTGAGTTTTAGTGTGATGAGTTTTAGTGTGGTGAGTTTTAGTGTGGTAAGTTTTAATGTGGTGAGTTTTAGTGTGGTGAGTTTTAGTGTGGTGAGTTTAGTGTGGTGAATTTTAGTGTGTTGAATTTTTGTGTGGTGAGTTTTTGTGTGGTGAGTTTTAGTGTGGTAAATTTTAGTGTGGTGAGTTTTAGTGTGATGAGTTTTAGTGTGGTGAGTTTTTGTGTGGTGAGTTTTAGAGTGGTGAATTTTAGTGTGGTCAATTTTATTGTGGTGAGTTTTAGTGTGTTGAAATTAGAAATTTCAAGAAAATCGTTTTGCATTTTTGCTTTCGCTTTTTTTGTGCTTTTGCTTTTTTGCTTTTAATTTTTTTTTTGTATTTAAGTTTTTTGTTTCATGTTTGTAGCTGGTGAAAGAGCCGAGTTATATCGTATTGAAAGTTTATGTTGTATGGGAGGTGCCACGCTTCTTTATCCAATTGCGCCCATATATAGCCTTTCATTCCTTCCAGCCTTTCATACCGCATCTGTGGTAAAAAATTCAAGAAAATCGGATCAGCCGTTTAGAAGGAGATGCGGAACAAACCAACAAATCGACAAACAGACTAACCAACAAACATTCAGATTTATTATATTAATAGGATAGGATGATCATCAAGAGAGTTGAGGAGCAAAGGATTCAATTTGAAACTTTGTTGAGGAACGATAATTGTAATTTAGAACTTCGCTATATGAATGAATGTTATAATTAGATGTTTATTTTTTTGGTGGGTAGTTTTTTGTTGTAAACAGGTTAAGGCACTGCTGTATTAATACATTGACATATATTTAATTCAGGGTCAATTTTATTATAGGGGATATTGTGGTGGATTTTATTCTACAAAATCATGGTCGTTTTATTTGGTTATATGAATGAATGGAGCCATTGGGATCATTTTTTAAATCTTTTTCTATACTATAAGTTTGAAAGATTGAGCATGTTAGAATATGTTTATTTTTATATAGTTTTTTTGTCTTGAGATTCCTTTCATTTACTCTCTATAAAATTTTAATTGAGTATATTTATACTAATGGAATTCACTTTTTAACTCATTTTCAAGAGATATCCATTATATATAAATGAATCGAAATTTGAATTAAATTTATTCATCGTCTACATTACAATTTGATAAGAACAGAAAAAAATATGGTAAGATTGTCTTTTTTTAATTTTTTTTTTATTCACTAATTTATGTATTTATATTATTTTAAGGATTTCGCTGAAATTATTAGTTTAGCAAAAGGAAACCTCTCTACATACATTAGAGTAGATGACTTGCCTATTGATCAGGTATTCAGGATATCTAAATTTGATTGGAAAAACATAATTAATGGAACAAAATTAATTGTACATCTAACAGACAATAGATGGTTTTATCTACCAGCAAGAATTTCTAGAAAAGTTAAAACCGATGATCCATATTTATATAATACTAGCTGGACTCGTGCCAAGATTTTGTGAATTAAAAGATATGGAGCGATTTTATTAATATAAAGAAACATTTTTATTATTTATAGCTGGACCCGTGCACGACTTGTGCCAATATTTTGTGAATTCAAAGATATGGATCGATTTTATTAATGTAAAAAACATTTTTATTATTTATAGCTGGGCCCGTGCACGACTCGTGCCAAGATTTTGTAAATTCAAAGATATGGAGCGATTTTATTAATATAAAAAACATTTTTATTATTTATATGAGGGGCCCGTGCTTAGCTGTTGAAGTTTTTTTATTGGTTTTGTAAATGTGGTGAATTTTTGTGTAGTAAGTTTTTGTGTGGTGAGTTTAAATGTGGTGTGTTTTAGTGTGGTGTGTAGTAGTGTGTTCTTTCATTTTTTTGTTTTTCCTATAGTTTGGATTGTAGTGTTATGTGATTGGTTTTGTTTTTGCATTTTTGCTTTTGCTTTGGTGCTTTTGCTTTTTTTTTTTTGTATTTGAGTTTTTTGTTTCATCGTAGCTGGTGAAAGTGCCGAGTTATATCGTACTTTTAGTGTCGTGAATTATAGTGTGGTGGGTTTTAGTGTGGTAAATTTTTGTGTGGTGAGTTTAAATGTGGTGAATTTTAGTGTGGTGAGTTTTAGTGTGATGAGTTTTAGTGTGATGAGTCTTAGTGTGGTGAGTTTTAGTGTGTTTTCCCATTTTTTTGTTTTTCGTATAGTTTGGATTGTAGTTTTATGTGATTGGTTTTGTTTTTGTATTTTGCTTTTAATTTTTTTTTTGTATTTGAGTTTTTTGTTTCATCGTAGCTGGTGAAAGTGCCGAGTTATATCGTATTGAAAGTTTTGGTTGTATGGGAGGTGCCACGCCTCTTTGTCCAATCCCGCTCATATATAGCCTATCATTCCTCCCAGACCATCTGTGGTAAAAATTTCAAGAAAATTGGATCAGCCGTTTAGACGGAGAAGCGGAAAAAACGTACAAATGTACAAACGAACAAACAGATTTATTATATTAATAGGATGCATGTTATGAAGGCATGCATCCGTAAAGAAATAATGTTCTAGTACTAGAATTTAGCACTAACATTTTTATTATTTATATGAGGAGCCGGTGCTTAGCTGTTGAAGTTTTTTTTATTGTTTTTATAAATGTAGTAACCAAATAATAACTCTCCGCCATAACAACTTTTCTCAAAGACAATTCTTTCTCAGACTGCGCTTCCCCTTAGAATTCTCTCCGTAGAACATTTCGCCGTATAATTCTTCCCAGTAGAAATATTCCCCGTAAAATTCTTCCCCATAGAACGCTTTTCCGTAGAATTATTCCCGGTAGAAATCTTCCCGTAGAATTCTTCCCGGTAGAATTGTTCCCTGTAGTATTATTTTCCGTAGAATTTTTCCCCGTAGAGTTTTTCTCAGTAGATGCTTTAGTGTGGTGAATTTTAGTGTGTTGAATTTTAGTGTGGTGAGTTTTAGTGTGGTGAGTTTTAGTGTGGTGAGTTTTAGTGTGGTGAATTTTAGTGTGTTGAATTTTTGTGTGGTGAGTTTTTGTGTGGTGAGTTTTAGTGTGGTGAATTATAGTGTGGTGAGTTTTAGTGTGGTGAATTTTAGTGTGGTGAGTTTTAGTGTGGTGAATTATAGTGGGTGGGTTTTAGTGTGGTGAATTTTAGGATGAATTTTAGTGTGGTGAGTATTAGTGTGGTGAGTTTTAGTGTGGTGAATTTTAGTGTGTTGCATTTTTGTGTGGTGAGTTTTTGTGTGGTGGGTTTTAGTGTGGTGAATTTTAGTGTGGTGAGTTTTAGTGTGATGAGTTTTAGTGTGGTGAGTTTTAGGCTGAATTTTAGTGTGGTAAGTTTTAGTGTGGTGAATTGTAGTGTGGTGAGTTTTAGTGTGGTGAATTATAGTGTGTTATTTTAGTGTGTTGCATTTTTGTGTGGTGAGTTTTTGTGTGGTGAGTTTTTGTGTGGTGAGATTTAGTGTTGTAAATGTTAGTGTGGTGAGTTTTAGTGTGATGAGTTTTAGTGTGGTGAGTTTTAGTGTGGTGAGTTATAGTGTGGTCAATTTTATTGTGGTGAGTTTTAGTGTATTGAAATTAGAAATTTCAAGAAAATCGTTTTGTATTTTTGCTTTTGCTTTTTTTTGTGCTTTTGCTTGTTTGCTTTTAATTTTGTTTTTGTATTTGAGTTTTTTGTTTCATGTTCGTAGCTGGTGAAAGAGCCGAGTTATATCGTATTGAAAGTTTATGTTGTATGGGAGGTGCCACGCTTCTTTATCCAATTGCGCCCATATATAGCCTTTCATTCCTTCCAGCCTTTCATACCGCATCTGTGGTAAAAAATTCAAGAAAATCGGATCAGCCGTTTAGACGGAGATGCGGAACAAACCAACAAATCGACATACAGACAAATCAACAAACATTCAGATTTATTATATTAATAGGATAGGATGATCATCAAGAGAGTTGAGGAGCAAAGGTGAGTTTTAGTGTGTGGTGAGTTTTAGTGTGGTGAATTTTTATGTGTTGAATTTTTGTGTGGTGAGTTTTGTGTGATGCGTTTTAGTGTGGTGAATTTTAGTGTGATGAGTTTAAGTGTGATGAGTTTTGGTGTGGTGAGTTTTAGTGTACTGAGTTTTAGTGTGGTGAGTTTTAGTGTGGTGAGTTTTAAAATAATAATAAAAGTTTGGTGCTACAGTCCTGTATAGAACTTCGGCCGAGCTCTCTCACCATTTTGAGCTGTGCGTGTTATATTTGTACTCAAAGTGGTGGGACCTACAGTTTATTGTCGAATCCGAACGGTGGGTGAGAGCTTTTCATAGGCAATGGTTTTACTCTCATAGGTTTGCCATTTACTGACCTGAAGTAGCGCGATATAGAAAAATGTTTCTATGAAAAGATGTTGTTAGCCGCAGTCCAGCTTTGAACCGGGGACCTTTCGGCTCGCAGTCCAACGCACTAACCACTGAGCTACCGCGGTGGTGAGTTTTAGTGTGGTGAATTTTAGTGTGTTGAATTTTTGTGTGGTGAGTTTTTGTGTGGTGAGTTTTAGTGTGGTGAATTTTAGTGTGGTGAGGTTTAGTGTGATGAGTGTTAGTGTGGTGAGTTTTAGTGTGGTGAGTTTTAGTGTGGTGATTTTTAGTGTGGTGAATTTTATTGTGGTGAGTTTTAGTGTGTTGAAATTAGAAATTTCAAGAAAAACGAATCAGCTGTTTAGACGGAGAAGCGGAACAAAAGTGTTTGCTTTTGTTTTTGTATTTTTGCTTTTGTTTTGTGCTTATGCTTTGTTGCTTTTAAATTTTTGTTTTGTATTTGAGTTTTTTGTTTCATGTATTTTGTTTCAGTGCCGAGTTATATCGTATTGAAAGTTTAGGTTGTATGGGAGGTGCCACGCCTCTTTGTCCAAACCCGCCCATATACAGCCTATCATTCCTTCCAGACCATACCGCATCTGTGGTAAAAATTTCAAGAAAATCGGATCAGCCGGTTAAACGGAGATGAGGAACAAACCAACAAATCGACAAACAGACAAACCAACAAACACTCAGATTTATTATATTAATAGGATAGGATAAATAAGAAGAATTGGTCTATTATTTTTCGAGGACGACAATCAGAAGTAATGGGGATGGCTCTATTCGATTTACGTTATAAATAAAAACGTATCAATATACTTACTTTTAAAAATATTCATTTTTAAATAAAATATTTAAATATATACATATTGTTTCATTTATTTATTCTTAAAACGATTTGAAACAATATAACAAATTATTAATAAAACTTATTTTTGCATTATCTGCTCAAAACTGAGTAGAGTGTTTAATAAAATATTATCATAATCATCGTCCATTAAATTACAATAATGACGATCCGCATTTAACATCCTCGGATCGTCCAAGTTAAGATACAGATCATCTAGTCCATCATCTAACAAACCTTCCCTAATTCCAAGATATATTAAATTTACTGGCGGGAGTGTTACGACTTTTAGTATTTCAATTTGAGGATTTGCTGTCAATAAAATTATTATTATTAATATAATATAATTTTAAAAATATATTTAATTATTTACTTACAAGTATAAGTTTTAGGCTTTTTTATACAAAAAATTATGTTTTCGCAGGATATGCCTTTTCAAGTTGCTTATAGTCGAGAATTTTAAATGGGGACAAAATTGACACTCCATTTTTTTAATGTTGATATATTAAAAGTGTGAAAACGAGTAAAATTTATTATTATATCCATTGTATAGAACACCTATATATGTATATCAAAGTATGTAATATGATATATATTGAACTGAATATAAAAATTTTAATTCAGCAAAATTTAATGTATAAGTAGTGAAATACACCGGAAATCAATACATTAAAACTGCAGTAACACATCTTTACTGCAACACTGCACTGAATTTTTTTTTTTTGTTAAATAATTCCTGTAAAATTTGAAGTTTAATAATAATTTAAGTTAGTGTTCGTTTGTTTGCAACTTCGAGAACTATTTAAAAATTAAAAAATGTTTATCTGTACCAACAGTCCTTCGCGAAAAACTATAATTTAAAGAGACAATACATGAGAATACAAAGTTTAGCTGCTTAAAGTGTAGTAAATCTTTTAGCAGAGCAAATACTTTAAAACATCATTCCTGTCAACATTTTCAAGAGGAAATTCCTTCAAAACAAGGAAAATATGAGGATTTGCTGAATAATGATTATGAAATCGCATCAACATCATCATCGGTGATCCGTTACTGTGAGAACTGTAATGTTACAGTTCACAAATCCATGTGGAGAGGCCATTTAAGATCTACAGCGTATAAGAGAGCATCAGAGATTGAAGATATAGATGGATTTAAATTAGTACAACGTGGGTCGGTTTTGGCCGCTGAGATGAAGCCGCGCCAGTCGGATCTGCTTTGCGCGCGCTGAAGCCAGTTAGAAATACCAAGCGTTGCCAGGTTGTCCTCAACTTGGTCTTTCCAACGCAGACACCCTCTTCTACGCTGTCAACTTTCGAGTTTCGATTCAAGCACCTTCTTCGCTGGAGTGTTTTCATCCATTCTTGCGAAGCCGCTGGATCTTGATGCGCTTGACTATGTCAATGTCGTCGAATAACTCATACAGCTCGTGATTCATCCTGATTTGATACTCGCTAGCAAAGCAGATAGGGCCAAAGATTTTACGGAGAATCTTTCTCTCGAACGCGGTTGAGGCCAACGTCCATGTTTCTGCACCATAAAGTATGATGAGTGACTTGTAGAGCGTTATTTTTGTCAGGCGAGGGAGGGCTCTGCTTCTCAATTGCCTACTGAGCCCAAAGTAGCACCTGTTGGCAAGAGTTATTCTCCGTTTGATCTCCAGGCTGACGTCGTTGTTGCTGTTTACGCTGGATCCCAGATAGACGAAGTCCTTTGTCCAAGCTTTTTGTCCAAGACGCACGGACTCTTTTTGCTTGTTGACACAAGGAACTTCGTCTTGTCCTCGTTCACCGCTAGGCCCATTCGACGCGACTCTTTCTCCAATCTGGAGAATGCTGCGCTGACTGCTCGTGTGCTCCTGCCAATGATATCAATATCCTCGGCATATGCGAGCAGCATGACACTTTTGTTGAGGATAGTGCCGCTTTGACGGAGTTCGGCAGCTCGAACTATTTTCTCCATCAATAAGTTAAAAAAGTCGCACGATATGGAGTCACCCTGTCTGAAACCTCGTTCGGTATGAAATGGCTCGGAGAGGTCTTTTCCTATTCTCACTGAGCAAAGTGTGTTGCTCAGGGTCATCCTGCAAAGCCTTATAAGTTTCGCAGGTATACCGAACTCAGACATTGCGGCGTATAATCGTTGCCTTATCGGAGTGTCGAAGGCGGCTTTATAGTCGACTAATAGGTGTTAGGTGTCGATCTGTTTTTCTAGGGTCTCTTCCTGGATTAGGCGCAATGTGAAAATCTGGTCTATGGTGGACTTTCCAGGTCTGAAGCCGCACTGATAAGGTCCAATCATTCTGTTGACGATGGGTTTCAGTCTTTCACATAATACGCTCGATAGAACCTTGTATGCGATATTGAGTAGGCTGATCCCACGGTAGTTGGCGCAGATAGTGGGATCCCCTTTCTTAAGGATTGGGCAGAGTACACTGAGGTTCCAGTCACTTGGCATGCTTTCATCCGACCATATTCTGCTTACGAGCTCGGGCATGCTCTCTATTAGCTCTTCGCCTCCGGTCTTAAACAATTCAGCGGGCAGGCCATCAGCACCTGCGGCTTTGTTGTTTTTCAGCCGAGCAATGGCTGTTCTGACCTCGTCATGGTCGGGTGGCGGAATCTCAACGTCGTCATCAAGTACTGGGGTTGCCGGGTTTACTTCTCTATCGGTGGAATTGCGGTCATCATCACCGGTCAGCAGTCTAGAGAAGTGATCCCTCCATATTTTCAGTGTGCTCTGGATATCTGGTACTAGATTTCCGTTCTCATCTTTACAAGAAGAGGCTCCGGATTTTGAACCTCCGGCCAGGCGTCTTATTTTCTCGATATTAATAAAGGATACATAATTGTATACCTTAATTTTAAAGTTCTTAATTATGCTGAACCGCCCCACCCTCAGAATATTATTCACATATCAGAAATTTACGTCCCCATAATTTAAAAAAATTATATAAAAGTATTAAAATCTAATAAAAAAAATTAGAAAAATAAAAGTGGTCGGACCACGCTTTTATTTACAATTTTGTAAGACCTTTATTTTATAGATTTGATTTTAATAATTTACGGCTAAAATTTCCACTTCGAATACTCGGGAAATAATGTAAAAAAATGTGGGCGGATCACGCCCATTTCTGACCCACATGTTTTTTGGTGAATTCTAAATATACGTTTTAAATTTTATAATTATATCTTGAATAGTTTTCGAGGTATTAGTTCGTAAAGAGTTATATAAAAAATGCCTTGTATGGGAGGTGGGCGTGTCCATTGACCGATTTAGTTCATTTTTAAACTCATTTCCTACTTTTGGCTAAAAAATATTCTGACCAAATTTTATCGCATTCTGACAAGTATTTCTCAAGTTTCCTTGTATACGGACAGCAATACAGACAGCAGACGGACAGACAGACGGACATAGCTAAACGGACTCGGGATGCTGATCAAGAACATATATACTTTTCCATACCGGCCACGCCTCCTAAGAGGCGTTACAATATCTGCACAAACTTAATATACCCTGTACCTTATAGGTGTAGGGTATAATAAAATATGTGAGTACATATTACCAAATGATGATGAAAGACTAATTAATCCACATGAAAGTCTAATTAATCCACATGAATAATTCGATCAAATAAGAAATAAAATTAAAAATTTACTGAAAAGAATTAAATAAGAAAATATCTTTCAAATTGAATGCGGGGATCTCTGCTGACTACATACGTCCTTCAAAAATTTCTGTCGAAGATGATGACGTTTAAACTAAGCACTTTTTACATATAACAAAACCACTAACAATATTAACCAAAGATATAGCCGCGGTAGCTCAGTGGTTAGTGCGTTGGACTGCGAGCCGAAAGGTCCTCGGTTCAAGCTTGGACTGGGGCTAACAACATCTTTTCATAGAAACATTTTCTATACCGCGCTACCTCTCGGCAGTAAATGGCAAAGCTCCGAGAGTAAAAACATTGCCTATGAAAAGCTCTCACCCGCCGTTCGGATTCGGCAATAAACTGTAGGTCCCACCACTTTGAGTACAAATATAACACGCACAGCTCAAAATGGTGAGAGAGCTCGGCCGAAGTTCTTATAGAACTGTAGTGCCAAACTATTATTAATATTGAAGATGTAATGTTAAATATTGAAGAATTGTTAAGAATTGATAAGTGAATATAGCCCATTAAATGGTTTATCATAGCAGAAATTGCCAGCATACATAGAACAAAGAAAGGCATGTATTAATATACAAAACAGTGATATTTTCTGCTTTAAGTGGGCTATTATTGCTGCAATAGTTAATATAAAAATAAAAAAATTATCCCTATCGCATTAATTCATATACTATTTCCGATATAACAGCAGAGGAAATTAATGAGAATGGTATAAATTTGATATTTAGAGGATTAGACTTCCCTCATTCTATAAAGAATACAAAAATATTTGAGCTAAACTATTCCATTATCATCAATATTTTCATGTATAATGAAAAGGCAAATGGAAAATGCGGAATTTTGGGGCCTATTTATCACACAGAAAAATAAAAAAGTACACATATCAATTTACTATTTTGTGACAGTGAAGAAAATACTCACTATGTCTGGATAAAAGATCTGAGTAGATTAATAAGCGGTCAGGGACGAAAAAGATCCCACAAAATGTATATTTGTAATGGATGTATTCTACAATTTACATCTATAAAGTCTCTTGATGCACACAAATCATCATGTAAAAAAAAATTACTTATTTGCCCAAGGAAAATGATTCTACACTAGCATTTAAAGCCTACGAAAAAATCATCCCAGTTGGATATACTTTTTATATGGATTTTGAATCGATTCTGGAACCGATTAATGGCTGTACAAATAACCCAGAAAATATGTACACAACGAATATTCAGAAGCATATACCGTGCGCATGTATTTGAAAGGGTCATATGATGATCGCTTTGATAAGCTAGAAAATTATACAGGTGAACACAAGAAAAAAAAATAATAATTTAAAAAAAAAATAATAATAATAAAAATAAAAAACGATAATATTAATTCTTTTGTTTATAGGTCCTGAATGTTCGAGAGTTATGATAAAATGTTTAGTTGCGAAAGCGACGCAAATATATTGGAATGTTTTCTCCACGATGATGCTAATGAAGATAACTGACCAGGAAATGAAGGAGTTCCATCAATCAACAATCTGCTGAATATGTAAAAGTAATAATATTATTATAAAAGTACGGCATCATTGTCATTTTACCGGAAAGTATTTAGGATCTGCTCATACAGAATGTAATTTGAAAGAAAAAAGAAATAAATTCTTTCCGGTAATAACACATAATTTATCCAAATATGATCTTCATTTATTTATAAAAAATTTAAACGAAGTCGAGGGAGCTATAGATATTATACCTCTTAATAAAGAGGTATTTATATCTATAACAAAAACTATAAATTTGACTAAAGATCATAGTTTTCAACTTAAATTTATAGATTCATTTAGATTTTTACCTAGCAGCATTTAGAAATTGGTGCACACTCTAAATGACGAGTAAATTCCATGTAACTAAAAAGGTTTTTAACAATAATTCTTATAAGATATTTTATAGAAAAGGTGTTTTTCCTTATGATTATTTAGATAGCTTTAATAGGTTAAAAGAAAACCAATTACCTGTTAAAGATAAGTATTTTAATAGATTAATTAATGAAGAGTGTTCTGAAAAATTTTAAATTGTAAATCTTTAAAAGATTATTTAGAAGTATACCTAAAGTGTGATGTTGTCTTACTTGCGGATGTTTTCGAGAATTTTAGAAAAATTTGTCTTAAAATTTATGAGATTGGTTATGCGATGTCACAGCCATTACCTTTTAAGGAATTTAGACTTTTAGAGCCATATGAAATTAATGAGTTTACTATTGAAAAACTTAAATCTATTAATGAACATTCTTCTTAAGTATATATTTTTGAAGTAGACTTAGAATATCCTTATTCAATTCATAATTTACATAATGATTTTCCGTCTTGTCCAGTAACTAAAACACCACCTTCTTGCAATTCTAATTCTAAAAAACTTATAGCAGATCTTAATAATAAGAATAGGTATAAAATACGTTATAAAATGCTTCAAGAATGTATAAAAAATGGTCTAATTTAAAAAAAAAGTATTGTTTCGATTATTTAGTCTACGGAAAACTGTTATACAAGTTTGTATCCCTGGATTGTGTACAAAATAAAAACACTCTTATGTTTGGTTTAAATTATAACAATTAACTTTATTAATTCACTTTAATAAAAAAACTTTATAATATAATAATAGTTTGGCGCTACAGTCCTGTACAGAACTTCGGCCGAGCTCTCTCACAATTTTGAGCTGTGCGTGTTATATTTGTACTCAAAGTGGTGGGACCTACAGTTTATTGCCGAATCCGAACGGTGGGTGAGAGCTTTTCATAGGCAATGGTTTTACTCTCGTAGGTTTGCCATTTACTGACGAGAGGAAGCGCGGTAAAGAAAAATGTTTCTATGAAAAGATGTTGTTAGCCCCAGTCCAGGCTTGAACCGGGACCTATCGACTCGCAGTCCAGCGCACTAACCACTGAGCTACCGCGGCTACTAATCAAGTTAACTAATAACAAATTCTAACAACTGCTGCAAGGCCACTATTTAACTTGACATTGATCACACACGAGATGCACTCGACTACTTCCAATCACTACTGAAGTGCTGTACCTCAGATGCGGCTCCCTTATATACTGCATGCATCAGTTCGACACGTTTCGACAAGCTTCGACTTGTTTCGAGAACCTTCTACTCGTTTCGTGAATGACGCATGCTTTTGGCATCTCATTCGCACTGATGTGTTTTAATGTGTAGATCTTCCCTCTCTTTCTCGCACATTGCTTTGTACGCTGAATGATCCTCCCTCTCTTTCTAACACATTGCTTAGTGCGCTGAATTGTCTTGCGTCTCATTTATTATTGTTGATTGCTTGCACAGTGGGGCAAATTACCTCTTTTTGAAACAGTACATAGAATTTTAGAGTTTTCTCAAAGTTGTTGGCTTAAAAAGTATATAGATCTGAATACATTAATGAGGTCTAAAGCTACCAATGAGTTTGATTTTTTTTTTATAAATTAATGAATAATTCAGATTATGGCAAAACTATGGAAAATGACGAAAATAGAAGAAATGTAAACATTTGTTGTCATTGGGAGAATAATGGTAAGGTTATAGGACCAGATCGATAATTGCAAATCCAGCATTCCATAGCAGAACTAATATTAATGAAAATATGATAGTAATAGAATCAAAAGTTCTTTAAGTTAAGTTAAATAAACCCATTTATACAGGATTTTGTGTATTGGATTTATCGAAATGGAAAATGTACGACTTTTATTATAATTACATAAAATCTAAATTTAATACTAAAGTAAGATTAGCTTATACGGACACAGATTTTCTTATAGTTGAGATTAAAACAAATGATTTCTATAAATACATTTATGAAGATGTTGAAAAAACTGATCCATCAAATTATATTTTTGACACTTCTTTATGAGTATCCTAATATATATGGTTATCATCAAAATAATTGTAAAGTTTTGAGATTGATGAAAGATGAAAATAATGGCAAAATAATGAAAGAAATAATATGTATTAAACCCAAAACATACTTTTTCACTGTTGAAAATGATATACCAACAACAAAAGCAAAAAAGTTTTATTTATATAAATATAAAATTTAAAAAATCAATCATTTACATTATTGGCTGAACTTACAATGAGTAAAGAAGTTCTTGTAAATGAATTGCATAGACAAGCAAGAAGAAACGGCGTAGGTTTATTCAAAAGGGTATTTCATTTACTTGGCAAATCGATCTTGTAGAAATGATATTAATAAAGGATATAAATATTTACTGTTATAGATGTTTTTTCTAAATACGCATATGCTTTACCTGTTAAAACAAAAAGTGGGATCGATGAAACCTTAGCTATGCAAAATATTCTAGAAAAAAATAGGAAAAAATGCCCAATAATATTCAATCTGATCATGGTAAAGAATTTTTCAATTCCAATTTTAAAAAAATTAATGAAAAATTTTGAAATAAACCATTATCATACATTTTCTAATATGAAGGCTTCAATAATTGAAAGGTTTAATAGAACTTTTAAAATTTTAATGTGGAAAGACTTTAGTCTTCCAGGGAATTATAAATGGTTAAACTTGATTACAAAAAATATCAATATATATAATAATATGTATCATCGTAGTATTAAAATGTCTCCAAAAAATGTCAATAAATCTAATCAACAATTAATTTTAAATACAGTTTACAATCATATTAAAACATTTAATTGTCCGTTTGTTGGTTTGTCCGTTTGTTGGTTTGTTTGTTCTGCTTCTCGGTCTAAACGGCTGATCCGATTTTCTTGAAGGAATGATAGGCTATATATAGGCGGGATTGGACAAAGAGGCGTACGAGGTACAACCTAAACTTTCAATACGATATAACTCGGCACTTTCACCAGCTACGAACATGAAACAAAAAACAAAAATACAAAAAAAAAAAAATTAAAAACAAAAAAGCAAAAGCACAAAACAAAAGCAAAAATACAAAAACAAAAGCAATCACGTTTTTTCCGCTTCTCCGTCTGATCCGATTTTCTTGAAATTTTTACCACGGATGCGGTATGGTCTGGAAGGAATGATAGGCTATATATGGGTGGGATTGGGCGAAGAGGCGTGGCACCACACTAAATCTCACCACAATAAAATTCACCACCCTAAAATTCACCACACTAAAATTCACCACACTAAAGCTCACCACACTAAAACTCACCACACAAAAACTCACCACACAAAAATTAAACACACTAAAATTCACCACACTAAAACTCACCACACTAAAACTCACCACACTGAAATTGACCACACTAAAACTCACCACTCTAAAACTCACGACACTTAAACTCATCACACTAAAATTCACCACATTAAAACTCACCACACTAAAATACACCACACTAAAACTCACCACACTAAAATTCACCACACTAAAATTCACCACACTAAAATTCACCACACTAAAACTCACCACACTTAGACTAATAATATAATAGTTTGGCACTACAGCTCTATAAGAACTTAGGCCGAGCTCTCTCACCATTTTGAGCTGTGCGTGTGATATTTGTACTCAAAGTGGTGGGACCTACAGTTAATTGCCGAATCCGAACTCAAAATTCACCACACTAAAACTTACCACACTAAAATTCACAACACCAAAATTCACCTCACCAAAACTCACCACACTAAAATTCACCACACTTAAACTCACCACACTAAAATTCACCACACTAAAACCCAACACACTATAATTCACCACACTAAAACACACCACAATAAAATTCACCACACTAAAACTCACCACACTAAAACTCAACACCCTCAAATTAACCACACTAAAACTCACCACACTAAAATTCACCCTAAAATTCACCACAATTAAACCCACCACACTATAATTCACCACACTAAAACTCACCACACTAAAACTCACCACACAAATACTCACCACACAAAAATTCAACACCCTCAAATTAACCACACTAAAACTCACCACACTAAAATTCACCCTAAAATTCACCACAATAAAACCCACCACACTAAAACTCACCACACTAAAATTCACCCTAAAATTCACCACAATAAAACCCACCACACTATAATTCACCACACTAAAACTCACCACACTAAAATTCACCACACTAAAACTAACCACACTATAATTCACCACACTAAAACTTACCACACTAAAACTCACCACACCAAAACTCACCACACTAAAACTCACCATACTTAAACTCACCACACCAAAACTCACCACACTAAAACTCACCACACTAAAACTCACCACACTTAAACTCACCACACCAAAATTAACCACACCTAAACTCACCACACCGAAACTCACCACATTCAAACCCACCACACTAAAACTTCTACTGGGAAAAACTCTACGGGAAAGAATTTTACCGGGATGAATTCTACAGGAAGAATTCTACGGGAAAGCGTTCTATGGGGAAGAATTTTACGGGGAAGATTTCTACTGGGAATAATTCTACGGGGAAGCGCAGTCTAAGAAAGAATTGTCTTTGAGAAAGTTGTTTTGGTGGAGAATTATTATTTTGTTACCACATTTATAAAACCAATAATAAAAACTTCAACAGCTAAGCATGTTTTTTATATTATAATAAAATCGCTCCATATCTTTGAATTCACAAAATCTTGGCACGTGTCATGCACGTCCAGCTAGTAATTTATATATTAATGATATTTTAGCTGTGCATTATTTTAAAAGTATTTTTAAGTTTCCTACAATAAAAAAAAAATAATAATGAAACAATTTAATAAAAATAAATTATAAATTTGTCTTTTTATTTCTATTTATAAAATTTTACAAACTCATTGAATATAGTATTATAAAAAAAATAATGATTAATAATATGTAATAAACAATTATTTTGTATATTTTATTCTATAATATAATTTAATTAGTTTATCAATATCTTTACATTCCTTGTCATAATAATAGCAACCACATGTATCTGGTCCATCCGTTACGTCATCCGTGAATTGTTAGCATTTTTTCCATATACTGATAATGTTTACAATAATGGATAAACTTAATAATTTCTTTTTTATGATCATTCAATAGAAAATTATTAAAGTCTTTTAAAAACTTTTTTACTTTTATAACATCCATAATATTTTTTTGTTCCAATCAAATTGTAATGTAGACGATAAATAAATTTTATTAAAATTTCAATCCATTCATATATAATGGATATCTCTTTAAAATGAGTTAAAAAGTGAATTCCATTAGTATAAATATACTCAATTTAAATTTTAAAGAGAGTAAATAAAATAAATCTCAATACAAAAAACTCTATAAAAATAAACATGTTCTAACATGCTCAATATTTTAAACTTATAGTATAGAAAATGATTAAAAAAATGATCCCAAAGGAAATTAAACGACCATGAATGACTTTGTAGAATAAAATCCACTACAATATCCCGTATAAATATATGTCAATGTATTAATACAGCAGTGCCTTAACCAGCTTAAAACAAAAAAATACCCACCAATAAAATAAAAAGAATGTGAAGTTAAATACGTATTTTTTTAGCAAAGACACAAACCATTTTTTTTACTGAGCATTAACAGAGCGTTAACAGCCGCTATGTTAGCGGATGAATTCTTCCGATTGGTACACAGAAATGACTCCGAATCCGTCCAGGATCTTCATCCTGAAACGGAATTTACTACATTGGATAGCTAATGCAAAGGGCTTTCCAAATATGTAACCGACATATATGGACATATTTGAAAAGCCCTACTCATTACATATCCAACCTACTATATCAAGTTCCAGCACGGGAACCATCGACGGAGTAGTGGCCACTTCATCACCATGACTTTTTCTTCATATGAATATTTTTGTTCCTTGTAAATGGTCAAGATTCAAAAATTCATAAAAAATATCCAGCGTATCGATCCAACTATGTAGGTCACATATTTGGAAAGCCCTAATTACCTATCCAACCTACTGTAAGAAGTTCCAGCACGGGGACCGTGGACAGAGTAGTGATCATTTCATCATCACCACTTTTTCTCAATATATGTCTAAGTTTAAAAATGTATATAAAATGTCAAATGGATTGATCCACATATGTAGGTTACATATTTGGAAAGCTCTATTCATTAGCTATCCAATGTTCCAGCCGTTCCAGCATGAAGAACCTGGACGGATGCGGAGTCATTTATGCGTACCAATCGGATGATTTCATCAGCTAACATAGCGGCTGTTAACGCTCTGTTAATGCTTTGTAAAAAAATTGGTTTGTGTCTTTGCTAAAAAAAAATACGTATTTAACTTCACATTCTTAAAAATAAACGTCTAATAATAACATTCATACATATAGAGAAGTTTTAAATTACAATCATCGTTCTTCAACACAGTTTCAAATTGAACCCTTTGCTCCTCAACTCTTGATGATCATGCAAAATAAAACAATCAAGTATAACTATAATAGAAAGGGTTTTTCAATAAGAGCGCTACAAAAGTTTTTTTCAAGGGTTTTTCAACAGGGACACTACAAAAGTAGAGCGACAGGGACAGCAAACGACGCCATATTCCTTGTCGCCCTTTTGACATTTCTCTTCACTAAGGTTGGTGGAAAGATATACGAGTCGAAATTATTAAAATTTACTACCGAAATTCGAATTCGTATATCTTTCCATCATGAAATGGCAAAACTTACTGAAGATAAATGTCAAAAGAGCGTCCAGAAATATAGCGTCGTTTGCTGTCCCTGTCGCTCTACTTTTGTAGCGTCCCTGTTGAAAAACCCATTATATTATAACAATGTTAACTAAAATTTAATTTCAATTACAATATTTTACAACAACAACAATATATTTTACAATATATTACAAAATATTTTACAATACGTTTGTAAATATTCTCATTCACAAAAAATGCTTACTCCAATATAATTATCCCAACAACAACATTTAATATTACGGCTACATGCCTTCATAACATGCATATAATCTACATATGTGGGTAATTCCACATCAAATCGACAGGGTTTTAAATATTTGAATAGAGAAATAAAAATAAGTTGTTTTTTTTTTTCGATATTCGAAAATTTCACAAAATTATGATTCAAATAGAGGTTCTTTATAGAGGTAACTTCGAAGCCATTATCTAGGTCACTAACGTTGCAAAAAGAATGTTTTTGGTGTCTATTATTCTAAGAATTGAATCTAGTTTTTGATTCTGGTTTACACATTTTTTTTCTAATTCGGTTTATAATTATTATGTTACTGTAAAATTTTCGAACTCGAATTTCGCCAAAAACAGCTATTTTGATTTGGCTCAAATTATTTTCAAAATTAGTTCTTTTATATATAATTATAATATAATAGTTTGGCGCTACAGTCCTGTATAGAACTTCGGCCGAGCTCTCTCACCATTTTGAGCTGTGCGTGTTATATTTGTACTCAAAGTGGTGGGACCTACAGTTTATTGCCGAATCCGAACGGCGGGTGAGAGCTTTTCATAGGCAATGGTTTTATTCTCGTAGGTTTGCCATTTACTGAAGAGAGGAAGCGCGGTATAGAAAATTGTTTCTATGACAAGATGTTGTTAGCCCCAATCCAGGCTTGAACCAATTTCGGCTCGCAGTCCAACGCACTAACCACTGAGCTACCGCGGCTACCATATAATTATACTCTTTAATATTTGGAGAGGTGTTCGTCGATATAAGGGAAAAATATTTTTTGGAATAATACCTTGTTATCAATGAGAAATTTTTAAAAGTGAAATTAACATAAAGACTTTTTGTTAGGTCTTTAAACTTTATTCAAAATTAAGTTTGATCATTTCTAATAAATATATGTAATCAATTTGTAAAATTTTATTTTAGTTATTAATCCATTTTTTTAAACTTATTAGTTAAATGTTTTAGGAGATTTTAGGATAATATTTCATAAATTTGTTTTCAATAATTTGCGAATAAAATGTCCACTATGAAAAAGCGGAAAATAATAAAAAATTCAAGTGTGGGCGTATCACGCCGATTTTTAGAAAACATATTTCTAGGTGAATTATAACAATATATTTTAAATTTTATAAGAATATCTTTAATATTTTTCAAGTTATTGGTTCCTAAAGAGTTATATATAAGTGACTTGTATGGGAGGTGGGCGTGTCCGTTGACCAATTTGGCTCATTTCCATTGACAAAACTAACTTTTGGTTAGAAAGTATTGCAAGACAGACGGACGGACGGGCGGACAGACAGATAGACAGACGTACATAGCTAAACGGATTCGGGTGGTGATGCTGATTTTTTTCCATACCGGCCACGCTTCCTAAGGGGCGTTACAATATCTGCACAAAGTTAATATACCCTGTACCTCATAGGTGTAGGGTCTAAATACTCCCTATGAAATACAATAACAAATATTCTGTTAAAATATGATCTCCATTGAAAAATCAATAACAACTATTCTGTTAAAATATGATTCTCATTGGAAAACAATAACAATGATTTTGTTTAAAAATGATCCCTATTGAAAACAATAACAACATCTCTGTTAAAAATTTATTTACACTAACAACAATGTGCTCCATGGAGCCCAGTGGGGCCAGAACCGGCAAATCCCTACTACTACGTTGTGAAATGCAATGTGAAATGTATACAACATACGTCTAGAGGACAGCATTTACTCGTAAAACTGAACATTTGGGTTCGATGTCACCCTGTTATATAATTCATTTGCACACATTTTTATAAAAGCGAGATAATAAGCAGTAGTAATGCTGATAGATGATGGCCATTAGTGAAGTACGTTATTGACATTAGCAAGTTTTTTTTTTTTTTTGGAATATCTACTAAGATCCACAGCACTCAGACAGGCTATATCCATTGTACTGTTAAATCTATTCCCTACAATTTTGTGGTTAATATCACCACGAGCGCCCATACCCAAGCCGGGATTCGAACCTGAGACCTTCAGAATGCAAGTTCAGCGCGCTACCTCTGGACTGCTGAGGCCGGCTTTAGCAAGTACACATTCCATTCCAACCGAGAATAGAAGAAAATAATAAATAAAATAAGGTAAATAAAAAAATATAAATTAAAAAATAAATAAAATAATACTAAAAAAAATGTTTACAAAAAAAAATATATATATATATATATGTATGACAATCATTTGTGACTTCATTGATAAATGATGTTCATGACATTTCCTGCTGGGATATTATTGCATTGTCCCACACATGTTCTTAGCCATCGCTTTGGAACTAAATTTATGTTCCATTATCAGAATGTATGACTTATATATCACAGAATTGTGACATATTATTGCGTATGTTCCATACATGTTCTTAGCCACCGCTTTACTACTAAAAAAAATAGTAGTTTGCAACACTAGTGTTCGAGGTAACTTAAAAGCTACACGTTTGCCACAAGAGTTTGTGGCAATGTTGAGCCGTGGTTATTTGGGAACTTACTCGATGAAAATTTTTGATTTGTTGTTGTTTTCTTTATTTTTTATTTTGTAATTAATAAATGTTAATGACACATTAAAGGGTTTACAATGTTCATATTTTTTTTTATTGTTTATCATAAATAATTTTAATATATCATTGTATAAATTTAGAACGATTACAAATGAAATATCCGTTGTTCAGTTTTCTCTGTGTAGATATGTATATTAATAATGAATACATATTAATATATGAAATAAATTAAATTCAATTTTATTCAAATTATGTTATTTAGATATACGTTTATAACAAATTATAAGATTGTATAGGAGATACCACGTCCCTTTGTCCAGTCACACCCAGATTCTACATGGCGATTGTAATGTAAAATATGAGCTTTACATCAATTTTTAAAACTATGTACTACTTTTATAAGTCGAGAGTTGTAGCATTTTAAAAAATTTGCTTATTTGACAGGTGCCACACACCTCTGTGTGGCACCCTTTTACGACCCTTTCTGGAAAGGAGATATATAACGTTAATATACATCATTTATCCAAAATCCATGACTTAAATTAAGTACATAAATAAATATTTCTAATTAAAAGCTCAGTTTTACCAGATTATCCTGAGGTAAAAACATAACACATGGCAAAAAAAATATCATTGGGCTTCCGATATCAGCACTGCCTACAAAACTTATAGATACTTCCAGATCTACCCCTACTTCAAAATTATAATGAAAACTATTGCAAAGTTAAATTGAATTGTAAAGTTTACTCTAGCACTAGGACTGTAATATTTAGTAATGTTGCCGCACGCTTTTATTTTTGTATTTGGAAACCTCTTAGGTAATTTTAATATTTATTGCTTATAAACGTATATCTAAATAATATAATTTGAATAAACTTTAATTTAATTTATTTCGTATATTTCGTATATTAATGTATTCATTATAAATATACATACCTACTATAAATATATTTAATTTTTTTAGTAAATTAATTTTTAATTTTTTAGTACAGTTTTTCTTAAAAGCTTGTTTTTTGAAAAGTTTTTTTATTAGTTTTTTTTTGTATTTGCAAACCTCTTAGTAAATTTTAAAATTTATTGCTTATAAACGTATATCTAAATAATATAATTTCAATAAAATTTAATTTATTTCGTATATTAATACCCAAGTAACCAGATTTAAGTAAGTAGATTAAAAATAATAAAGATCCTACGCATTGCCATTAACGTGAATGTTTGTCCTGTAATAAAAAATATGCAGGACATAAGTCTTTACGAACAGAGTTTTCGGCAAACTACAACCTTAATTTAACAAACGATTCAAGTTTTCGGGTTAAAGCTTATATTATACCCCCTCTAATTTTTATGCGCACACAAAAAATGCAATTTGTGAACATTTATTAAAATTGTGATTTTCTTTATTTTTTAAATTATGCTTTTGCGGATGTATATTTTTGCAACACAACTTTCCGTAAAATATAATATTGGCTTTGTGTTCGAGTTTCGGTAAGGCATGTCTTTCTGGGACTTAAATTAAAAAAATAACAGAAAAATAAACCAATCCCAATATGCCATTGCACTTAATATTCACTTGCGTATGATTTGAAATCTATTATTACTTTCAAATCATAGAGTTGAGGTTAATGTAGAAACACCTTTAACATAAATTTATGAATCATAGCTTTTTCAATAAAAACTTGTAGCTTAACCTTGATTTCAAAATTCCCTTATTCTCAAATCAATATTAACACTAATTCTTAAATTGATTTCAACGTTTACATCAAATCAAGATTTAGTCATATTTGCAACTCAAAATCCAATGAAAAAAAAAACGACTTTGTTGGTTTTGCTTCAAGTTCCGTGTCTACTGGCTCGCAGTATGAACTTGGCCATTCTGTCGATGGGTATTTTAACCATGGTGGTCCATTCCACCTCAGCTCGTTATGGATAAGTTCAGTAGAAGGCACTCCTCGGCTAGCTAAATCAGCAGGATTAGATTTTGAGTCAACATGGAAACAATTAGCACAACCAACAGTCTGAGAAATTTTGAAAATTTGGGACAAAGACGGAAGTAAATATCTAGGTTAATATGGATATTCCAAAAAGTCAGCGAATTTTAAATACAAATGATTTTTTTCAATTTTTTTAAAAATAGTTGAAATCATGTGCTTTTTTTGTATATTTACACATTGTTTCTAAAATTTATAGTTTTTTTCATAACAAATCACAGAAAAATTCCGGACGGGACAAAAAATTCCGTATTGAAATTATCAGTACGATTTTTAATCTAAAAATACTTTTTTCGTACAATTTTTTTTTATTATCTCTGAACATAGCTGAGACAATTTACTATTTTTTTGCTTATAAACACTTTGTTCATAAAGTTTACAGTTATTTCGTAATAAATGCCAGAATAATTCCGGACGTTCCGAAATTTGCACTACGATTTTTTGCTAAAACTAATTAAGTATATGACAATATTAATAATCATTAATTCGAAATGAAAAATGAAGTACTATTCAAATTTTCAGGTGTTTTTAAGTTTTATAATTATACCCTACACCTATGAGGTACAGGGTATATTAACTTTGTGCAGATATTGTAACGCCCCTAAGGAGGCGTGGCCGGTATGGAAAAGTATATATATATTCTTGATCAGCATCACCACTGTCTGTCCGTCCGTCTGTCGTAAATTTCGTAAATTTCTGAAATGTAATTAATATTCTGGGTGTAAGAATGTTCAGCATATCTAAGACCTTTAAAAGGTAGGTATAAAATTAAATTTCCCACATTAATATCCCACCAAAGTGTAGGGTATTCCATAGTCGGGCCCGACCGACTATAAAAGTCCGTCCCATGTGACCGAACTTACCCATGTGACCTAACTTTCCCAACTCGTTTTTTCTACTTTTTTTAAATATATATATTTTTTTTTTGATATTTTTTATACTGTAGTTTTACACTTTTGGTACTCAAAGTTCGGACGGGACAGATTTCAACTAGCTGTCAAACATTTTCTAAATTTAATGTTTACATTTTTGTAAATGCTGAGGAAATTCTGCTTTAGAAACAGTGGATTCAACAGTGGTTTCAGTTTAATATGGTAATATATGTATCTTTTTGGTTCCGGACGGGACATCGAAAACCCTTATACTAAAATCGGAAATTTTCTGTTATTTTAATTTGAATCATTATTTTTAAGCTTTAGAAATAATTATTAACTGAAAAAACAAAAAATAATATTTTGTATCTGTATGTCTTTAAAGTTAATTAATTTTTTTACTCAAAATACATGAAACTAGGTATATTTACATATTGCATACACCGAAAAAAAGACTGTATTAAAAATAACTAAAAATGTCTTTAAAATAAATACATATGTATTTGATTTACGTCCAAAAGCATATGTATTTATTTTTACTAAACTGATGTAGTGGTTTTTATATGGAAAATTACTACATTATTTAACAGCTTTTCTATATAAAATTTCAATACATATGTATTAAAAAACCTACATTTTGTCTCTATTTATACGTCCAGAAATATGTAGAGAAATTGCTACATATGCCTTTAATTTTACAATAATATGTAGTTTTTTTACTTTGTTGTGATAATTTATTAAATAACATATTTATTTTTATTAATTCGGAAAATTATATGAATGAATATTAATATAATTTTTTTAATACCAAAAATAATACACAAGAATTATAAATCTGAAAACTATTTAGTTGTATAGTACAAATACAACTAAAGATTGTTACCCACAATCACAAAACAAAATCTACTCATAAATAAATAAATAAATAAATGAATAAATATATAATTAAATAAATAAATAAATAAAAATATAAATAAAACAAAAATTTTCCTGATCATAAGATGAAAGCACCACTAAGTTTCATCAGTTCTGACGACTCAAAGGAATAGCAAGCACTTAAGTGTTTCTTTTCGGTTAAAACACATAAGAATAATATGCTATCGTAAAACCATACCATGGTAAAACCATACCATGGTAAAGCCATAAAGATGTCATATCAACTATTACTGCCTAAACAGAATACAGGAGGCGATAGAAAAATGATAGAGCGAACATTGCAAACAACAAAAATTTGCCGTCTCAATGCGAACGTCATGGCGCGTCACATCAGCAAACTACTCATCTGCAGCTGCGTGCTATATTTGTATACTGCAGAGTTGACAACTAAGTTTTAAAACCAAGAATATTCAGCAGTAAACTTAGGTGGCAGCTCTATAGTCATCTCTCATTAAGACGGTTCGGTCAGATGCTACGGACAGTTTTGGTTTATTTATATACCTCTTTCGCAGTCATCCGTCGTGTGCAAAAAAAAAGCAACAACAACAAAACCAGTTTCTGCAATATGAAACCAAAGAATTCGTTTATACCTGCACGAGGGACGACCTTTCGTAATACGTTCGTCAGCGATCCCACACTAATTCAAATGAAAGCAAAAAAAACAAAACATCAATACAGTTTGTGCAATATGTAGAGAACGAATTTTCAATACATGGTGTAGTAAAAAATAAGACAAATAAAGGCAAATAAATTTAAAAACCAACAAAATGTAGTAGACATAATTTTTTTAAAAACAAAGACATAAAATGTATATAATTTGCTACAGTAATTTTTTCGGTGTAGAGCTTTAACAAATTGGTGTCTTTTTAACAAATCTTCCATATACATTCGAATATTATTTTATATTGGACATTTTTTTTTTAGTATTGGAAACGCTAAACATTTGGTTTTAAAAATATAAAAAAACTTATCTGTTTTTGAAAGTAAATTATGTTTTCATATTTAGAGACATTTTAATGGGGCTTCTAACTTTAAGATTTTATATAATAAATTCAATTTTAATCAAATTTTTATAAAAACAATTAACTTTAAGTGATACATATTTTTGTATACTGGGGAATTTATAGTAAATTTATAGAATATGTTTTATAGAAGAATTTATAATAATATGTAAATAATTTATAATTTTATTTTTAAAATATAACTTACTTACTTACTTACTTAAATGGCCCTTACAACCATGGGTCGGTTTTGGCCGCTGAGATGAAGCCGCGCCAGTCGGATCTGCTTTGCGCGCGTTGACGCCAGTTAGAAATACCAAGCGTTGCCAGGTTGTCCTCAACTTGGTCTTTCCAACGCATATTTGGACGCCCTCTTCTACGCTGTCCACCTTCGAGTTTCGATTCAAGCACCTTCTTGGCTGGAGTGTTTTCATCCATTCCTTCGACATGACCTAGCCAGCGAAGCCGCTGGATCTTGATGCGCTTGACTATGTCAATGTCGTCGAATAACTCATACAGTTCGTGATCCTTATTCGATACTCGCTAGGAAAGCAGATAGGGCCAAAGATGTTACGGAGAATCTTTCTCTCGAACGCTCCCAGTACTCTCTCATCGGTGGAGGCCAGCGTCTATGTTTCTGCACCATAAAGTAGGACGGGCATGATGAGTGACTTGTAGAGCGCTATTTTTGTCCGGCGAGAGAGGGCTCTGCTTCTCAGTTGCCTAGTGAGCCCAAAGTAGCACCTGTTGGCAAGAGTTATTCTCCGTTTGATCTCCAGGCTGACGTCGTTGTTGCTGTTTACGCTGGATCCCAGATAGACGAAGTCCTTTGTCCAAGCTATTTGTCCAAGACGCATGGACTCTTTTTGCTTGTTGACACAAGGAACTTCGTCTTGTCCTCGTTCACCGCTAGACCCATTCGACGCGACTCTTTCTCCAATCTGGAGAATGCTGCGCTGACTGCTCGTGTGCTCCTGCCAATGATATCAATATCCTCGGCATATGCGAGCAGCATGACACTTTTGTTGAGGATAGTGCCGCTTTGACGGAGTTCGGCAGCTCGAACTATTTTCTCCATCAATAAGTTAAAAAAGTCGCACGATATGGAGTCACCCTGTCTGAAACCTCGTTCGGTATGAAATGGCTCGGAGAGGTCTTTTCCTATTCTCACTGAGCAAAGTGTGTTGCTCAGGGTCATCCTGCAAAGCCTTATAAGTTTCGCAGGTATACCGAACTCAGACATTGCAGCGTATAATCGTTGCCTTATCGGAGTGTCGAAGGCGGCTTTATAGTCGACTAATAGGTGTTAGGTGTCGATCTGTTTTTCTAGGGTCTCTTCCTGGATTAGGCGCAATGTGAAAATCTGGTCTATGGTGGACTTTCCAGGTCTGAAGCCGCACTGATAAGGTCCAATCATTCTGTTGACGATGGGTTTCAGTCTTTCACATAATACGCTCGATAGAACCTTGTATGCGATATTGAGTAGGCTGATCCCACGGTAGTTGGCGCAGATAGTGGGATCGCCTTTCTTAAGGATTGGGCAGAGTACACTGAGGTTCCAGGCACTTGGCATGCTTTCATTCGACCATATTCTGCTTACGAGCTCGTGCATGCTCTCTATTAGCTCTTCGCCTCCGGTCTTAAACAATTCAGCAGGCAGGCCATCAGCACCTGCGGTTTTGTTGTTTTTCAGCCGAGCAATGGCTGTTCTGACCTCGTCATGGTCGGGTGGCGGAATCTCAACGTCGTCATCAAGTACTGGGGTTGCCGGGTTTACTTCTCTATCGGTGGAATTGCGGTCATCATCACCGGTCAGAAGTTTAGCGAAGTGATCCCTCCATATTTTCAGTTTGCTCTGGATATCTGTCACTAGATTTCCGTTCTCATCTTTACAAGAAGAGGCTCCGGATTTTGAACCTCCGGCGAGGCGTCTTATTTTCTCGAAGAATTTTCGAGCCTCATTCCTGTCCCCATGCATCTCAATCTCCTCACACTCACGTCTTTCTGCCTCGCCTTTTTTACGCCTGAAAAGACGTCTCTCTTCCCTCCTCTTCTCTTTGTATCGCTCCTTCGCAGCTTGCGTAGCTACTGACTGCAGGGTGGATTTGTACGCAGCGTCTTTCTCTGCAAAGACCGCGCGACACTCTTGGTCATACCACTGATTCCTGAGGGGGCGTTGAAATCCAAACACCTCTTCGGCAACCGTACGCATAGAGCAGGAGATATGATTCCACTGCGCGCTTATATCATCGAGACGAGGAGTGCTTTGTCTAAGCAGGTGTGAGAGTCGAGTGGAAAGGCTTGCGTTGTCTGTTGTGATTGCAGATTTCCGACGTCTAGCTTTCTCTGCGTTTGGTTCCGTACGTTCTTCGCAGCGCTTAAGCGTGTGCGGACCTTGGCTGCTACAAGGTAATGATCCGAGTCCATATTGGCACCTCGAATAGTGCGTACGTCCATCACGCTCGAAGCGTGCCTTCCGTCAATCACAACGTGATCAATTTGATTTCGAGTTTTTTGATCGGGCGACAACCATGTGGCCTTGTGGATATCGAAATGTTCGAATCTAGTGCTACTAACTACCATGTTTCATGCTGCGGCGAAGTCGATTAGCCTCGTTCCGTTATCGGAAGTGTTGGCATGGAGGCTAAATTTTCCGATTGTGGGACAATAGATGGCTTCTCTGCCCACCTTGGCGTTAAAATCGCCTATCACGATTTTGATATCGTGGCGGGGGCAGCGCTCGTGTGCGTTGTCTTGGCGCTCGTAGAAGCGCTCTTTTGTCTCGTCATCTTTCTCGTTCGTCGGAGCGTGTGCACAAATTAGGCTGATATGGAAATATTTAGCCTTGATGCGGAGTGTTGCCAGCCTTTCGTCCACGGACGTGAACCTAGAGACAAGGTGGCGGAGTCTCTTGCCGACCACAAATCCACATCCAAATTCGTGTCTCTCCGCATGGCAGCTGTAGTAGATATCACAGGACGCTTGTTTCGAACAGCCCTGTCCCGTCCATCGCATCTCCTGGATAGCGGTGATGTCAGCCTTATATTTTTCAAGGACATCTGTCAGCTGGATAGAGGCACCTTCCCTATAAAGGGTCCGGACATTCCAGGTGCATATCCGTAAATCATGGTCCTTAAAACGATTGCGTGGGTCGTCATCGTTGTAATCGGTCGTTATACGAGGCTTCTTTTTTGTTTTCATTGGGCGCATAGGTTTTTTCCGTGGTGGGACCCAAACCCAACGCACGAACCCTCACTCTGAGGGAGATGCTCGCCACTCACTTTAGCCGACTTCTACACCGGGTGGTGTAGAGCGCCGTTTCCAGGGACTTCCACGAGAAGGACTTCCACCGAAGTGGAGGTGTCACCATTTGACAATTTGCCAATTCTGGTGACCAGTGAGTTGACTTGAGACGACACCGTCAAGGATTGCGCTGGCTTCACCATGTTGAAGCACTCAGACACGTTGCCTTGTGATAATCGCCCCCATAGTCCCCATAATCGCCCCCATAAAATATAATACACAAAATAATTGCATAATACATTTTATGTATTATGTAGTACACGTATTTCAAAAATAAAAACTCCAAAAAACAAATACATACTACACATTGTGCAATATGTAGAAAACTAATACATTGTATAGTAAAATCAAGACAAATTAATACAAATATATTAAAAAAACGATCAAAATGTAGTAGAACTGCATTTTTTTAAAACGAAGACATAATTGTAGTATAATTTACTACAGTAATTTGTTAGGTGTAGTAACGTTACTTTATGAGTATTTTTTTTATACGTTACCGGTAACGGAATATAATTTTTTTTTTAGATATTTAGATTCAGATATTTAAAATTCCAAATCAGTCGTTATTTCAAAGATTTGAGAATTTTGAATTTTTCGGTCGTGGTTGAAGTTTTTCTAGAAATGCCCATAAGGCAACAGTGCGTCTATCGTATCGGATAGAAGTACTGCACCACAAATTTCAAGCCGTGGCAAAGAAATGGTTTTAACTGGCGCTACCTTCGTTTTAGCTGCCAGTAATTGAATGGAATATAATTCGCGGTTTGAATTCGGACATGTATTGCGGCACCATATGCTTTCTCGGAAGCGTCATAAAAACCATGGAATTCAATGTCGCAATCGGGTGAATATTTTATCCATCTCGGAATTTGGATTTTATTAATCTGAGGATAATTTTCGAGAAATATAATCCATTTTTGAAGACAGTTAGGTGGAAAGTTATTGTCCCAATCTGTCTGCGAAAGCCAAATTTCTTGCATAATCTTGCTGGATCGAAAAGTTTAGCTATTTGAGACAAAACCCAAAGGTTTTGCGACAAAAAAGAATGAATCGGAGTGAGCGTTCCAATGAATGCCTACCGTTTTTCCCCCACGTGGTGGTTACCATGACGTGGTGTGGGGGCTTAAGTTACAATGACTCAATAAGGCTAATCTGACGGAAACGTTTTAAAGTTTCTGGTAGGGTCACCCTTGTCAGACAGGCTTGTGATGAGTAATAAACTAAATACTACCATAGTCTTTTTTATTGGTGGGGTGGCAGACTCTAAAGAAACCCTACACCACCGCGATTGGTCAACATAAAGATATAACTTGTCCAGGTGGTACCCACAAAAGTGGCAATCCACCCACTTCAAGGCTGAGGCAAGGATTCTGGAGGCCTCAATCCACGCAACCAACCCCGGTACGATGAACCCTTCTACTCCTGTAGCAGGGGGTTCATCGTGCCCCTCCATCTCCCAAATGTATGGGACAGCTAGGAATCTAGAGGAGAATAACGACAACGCGGTGGTTCCCATACCAGTAGAGTAAAGTGTCGGTTCGGCTATGCCTACGACTAATCCTCCACTGTATGGCTGGTCGACAGTGTTGTTTCCTCTAAGGGCTCCTTTCTGTCACGTATTTGGAAACATGGGTCGATCGAAGGAAAGTGGTGTCTTACCAGCATCTAATCCTAAAGAGACCGACGCCCAACCGGAAGCTAAACTTCCATTGGAGACCGGACCCGGATCTCTGAATACAGAGGTCAGGTTGTCCGATGCCCAGGTGAGTGGGAGAAGGAAGAATAAAGCGAAAGATCGCAAAGAGGCTGAAAAGGCTAAAGGCGACGCTGGAGCTTTCTCTTCCCCAGCTACCACAGCAAAACGCGATAGATCGGTGGAGATTACTCCGACTGCAGCCGCTTCTGCTGTGGTGGCTGCCAATGCACCTGAGAAGCGCAATGGCAAGAAGTTTAAAACCTTCACTGCTACTGCGAAACCCCGTATCTCCCAGAACTCGACAGTTTCCAGTGATACTGCTTCCACAAGCAAGAGCACTGGTGCTTCATTTTCCGGATCGGCTGCGGATGAACTGCCTTCAACATCCACTTCCATCATATCGTGATGCTGCTTGCAAAGCTCTTCCGGTTGCGATTATTGGCAAATTGGGGAAGGAACAAAAGATGAATGATGCAGAAGTAAAACACTGCACCGATCATCTTTGGTGGCTAGTCAGCACCGGCGGTGTCAGTGCAAACGCAAAAGGCTATGAGACGAGTGATGGCATCATGAAGGTGCTATGCTCGTCTCAAGCCAATTTCGATTGGATTGCCACAGCCGTTGCTAAAATCCCCCCCTTGGGCGAATCGCGCTTCGCTCTTTTCAGCGGAAACGAACCCAAACGCAGGCGAACAATATACTGGATACCTGGTCCTATCAGGAAAACAGCGGAAGTGTTTGCCTGCCTACGTGCTCAGAACCAGGGCATCGAAACGAAGGGATGGAAAATCTATAGCCATAAACCAGAGCGAGGTCCGGAGAACAAGGAGGGCTCAACCCTGGTTGTTGGCTCAGACCAGAAGTCGTTAGATGTCATGCTATCTAAGTACGACAGCCATCTAAACTTATTCTTTGGACGGATCAAATTCCGAATCAATTCCAAATGAATAGGCACATGATGAGAAACGAGTTAATTATCCTGTCATGATATTTACTCAGATCAATCTGCAACATTCTAAAGCGGCTACCGCTTTACTAGGTAAGCGGCTCTCCATGTTGCATACATTACCTCACATCACATCTATTCAAGAACCATGGGTGTATAACAAACGCATCTGTGGTCTTAGTGAACTACGTGGTGAAACCAAACTATACGATGCAAGCCGCAAGGCCTAGAAGCTGTCTTATAGTATCGAAACACTTTGCTGTCACCAAGTTAACCCAATTCTGTAGGCAAGACCTGGTGGCAGCCAAAATGAGCTATGAAAGCGATAGTGGATGGAAACATCTGATTGTCGCCTCAGGCTACTTTCCCTATGACTCACTACTGCCTCTTCCGCCAAAGGTAATTGTTGAGCTCATAGAGTACCGTGATCTTAATGAGACCGGCCTTATTCTTTGCTGTGACGCTAATGCTCAACACACTGTGTGTGGCAGCAGTAAATGCAACGCACGAGGTACCAGACTCCTTAACTTCATCATGACCTCCAATCTGAACATTCACAACACTGGTAATAAACCCACGTTTGTGACTGCTAGAAGACAGGAAGTGATTGACCTTACTTTGTCTATCTGTAGACTGTAGATCTTTAACTGGAAGAATCTTAAAGAAGATTCTTTATCGGACCACAGGTATATCGAGTTTCATACTGACCGAGAGGTGCTGCCCTCTATGACGGTAAGAAACCCTAGAAAAATGAACTGGGCACGTTTCAGACATGAACTTGAGAATTCCCTCAATATTCCTGTCAGAATTCGTACCAAAGAAAGTATTGAGACGTCCGTTCAAGTTATAAACGATGTCATAAATTCTAGTTTTGTACGAACATGTCCTGTAAGAAAAACGTTATTTAGACCTCCCGTTCCTTGGTGGAACGCTTGTCTTGAAACCTTGCGCAAGGATTCCAGAAAGCTTCTAAATAGGGCCCCAAGGAGCAATTTAGACTCTGACTGGTTTATTTATGGAGCTAAGCAGAAATAGTATAAGAAACTAATTCGTAAATCGAAAAGTGTTTCTTATAAAGACTTCTGCAGTAGCTTCGAATCCTGCAGTGAGACTAGCAGATTAGTCAAGTTTCTCAAAAGAGACCGAAGTGCCCGACTGGACTAACTGCGGAGACCTGATGGCTCGTATACTGAGTCTAAGACAGAGGCACTCAGTTTCCTAGTTGAGACTCACTTTCCGGGAAATCAAATCGACATAGGGCCACTTTGTAATCCCAGCACTGGGGACTGCAATAATAAATCTAATGTGACAAAACATGACTGGCAGGTTGCCAGATTGGTTGTGTACGATGAAGCTATCCAATACGCAGTGGCCTCTTTTGATGGCTTCAAGTCAACAGGGCCGGATGGCATCTACCCAGTCATGCCACAGGAAGGTATAACCCAATTGCTACCATGCCTAAAGAAGATCCTTAGAGCAAGTCTCGCATGGGCATTTATTCCGACATCCTGGCTAAAGTAGCCTTCATTCCTAAAGTCTGAAGAGAAGTCTATTCCATAGCCAAGAGCTTCAGACCCATTAGTATGATGACCTGTATACTAAAGTGTCTAGAAAGACTAGTTGAGTTGCACATCAGAAAAACATCGTTGTCAATGTACCCACTTTCATCAAGACAACATGTCTACCAACGTGGAAAATCCTGTGAAACAGCATTGCAAATCTGGTTAGCCGGATCGAGCATGCTTTTCAGAGAAAGATGTACGTCATGGGCATATTTGTGGACATCGACAGTGCTTTTGATAATGCGACTTTTGATGGAATGTGTGACGCAGCTAGAAGGCATGGGATAGATGAAACATTAGTCAAATGGCTAAGGTCAATGTTAATGTTTAGGACCATCACCTCTGAGGCGGAGTGCGGTCAGCATATTATGGCAGGGGTGAATAGAGGTTGTCCTCAAGGAGGCGTTCTCTCCCCCCTGCTTTGGTGTATGCTGGTTGACTCTCTGCTAAACGATCTTGATGGACCAGGTGTCTATTCCCAGGCCTATGCAGACGATGTTGCTATTCTTGTCACAGGCTTTTCCCTCAATGAGGTCTGTGCTAAAACACAAAACTCATTGAACCAAATTGACAGCTGGTGTACTGCAATCGGACTTTCCGTCAACCCTCTCAAAACAGGGATTGTTCTCTTCACTAGGAAAAGAATAATGACAGGATTATCTCTACCAGTGTCACTATTCCTCTGTCTAACGAAGTAAAATATCTGGGCTTAACTCTAGATACTAAACTACTTTGGACAAAACATGTTGAAAATAAAATTTCGCGAGCATTGAATGCCTTCTGGCAATGCAGAAGAATTTTTGGGAAGAAATGGGGACAATCGCCGAGTAAAACCTTATGGATTTACACGGCAATGATAAGACCGATGATATCATATGCATCGGTAGTCTGGTGGAACAAGCTGTCGCGAAAGTGCGTGACAACTACTCTTGCCAAGATTCAGAGAACCGTGTGTCTGGGTGTTACGGGTGCCTTTCCCACTACACCTGGTCCAGAACTGATTGCAATCTTAAACCAACCATCACTTGACATCTTCATCAGAGGCGAAGTCATGAAAGGCTGCTGGAGACTAAAACGAGGTGGTTTCTGGTTTAATGTTCCCTGGAATATCTCTGACATTGCACTTGACACTCCATTAGATACCTGTCTACTGGAGATGCCCTCTGATGCAATAATAACAGAAATATTACCAAGACGAAATTTTGAAAACTGGCTAACGCCTGACTGTGAACCGGGGTAGAGGGTCACACCGCATTTTCACAGACGGCTCCCGAACCGATCAGGGATCTAGTGCAGGAGTGTTTGTGAGACCGGATGACCGCCGACTTTACTTCGACTTAGGCGACAATGCCTCGGTATTTCAAGCCGAAATTTATGCCATACTTATGGCTATGGACTACAGTTTGCAGCGATAGTAAGGCTCTTATGGCATTGAACAACCCGGTCATCACATCAAAAATTGTACGTCAATGCAGATCACGTCTCAATTGTGTTGGTAAATACAATAGACTGAAACTGATTTGGGTGCCGGGCCATAAAGGAGTTTCGGGCAATGAAACATCTGACGAACTAGCACGTGCTGGATCTGAGGATAATCCATTTGGACCAGAACCTGTGCTTGGACTACCTGCATCTACGGGAAAATTCGTCATCAGCTCTTGGGTCGCCTCTGCACACAAGAGCAGATGGCTGAATGAGACGAAATGCAGATTATCCAAGCTCATGACACCGACGATAACCAAAAGATCGATCTCGTTTCTACTTTCCTTAAGTAGGAAGGAGTGCAGAAAACTGACGGGACTTCTAACGGAACACAACGCATGTGAAAAACACATGAATGCAATCGTCCTGGCCGAAAGCGCCTTATGTTCTGCCTGCTACGAAGAAACTGGCACCACAGAGCACTATCTCTGTGACTGTCCAGCATTTTCTAGAATTAGAAGGCAGATCTTTGGAACAGACGTGATGAGAGAGGATCAGCTTCACTCTCTATCACACAATAGCCTTCTTAGATTCAATAATGAATCAGGGAAGTATCATTAAAAACCAGGGAACTGGGTCCCAGCACAATGGATACAACCCTGTCTGAGTACTGTGGCTCTATTTTTTATCCCACATAAAAAAAAAACCGTGTTTCTAGTGCTATGATCATCGAACTGTAGGAAATCTAATGACCTAGCATAGAATTTTTAGAGATATTGGCCTTGAACGGAAGTGTCTCAATGTATCTTCCTTCATCATTGCGCTTTGTGGTTCGGGCGAAATTATTTTCACAAAAACGATCATCCACCACCCAAAAAAAATAAATTTCTTTGTCCAGCGATATCTCATTGCGTGTGGAAAAGGAAACTATTGTATTTTTGGAAACAGGGCCTGTCAACAATATTCACCCAAAAATGGTTTCTTAAGCGAATACACCTAAAGAACGAATCAGTTGGGGCAACCGTCTTTTTTTGCCAATCGATTTAATTAGTTCTGTCAACATTCAAATGATTCAGTTGTTGCAACACCGCGTATCAGTTCACACAACTAATGAATACAATTGACACATACAATTTGTTTAGTTGTGGTAGCCAATTTAATTATGAGAAATCGGCCATTTTACCAATCCCTAACACGAAGTCAGCATCACAACAGCGTTCCCGAGATCCGAAAATGCCGACGACTCGTTGTGCTGCTGACTTCTTGTTTGCAACACGTTGGAGCGACGGACTGCATATATAAATACAACATATAGAAACACAATAGCAAGTACTCTGTAGAATAGTATGTCTCTTGTTGAAGAAAGTGTATTTGAGCATGAAACAACTGAACAGTAAAAACGAACAAGTCTTAAAACAATTCCAAATTTTGTTTTACACTTGGCACGCGCTTTCCTTAGCACACAAAAAAACGAGTGATAAATATGAAGCCATGCGACTGATGTTGTCCTGCTTTGGCATTGCTTTTATACAAGACAACTGATTTCTCAGTTGAATCAAATAAATATTGGTTGCTACAACATAATATAACTAACTATCTGTTAAGTCAACTAAATATTGGTTATGTCTCATTTTGAATTTAGTTGCCGTAGCAATGGAAATAAAAAAATTGAAAGTGGATAAAAAGTTTGTTTCCCCAATCAATGTTCAGTGCTTCAAATAATAGTTGGTTACGCTTCATACTATTGTTTACCATAAATGAATTTCAGTTGAGGATGACTACATTTGGTAGATGCAAATGAATATTCGATGAAACAACTGAACGCCAAGCTAATATTTTTTTTATGTGTAAAGAACCACACAAATTACGTTTAACTCCGTCCCGGAGAATTAAGGGAAAAATATCACCCCCTATCAGTATATCAATATGTGAGCTCTTGAAAAACTCTGCATCTGCCAATTGTAATTTAGGCAGATTTTGAAGGAAGGAATCGATATTGCGTGATGGAAGTTGACCTGTCAACTGGGGAACTACCAGAGCTGTAACGTCGATGGCATTATTCGGATTTATCGCTGAAGTTAGCATGAAACTGCATATCTTATTAACTTTGGCCGAAATTGCATTATTAAAGCCCGAAATTTGAGCCGAAGTTGCAACTAATGGAAGCTTGAGCAGCTTGCATAGTCCTTCGGATATAAATGTGCCCTCTGAATCTGAGTCCAGAGGTGCACGAGCGGATTAATTAATGCCAAAATTGCCTATTTGAACGACAACTGTGCCTAAAAGAACGCTACTCAATTTGGATGCAAAACAGGACTGGACAGTGTTTTCGATAGTGGAAGTTTCAGTGGACTGTATTGGAAAACTTGAACTTGTGTTGGCATTTTGGCCGGAAGGTCCAGCGCTTTGAAAAGCAGAAGCAGAATTACTTACATATGGTACCTGATTAGGGATTTGAGTAGTTCTGTGTAACAATGTGTGGTGTCGCATATTGCATGTAAAACAGTTGTGTTTTTTCTTTTGCAATCTTTCAGCAAGTGCGTGCCAGCAATACAATTGAGGCAGAGTTTGAGGCTTTTTGCAAAAAAAGTCCTTTCATCGTGATTCATTTGCAAGAAGCGACAACAATGTCGAATTGTATGTTATTCTCTTGAACACAAGTTGCATGGTGGAATAAAATTGGTTGCATAGGCATTCAATCGTTTCGGAATTGGACGACTGTTGGAAATAGGAACAGTTCTGAAATTAGAATTATTTGAATATTAGAACCTTTGATATCAAGAACTGTATCAAGCGTTTGATATCGGCTGGTGAGGAATGAATCTAATTCCTTCCAGCTTGGAATTTCCGTTTTATTTTGGAGAGATTGCTTCCAGAGAGATAGAGTTTCGTCAGGAAGCCTAAAGGAACAAAGGAACACGAAAACAAGATCCCAACTGTCAATGTTGATCTGGTAGAGTTTCAGCGTTGAAATACAGCTATTAATGTCTTTTTGGAGCTTTCAAAAAGTGGTTACAGATTCAGTGTGAACGACGTCAAGATTAAGGAGAATACTTAGCTGACTGTTGACTAAGATGTACTTATTCTCAAAGCGATCTTGCAAACTTTTCCAGGCTTAGACAAAGACATCATTAGTCAGCGGAGACTTTTTAACAATGGTGAGAGCTTCGCCTTGAGTTTTCTGGAGGAGATTGTACGGTTTTTCTACCGAACTCAATCTTGTGCTATTCACATAAATCGCTGTGAAAAGATCCCGAAAGGAAGGCCACGAATGATAGTCGCCGTTGAAAACCGGGGTATCGCAAGGGGGTAATCGAATGTTGAAACCTGTAACTGGAACAGCGGGAACTTCTGGAATTTGGGAACTGGAACTGCATAGCTGATGTGACCATTCTCCGATCCTGGCCACGCATCGCACATATGTGTGGTAACAGCTGCGGTACTTCGCTTTAAGAACTTCTAAGTTGTCATCGCATTCTTCATTATGATTCGCTGCATCGGCTGCAGCGGCTTCCTTCAAGCATATATCGTACGCGGCCTTCACCTGGTTCCAAATGAACTTCATTTCTTCTCAATGCACTTCCAGAGAATACGCCGATTGTCCAGGGACCGGAAATTCGTTGAAATCAGCTTCGAATTCAACTAAGTTATTGGTCACCTCCAGTGAACTCATCTTAAAGGAAGAAATATTCAGAGATGAATTGAATAATTGAAAGATGTCAGCGAAAACATAAACGAAAAAATCAAAGGAATAACTTGGAATTAACTAAGTGCAAGGATGAAGTCGAGAAAATTAATGAAACGATACTCGGGAGGAAACTAAATCACCAACGACCTTGGAAAAATGCAAAAAAAAATGTTTGATAATGAATGACAAAACTTAATGACAAAACTTAAAACTTAAAACAATAGTTAATACGATGAATGCTATTAAAAATTTATGTTAAAGATATTGAAACGTTGTGACAAAATAATGTAAAAAAAGTAAATTGAAAAAGATTACATTCGAAATCTGAATCAAAAAAATTATATCAGCCTATATTTTTGAAAAGATATTGGAATTTAGGCGTGATCTGCCCACACTTATTTTTCAAAATTTGTTTATATTTTTTTTTTGACTTTTATATCAATTTTTTAAATTATTGAGATAATATTCTGAGTGTAAGAATTTTCAGCATAACTAAGAACTTTAAAAGCAAGGTATACAATTTAATTTCCCATATTAATATCCCCACAAAAGTGTTGGGTATTCCATAGTCGGGCCCGACCGTCTATAAAAATCCGTCCCATGTGACCGAACTTACCCATGTGACTTAAAATGTGGGCGTATCACACACATTTTTGGAACACATATTTCTAGGTGAATTCTAACAATATATTTTAAATTTTATAAGTATATCTTGAATACTTTTCGAGTTATTGGTTCCTAAAGTGTTATATATAAGTGACTTGTATGGGAGGTGGGCGTGTCCGTCGACCAATTTGGCTCATTTCCATTGACAGAACTAACTTTTGGCTAAAAATATTGAAACTAAATTTCATCGCATTCTAGGTAGTATTTCTCAAGTTATCGTGTATACGGACAGCAAGACAGACGGACGGGCAGACAGACGGACATAGCTTAACGGACTCGGGTGGTGGTGCTGATCAAGATTATATCGTCGTTGTAGAACGAAAAGTCGCCAAATACATTTTCAAAATGCAAAATATTCATTTACAAAAATCTTAATATATCTGAGAATTTTTAATCGATGGTCTTGTTTTACCACATAGTAAGAAAATGTAAATCTATCAATTGATATTTCAATTTTTAAAATGCTTCAATTACTTTTTATAATATTAATCAACAAACTCGAAATTTAAGTTTTTCATAAAAATGTATTTGGTGACTTTTCGTTCTACAACGACGATATATACTTTTCCATTACGGGCAGGTCTCCTAAGGGGTGTTACAATATCTGCATAAAGTTAATATACCCTGTACCTCATAGGTTTTGAATTCGAAATCTAAGTACAATAAATTGTATCAGCCTAGATATGGAAAATATTGGAACGATGTGAAAGTATAATTTAAAGCAGAATATTGGAAATAAATGAATTATTGAATTCTGAAACAATAAATTGTATCACCTTAACTTGGAATAATAGATTAATTATAATCTATTTATGGAACTATCATTTAATTCCCATTAAGAAATATCACAACCTTAGAAAAAATAATAAATATAACTAATTCATTTAATGTATGAAATGTGAAATGTTGAAATGGTGTAATTTCAAATGAATGAAATTTGAAAAATAGCAATCTGACTACAATATTATATCAGGCGTAATTTGGAAATATCGTAATTTCAAATGAATGAAATTTGAAAGAATAGAAATCGGACTACAATAAAATGTATCAGCCGTACTTTAAAATAGTGTAATTTAAATGAATGAAATTAAAAATCTGAATACAATAAATTGCATCAGGCTTATTGTTGGAATAGAAAATTATTTTGATTTTATATTAGGAAATATCGGAATAATCGCGTATTAATTTTTTATTAAGGAATTAATTTAGTATTGTAATCAAAAATAATGCTTTGTTTAATTTTTATTTGAAATTATAACACCGTGTTACAAAAATCAAAAAAATTTTGCACACTTAAAAAAATCGATATGTACGTAAAACTAGAGACCAATCCAAGGATATGTGCGTTCACCGTTTTTCTGGATCAATTCGTTTGCGGTTTTAAAATGCATTTCAAATGCAAGTGTGTACCATATTTTGAAATAATTTCAAAAAATATATTTTTTGCGTCACTTTCAAAAACGACCAAAAAAACCCGGTAGAAATCGCTAGATTGAAATTTTCAAATTAAAGTAGGTACGTATTTATAAATCAACTAACATAATTTAAAACTAAATAAATAAATCATATAATATTTAATAACAATTGAAGCTTTGGATGCAATGAGAGTGTTATATAAAATGTTTTTGAATGCCCGTATCTCATAAAGTAATGAACTGATATTATTGATTCAAATTTTCAATTAAAATTTGAACATTTAGCTTTCTACACACTTTTATATTTGTTTTAAATAAATAATTAATAAAAATGATATGTACACACTTATTTCATAATACGATTGGGTCTTATACATAAATATAAATGAAAGATCAAAAGATTATTGTAAATAGTTAGATACACTTTTTGATATGAATGGATATAGATATATATTACAGGCAAAATGGCCCACAAATAAATTGACTCTGTCAAAATTAATACTATAAGAAATATATATTTTTTTTTATATAGAGATAACGCCCTTATTGCATAAAACGAAAAAAAACTTAATGCTATCGATCTGGAATTTCACAGGGCAGTTGTATGCATTGCTGGGATCATTCGGTGCAAATATTGCAAAAGGGTCGTTATGATGCCTAACTTAAATTAGTATTTCAAAAATTAGTATTTAAATTTAAAATTTTAGTAGCTAAGGTTATGAATAATCAGCTAGATCTAGCGGCAATGTAGCTAAAACGGCATCACTGGTCAAAATGGCTGCAGTTGCACACATACGATCAGGGTTGCCACATTCGTAATTTATAACCAAATTTGGTTACTCTTTTTTGGCTTGGTTAGATGGTAATTTTTTACTATGTTAATGGATGGTACTTTTTATATAGAACTCTTGAATCAAATCAAAAAAAAAATATTTTTCAAGAGGAGATATTAAAAATTTGTCTGTCATTACACCAAACAACGTTTTGTGTTCTTCTAAATTATCATTATTTTTTATTTTTTTTTTATTAGACACATTTATTAGACACATTTTCATACTTATATGAGGAAAGTGACATCAAGGAAATAATAACTCAGTTGAAGTTGCTACGATTGTCCAAAACGGAACTAAGAGAATGGATATATGTTGTGAATTAGCACATACATTTTTCTTTTCTTTATGGTTCTTCACTATCCATTCAGTTTTGGATGTTGCTGTACATATGTTGAGCGCATCATGTTTTTATATCATGTTGTACTCATGTTGTACAGCAACATGTTCATAGCATTGTCCCATTGTCCCAACAAAGATAATAATTTGGCAAATCGCTAAGCTTTGCGAAGAACACGCCTCTTTCAAGTTAGCTTCCACAGTTAACAAAAGCTTGAGATAATTCGGCAAAGTGCTAAAGCTTTACTTAGACCACACCTCTTGCAATAGAATTTATCATTGTATGATTAGGGGGCTACGTTAAAATAAGCAGAGCAGCGTTTGCCGACAATTTTGATATTTCGCAATTGGTGTCAGCCAAAAATTGCAAGTCGGACTTTCTTCAAAAGTCACGTACACCAAAATTGAGTGAAAGTGAAAACTCACTAGAACATAGTGAAAATAGAATTTAAGAAAAGCTTGCAACGAAGGTATCGTTAATACCTTTCGTTGCAATTTAAAAGATTGTAGTTTAACCAACCTCAAGTGGAGGTTCTAAAATAGTAAAAGTGTCTTTTCAATAGTAAATTTAATAAAAGTGTCTTTTAAACTCTAAAAATAAAAAAGTGTATCGTTAATACCTTTCGTTGCAATTTAAAAGATTGTAGTTTAACCAACCTCAAGTGGAGGTTCTAAAATAGTAAAAGTGTCTTTTCAATAGTAAATTTAATAAAAGTGTCTTTTAAACTCTAAAAATAAAAAAGTGTCTTTTGATTAATTAAATTGTAGAATAAATAAATGTATGTAAATCAACTCTAATTTGACGACTCTAAAATTACAACATTTGGCGCAGCCGGTACGTCGGTACCAACCTCTCAAGGACCGAGAGATAGGAAGAAGGAAGGACGAAAGAGGAAGGACCCTAAAATAAAATGGTAAGTGTTTGAAATTTTTTTTTTTATTAAAGATATAAAAATAGAATAGGATAGTTTTCATTTTTTTATGAGTAGTGTTTTAGAAGTTAAAAAAAAAAGAAGAGAGACTATTTTACAACGGAATATAGTTAAAATATAAATTTATTTTTTAAATTTAAATGAATATTGTTAATATTTAATAGAATCAATTAACATTCAATGAACAATAAATAAATAAAATAACACTGAGATTGCGAACTACGGACCCTCCAGTGTATAACAATTGAAAAATAATGATTTTAAAAACTTTCTTTTAATTTAAAAAGGAAAATTAACATTTCCCAATAAATAAATCGAAATAACACTGAGATTCCAAACTACGGACCCTGCAGTGTATAACAAATAAAAACTAAATGATTTGATTTAATTTTAAAGCGCATGAACACAGCACTGATTGCTGTTATGATTTTAAAAATAACAAAAAATGTATATAAAGAAAAAAAACATTGTATGTAAATTTTTTTTTTACAATATACATATATTATTTTTTTTATTTGGAAAAATAAAATTATTTTTATTTTTCCAATGTTATAGAAAACAGATTTAAAAAAAAATATACTTGAAATTAAATTTGAAAAAAAAATATAGTTTATAGTTATACTTCATGAATGCCAAAGTTGATTTCGTTTCTTTTTTTTCATTGAAATTTTAAATTACAATTAAATGAAATTTATTTAATTTAAAAAAAAAAATACTTGAAAATAAATTTGAAAAATAAAATATAGTTTATAGTTATACTTCATGAATGCCAAAATTGATTTCGTTGTTGTTTGGGTAACATTTTTGTTTCATTGAAATTTTCAATTACAATTAAATGAAATTTATTTTTTTTAAAGATAAAGATAAGGTTTTTTTAGACCAGTTAGGTCATAGTCGGTATTTTTCCACACTAGATTTAGCCAGTGGTTACCATCAGGTTCTAGTTGAAGATAGTGACAAAGAAAAAACTGCTTTCAGTACAGGTCTTGGTCATTTTGAATTCAACAGGATGCCATTCGGTTTAACGGGAGCACCTGCCACTTTTCAAAGGATAATGAACCACATACTAACAGGTCTACAGGGTATTGACTGTTTCGTTTATTTAGATGACTTAGTGGTTTATGGAAATAATTTAGCAGAACACGAACATTGGCTATGCAAAATTTTGCAAAAGCTGAGAGAACATAATTTGAAATTAAATACAGAAAAATGTTAGTTTTTGCGACGCGAGGTTATATATTTAGGACATAAATGTTCTTAGTTAGGTGCCCTACCAGGCCCAGCCAAAGTAGAGTGTGTAAAAAATAGTCCAGTTCCGAAAAATAGGAAGGAAGTTCAAGTATTTTTAGGCTTAATTAATTATTACAGAAAATTTATAGGAGGTATGGCGAAACTGTCATTACCAATAAACTGTTTGCTTAAAAAGGACGCTAAGTTCATATGGAATGACAATTGTTAGAATTCGTTTTTAAAACTTAAGGAGGCAATTATGTCACCACCCATACAGCGTATCCGGATTTTAACGAACCCTTTTTGCTCACGACAGACGCCAGCAACGAAGCAATTGGCGCGGTTCTTTCGCAAGGTGAAGTTGGAAGCGAACGTCCGATCGCGTTTGCCAGTAGGTCTCTTAATGATGCGGAAACACGCTATTCTACTATAGAAAAAGAATTTTTGGCAATTGTATGGGCAACAAAAAATTTTAGGGCATATCTTTTGGGAAGACCATTTAAAATTTAAACAGATCATCAGCCCCTAAAGGGTATAGCAAACTTAAAAGATCAGACATCACGTCTTGCGCGTTTCCGACACAAATTATCGGAATATGATTTCGAAATTCATTATAAACCGGGAAAAAGTAATTTAAACGCGGATGCGCTTAGCCGCATACCGAATAATACTGAAAAATTAGTTGTAGTACAAACACGTTCGAAAACCATGAAAAGAGACAAGGAAGGCGATAAGAAACAGTCAGAATGCGATCCTGACGATTTGGTAAGAAAGGAAAATGACAATATAATAATTCTAACTGAACCTCGGGACATAGAGACGGTAATTAAGGATTTTCACGATTCACCGTTAGGTGGTCACCAAGGTGGCGTAAAAACATTTTTAAGAATTCGACAACAGTACCGATGGAAGGGTATGCAGAAGCAAATAAAGGATTATGTGAAAAATTGTTCAAAATGCCAGTTCAAGGCTGACGAAGATGCCAATGGTTCTAACTGATACGCCAGTCAGACCCTTTGACAAAGTGTACATGGACCTGGTGGGTATTCTGCCTGAAACCATTTCAGGGAATAAATACTTCTTAACGTTTCAGGACGATTTTTCTTAATTTATGTGCTGCGTGGCTATACCCGATGCGGAAGCCAACACCGTAGCAAAAGCATTCTTCAACGGAATAGTTACACGCCACAATATACCCAAAGTATTGGTAACAGACAATGGATCGAACTTCGTTTCCAAACTATTTTCGGATACATGTAAATTGTCAGGAATTAAAAAATTACATATAACACCCTACCATCCACAGGCTAATGGGTCATTGGAACGGAGTCATCGTCCACTAGCTGAATATTTACGTAGTTTTGCAAAAGAGGATGGGTCAAACTGGGACCAATGGTTAAATTCTGCAATGCATGTTCATAATAACACGGTGCATACGTCGACGGGTCAAACACCATTCCGTACGTTGTACGGGTTTGACTTCGACATGCCTACGAATTTAAAGCGTAAATGTTCACCTTTATATAACGCAGAAGACTACAATAAGCTACTAAAGTACCAAATACAGCGATCACACGAGATCGTCAGGCAAAATCAATGTAGGGCCAAGGAGGTGTCGAAAAAACAATACGACAAGTACCTCAACTCTATACAATTCAAACCACACGACATGGTTTTAATGAAAATCCAAACTAGGAATAAGTTCTCTCCAATTTGGAAGGGACCCTACTTGGTCGTAGGGGGAAGTGGACCAGTGACCACTACGATATTGATCAAAAACAAAGATAAGAAAATTCACAATAATTTGTTAAAGGCATATCACAAATAGTGTATGCTGTTAAAACTAAAAATATTCTAACTCGACATTTAGAGGAAGAAATAAATATAAATAGTTTAGGAAAACAGTAAGTAACAAACAAAAGAAAAAATATAATAATAAAAAAATAAAAAACATAGGACATATTAAAAACAATAATTTAGTAATAAAAAATAAAAAAAAATATATATATATATATATATATATATATATATATATATATATATATATATATATATATATATATAACTATTTTAGAAAAATAACTTATAATTTTAAAGTTAGTTAATCATCAATTGAGAAAAGAAATAAATTAAGCACATGCAACCAATTGCATTATTTAAAATTAAATCAATGTTAGTCATAAAATTGTCGAATTCAATACAGATAATGCAAAACCAACATGCATTACTGACCTATATTAATAGCGCAAGCTATAAAACCTTGAAAAGGGTCATTCCCCCAAGTGTTTCATGCTGAAGCACATATGCAATTTGTACGAACGTATGTATATCATACACTAAGCAAACGTTAATAGCTGACATATAAATGCAGATCTTGCAGTTTTTTTTTGATACCATAACCAATGCAAATAAATATAATTTAATTTTACCGTCATGCCAGTAGGAAGTTTCATATAATGTGACTGTAGTAATCCATACAAGTAAAACACTTGTTTCAAATTTTATAAAAAAATAAAAAATATAAAAAAACTAATTTGTAAATTCTTTCAAAAAAATTTTCAAAAATAAAATTATTCTAATTTTGGTGTTCAGCATTTAACGAACATTGTTTTATTAAATTAAAGTCGTAAACCATTACTTTAAACTGGTGACCCTCAGTGAAAATGCATAGAACACCACCAGGAACACCATCTTCGGACGCTCCGGTCCAGAACGCCTCAGAATTGGTAAGCGCAAATTCGCAGCAACCGGAAACAGCAGTGTACACAACAAGCGTACAGAAATTTCCTCAATTCTGGACAAACAATCCGAAAGTTTGGTTCCTGCAAATAGAATCTATTTTCTCCATCGCTCGAATCAGCGCTGACGAAACTAAATTTCGTCATCTTGTCGCAAATGTAGATGCTAACACGTTGGACTTGGTAAGCGATATTCTCGAAACGGCTCCAGCACAAAACAGATATGAAACACTTAAAACTCGCATCATATCCATGTTTTCGGAATCCGTTGAGCGCAAGCTCAAGCGATTACTGAGCGGTCAAGTTCTGGGAGATCAACAGCCATCGCACTTCTTGCGAACGATGCAGAACCTCGGAAGTGGACAAGTTGGTGACAACGTCCTTAAAAGTCTTTCCTTGAGCAGCTTCCCGACAACATCCGTGCAATTCTTGCGATCAGTGAACAGCAGGATATCAACAAGCTCGCAGAACAAGCTGACAAAGTCATGGACATGGCACGTCCTGCCAACATCTCCAGCGTTGCAAATACACCAGATTCCTTACCATTCGATCGCTTGTCTCAACAAATCGAAGCACTCGAAAAACGGTTCGAGAATATGAATCGTGGCAGAAACGTGCAGCGTAATCGCAGTTCATCGCGCAGAGATTCCAGAGCTAGGAACGCAAACCCAAATTACTGTTGGTACCACAAGCGCTTTGGTGACAAAGCCACCAAATGCACTTCGCCATGCAGCTATCCAAAAAATTAATGAGCTTTTCGGATCCTGCGGCCTCCGAAATAGCTGATAACACATCAGGCCGCCTCTTCATCAAGGACAAGACAACAAGAAAAACTTTTTTGATTGACACTGGTGCTGACATCTCGGTTATACCAAGGGATGTATACGTGAGCAATTCATCGCACTCTTCAGTACATTTGTTCGCAGCTAACGGTACGCCCATAAAAACGTTTGGCGCAAAGATTCTTCAACTCGATCTTGGTCTGCGGAAAGCATTTTCTTGGCTGTTCATCATAGCAGACGTCACAAAATGCATCATCGGTTCAGATTTCCTGAAACATTTTCATCTACTTCCCGACCTCAAGAACAGAAGACTCGTCGATGGATCTACGCTTCTGTCAGTACCTGCAACAATCTCAAGAGAACCATCCCTCGGCATAACAACAATTGTCAAGAATCAAAGCATTTACCAGAAACTTCTAGAAGAATTCCCGGAAATTCATAATCTCTCAATGTCGCTCACCAACAACAAGAACGGTGTATTCCATCACATCGAAACATCAGGACCTCCAGTTCGCGCAAAGGTAAGACCTCTTGATAACAAACGTCTTATTATCGCCAAAAAAGAATTCAAATTCATGCTGGACAATGCAATTATTCGTCCATCGAAAAGCATGTGGTCAAACCCTTTACACATGGCTCCTAAAAAGAACGGAGATTGGCGACCCTGTGCGGATTACCGATTTTTAAACAATATTACTGTTCCCGATCGGTACCCCTCCCATTCATCACAGACTATGTACATTGCCTACATGGTCGAAAGTTTTTTTCGAAGCAAGACCTCATTAGAGCTTATCATCAGATCGACATGCATCCTGATGATATCCAGAAGACTGCTATCATTACGCCATTTGGCTTATTTGAATTTCTCAAAATGCCTTTTGGTCTGCGCAATCCAGCGCAAAGCTTTCAGCGTCTGATAGATGAGATCTGTCGCGACTTGGACTTCGTTTTCACGTATATTGACGATGTATTGATTGCGTCATATACTGAAGAACAGCATATTCAACATTTAAGGGCAATTTTTGAACGCTTTCGAAAATTTGGCATCATGATTAATCCAGCAAAATGTGAATTTGGATCCCCTGAAATTGATTTTCTTGGATTTCACATAACCTCTCTTGGTAGCACGCCGACGGCCTCAAAAGTTCAATCAATAATAGATTTTCCACAGCCCAAAACAATTTTGGAGCTTCGCCGATTCACGTGCATGCTTAATTTCTATCGTCGATTTCTACCGCACGCTGCTCATGATCAAGCTCTATTAAATGATTACTTAAAAGGCGCGGTAAAGAAAGATAAGCGTCCGGTTATATGGACAGAAGCCGCAACCGAATCATTTAAAAGATGCAAAAAACAAATTGCAAATGCTGCACTTCTAGCACATCCCGTGAAAGATGCAGATCTTCATCTCAAAGTTGACGCTTCAGACTTTGCTATCGGTGCTGTGGTAGAACAACAAATTGGTGAAAGTTGGCAACCACTCTCTTTCTTCTCACGAAAACTGAGTCCTGCAGAGTGCAAATATAGCACGTATGACCGCGAACTACTTGCTGCTTATAGTGCTGTAAAACATTTTCGGCATATCCTAGAAGGACGAGATTTTACATTGCTAACGGATCATAAACCCTTAACGTACGCCTTTCACCAAAATCCGAACAAAGCCACACCTCGTCAATTTCGTCACCTCGATTATATCGGTCAGTTTACTACGAAGCTCGTGCACATATCCGGAATTAACAATACTGTTGCAGACGCTTTATCACGGATTGACGAAATATCTACTTTAAATTATGCGAAGCTCTCGGAAGAACAAAAGGAAGATGAAGAACTTGCAAATTTTCTTAATAGCGATACCGGACTCAAGCTGAAACTCGTACAACTTCCCGGATCCAACATTCAAATTTACTGCGACGTATCACAAGGTAAAACAAGACCCTTTCTTACAACCAGCTTCCGTAGATCCGCCTTTGACAAGCTTCATAATCTTGCGCATCCTGGCATAAGATCTACGAGAAAATTAGTTGCAGATCGTTTTGTATGGCCCGCGTTAAATAAGGATTGCAAGATGTGGACGAAATTCTGTCAAGCCTGTCAAAAATCAAAACGATCGTCCTAATGCAACAGACTTCGTAAGTGATTTGAAAGACACAATGCAACAAATTCAACCGAAAACTGCATTACCACATGGTAATCCTGTTGTGTATCATAATCGTAGAGTTCACAGCTTACATATGATCCACTGTTGTGTATCATAATCGTGGAACTTACAGCGTGCTTATGATCCACAACATAACATAACCAGTACATTTTTCTTCAATACATGCATGGATTCATTTCAAAGGATCTTCTACATTCAAAATCGGTTTGGGTACGTCAAGATGCAGTAACAAAACCTCTTCAACCTAAATATACTGGTCCATATGAAGTTGTGAAGAGATCCGACAAATATTTTATTTTAAAGATGAACAACAAAGATGACAGTGTTTCGATTGATCGATTAAAACCAGCATTCATCGAATCAAGCATAATCGCAGCCTGTTGCCAGGAACAATCATCATCATCTCTACAGTTGACTCAAAGTTCAACTCAAAATTCAAAAACCCCAAAAAGAGTCACGTTCCTCTAGGAAGGGGGTACTGTAGTAATCCATACAAGTAAAACACTTGTTTCAAATTTTATAAAAAAATAAAAAATATAAAAAAACTAATTTGTAAATTCTTTCAAAAAAATTTTCAAAAATAAAATTATTCTAATTTTGGTGTTCAGCATTTAACGAACATTGTTTTATTAAATTAAAGTCGTAAACCATTACTTTAAATGACTTATATTTATAAGTACACAAAAGTAATATAATAAAATATTAAATATGTTTAGATAATAAATCGCAATTCTAATTATATTTTTTTACATGCAGAGAAATCATAGGTACTTTTGTATATTAATATAAATCAATTTGAATAAGTTTGAATAAAACAAATAAATTTTAAATGAATTTGAAGAACTTACTTATAATAATTTAAATTTCTTAAAGAAGAAGAAAAATATCAGTTAGTGTACAAATTTAAAAAAAGAGAGATATATAAATATTTAGTACAGTTAAAATTTAAATATTTAATTTTTAACAAATATTAAAAATAAAACAAAAACAAAGAATTTAAAATTAAAAAATTTAAATAATAGTGCAGTTAAAATTAAAAAAAAAGTTTTATAATTTTTTAATATTTGAATCGGAAAAAAGTGGGGACATATTAGTAAAATAAATAAAATGGAGAAAATATATATATATATAGATATTAAATATTATTTTTTTTTAGGAATTTTTAAATTATAAAGAAAAAAAATAATGAAAAAAATATATAATAAGACGAGAAACAAAAATAAACATGAAAAAAAAATGAGGAATTAAAATTTAAAGAAAAAAGAGGGATACAAATTTTTATTAAGAAGAATAAAAAGGAGATAAAAAAATATGTATGAAAAAAATAATATATATGAAACAAATTTTAATTAAAGAGAAGAAAAAAAAGATAATACTATTAACTATTCAATTTTTAAAGAAAAAAAAGAGATTAAAAAATATATATGAAAAAAATATATATGAAAAAACAAGGAGAACTAAAATTAAAACCAGTTGGGAAGGTTAGATCACATGAGAAATTTTAAAGTAGGTGTAATTATAATAGTTAGGATTATCAAAAATATAGTCGGTCTAAGCCGACTATAAATACCCTACACATATGTGTGGTTACCAATCAAAGTGATATATAGGTCACCAGGGTATACGAATCCTGAAAATAACTACAAACATTTAATCGCTGAAGAATTTCCATTCATTTGATACCCATATTTACAAATGAGTAGGTGTACCGAATTTCGATTTTTTTTTTTGTAAACCAAAAGTCTTTTCGCCGGAAAACTTTATTATCATGTATTTGAGCATGATGTCAATATATATTTGACCGAAAAAGTTTACCTAAGCATAAAATTGATCTATACATAAAAATTGATCTTTATATGTACATTTTATATGAGGTATTTGAACATAAGTGGTCGGATCATAGGTCACAATGGACCGATCTCGCCAATACACAGCGTAGGTATATTAGTAATCTAAGTTATAAGTTTCATTTATCTAGCTCTTCAATTTTAAAAGTAGTAGGGATTTCAACAGACAGACGGACAGACAGACGGACAGACAGACAGACGGACATCGCTAAATCGACTCAGGAGGTCATGCTGATCAAGAATATATATACTTTTCCATACCGGAGATGCTTCCTTCTGGGTGTTACAAACGGCGTACTAAACTGAATATACGCTTTCACTCTTAGTGTAGGGTATAAAAAAAAGAAAGAGGTATTATTAAAGAGAAAAAAAAGAAGAATATGAGAAAAGAAGACAAAAATATATATAAAAAAAAGATAAGAAAAAAATATATAAATAACCGATATTAACTATTATTTTTTTTTTAATGAAGGAAAAAAATATGAAAAAAGGGAATTAAAATTAAAAAAAAAAAAAAAAATTAAATTTTTATCTAACATTTTATTTTTAAAAAAGAGATATACAAATTTGTATTCGAAATTAAAGAAATTTAAAAAAAAAAACTAAATTTAATCAGATTAAAAAAAAAAATATATATATATATATATATATATAATTAATTCAACAATTTTTGAGAAGATTTAAAATAATAAATATATGTATATACAATATATTTAATGTACAATATATTCTATATACATATATAATTATATAAAAAAAAAATGAATATGAGATAAAAAAAAAAATATATATATGAAATAATTTTTTTTAATTTTGCGCATTGAAGGGGGATTGAGTCCGCCGCATTGAGTCCCTCCGCATACAAGACGCCGATCTTAGCCATTGGTCTAAGGACATAATACACTAAAATTACACTAAAGCTAGTGCTACACTAAATAACTGTGTTTCAAATAAGTTAAACACTTACAAACAACATTTAATTTCAATGTTATTGCATACATAAACAACTATACTTTACATGACACTAAGTTTAGATGAACTAGTACCACACTAAATAGTAATAGTTCAAATAATGTACCATACTGTACCAAGTAATTTAAATATCTTAAGATCAATCTTTTTCTTGTGACGAATGTACATAAACCATTATATAATTTACGAAAATTATAAGTTTATATAAGTTAGTACCACACCACACATTTGGAAGAGTTTAAAAACAAAATTAAATTACTTGTTTGTAAAATATTCATGTAAATTTAAAATATCCGAGTGCACAAAAATTGTTATTTAGAGTGACCAACAGCGCTGGATACTCACAAGACGCATAGATAATCGTTGGGGTCTTGGGACTTTAATGGGGACATGTGGAAGGAGCTCTGGGTGTTATCAACAAGAAGAAGAAGTGAAGCAGAGGTCCAGCATATTCAAATAAAGAAAAGAAAAACGAAGAAATGAAGCAGAGTGGCAGCATATTTGAAGACGTAGAAGGATGCACTAGGAGGAAATTTGTTGTTGTACCAAGCACAAGTAGATTGCAGTGATTGAATTTTAATCATAAAACTACAACTGCCAGAAACAAGATGCAGAAAACAATATTCAACATTGATCTTGAAAATGAATATAAAAAGTCAAATAATTATGTCTTTCATCGCACATAGAGAAGAAGCGATGTAGTAACGATTTTCTAATATCAACAATTCAGAAATCTGTAATATTCTAAATAAAACGACAGGAGCACCAAGATGTTCCACAAAAAAGTAGAGAAGCAGATGCCCAGCGGTTTTCTGATATCAACAATTCAGAAATCTATAGGCTACATAAAGTGACATAAGCACCAAGATGTTTTCAAAATGTTTGACAAGATCGCAGAAAAGAACACTCATCTCGAACGAATCGTCAACCAAGTCAACGGGACCAAAACTCTCTTGAACGACTAAGAGTCCAGCGTATCAACATGACGACGTTCACTGGAGATAACTTACTTACTTAAATGGCCCTTACAACCGTGGGTCGGTTTTGGCCGCTGAGATGAAGCCGCGCCAGTCGGATCTGCTTTGCGCGTGCTGACGCCAGTTAGAAATACCAAGCGTTGCCAGGTTGTCCTCAACTTGGTCTTTCCAACGCAGATTTGGACGCCCTCTTCTACGCTGTCCACCTTTGAGTTTCGATTCAAGCACCTTCTTGGCTGGAGTGTTTTCATCCATTCGTTCGACATGACCTAGCCAGCGAAGCCGCTGGATCTTGATGCGCTTGACTATGTCAATGTCGTCGAATAACTCATACAGCTCGTGGTTCATCCTGATTCGATACTCGTTAGCAAAGCAGATAGGGCCAAAGATTTTACGGAGAATCTTTCTCTCGAACGCTCCCAGTACTCTCTCATCGGTGGTGGCCAGCGTCCATGTTTCTGCACCATAAAGTAGGACGGGCATGATGAGTGACTTGTAGAGCGTTATTTTTGTCCGGCGAGAGAGGGCTCTGCTTCTCAATTGCCTACTGAGCCCAAAGTAGCACCTGTTGGCAAGAGTTATTCTCCGTTTGATCTCCAGGCTGACGTCGTTGTTTCTGTTTACGCTGGATCCCAGATAGACGAAGTCCTTCACAATGTCGAACTTGTGGGTGTTAAAATCAGCTTTTTGTCCAAGACGCACGGACTCTTTTTTGCTTGTTGACACAAGGAACTTCGTCTTGTCCTCGTTCACCGCTAGACCCATTCGACGCGACTCTTTCTCCAATCTGGAGAATGCTGCGCTGACTGCTCGTGTGCTCCTGCCAATGATATCAATATCCTCGGCATATGCGAGCAGCATGACACTTTTGTTGAGGATAGTGCCGCTTTGACGGAGTTCGAACTATTTTCTCCATCAATAAGTTAAAAAAATCGCACGATAGGGAGTCACCCTGTCTGAAACCTCGTTCGGTATGAAATGGCTCGGAGAGGTCTTTTCCTATTCTCACAGAGCAACGTGTGTTGCTCAGGGTCATCCTGCAAAGCCTTATAAGTTTCGCAGGTATACCGAACTCAGACATTGCTGCGTATAATCGTTCCCTTATCGGAGTGTCGAAGGCGGCTTTATAGTCGACTAATAGGTGGTAGGTGTCGATCTGTTTTTCTAGGGTCTTTTCCTGGATTAGGCGCAATGTGAAAATCTGGTCTATGGTGGACTTTCCAGGTTTAAAGCCGCACTGATAAGGTCCAATCAGTCTGTTGATGATGGGCTTCAGTCTTTCACATAATACGCTCGATAGAACCTTGTATGCGATATTGAGTAGGCTGATCCCACGGTAGTTGGCGCAGATAGTGGGATCCCCTTTCTTAAGGATTGGGCAGAGTACACTGAGGTTCCAGTCACTTGGCATGCTTTCATCCGACCATATTCTGCTTACGAGCTCGTGCATGCTCTCTATTAGCTCTTCGCCTCCGGTCTTAAACAATTCAGCAGGCAGGCCATCAGCACCTGCGGCTTTGTTGTTTTTCAGAAGAATTTTCGAGCCTCATTCCTGTCCCCATGCATCTCAATCTCCTCACACTCACGTCTATCTGCCTCGTTTTTTTTACGCCTGAAAAGACGTCTCTTGTCCCTCCTCTTCTCTTTGTAACGCTCCTTCGCAGCTCGCGTAGCTACTGACTGCAGGGTGGATTTGTACGCAGCGTCTTTCTCTGCAGTGGCCGCGCGACACTCTTGATCATACCACTGATTTCTCAGGGGGCGTTGGAATCCAAGCACCTCTTCGGCAGCCGTACGCATAGAGCAGGAGATATGATTCCACTGCGCGCTTATATCATCGAGAGGAGGAGTGCTTTGTCTAAGCAGGTGTGAGAGTCGAGTGGAAAAGGCTTGCTTTGTCTGTTGTGATTGCAGCTTTCCGACGTCTACCTTTCTCTGCGTTTTGTTCCGTACGTTCTTCGCAGCGCTTAAGCGTGTGAGGACCTTGGCTGCTACAAGGTAATGATCCGAGTCCATATTGGCACCTCGGATAGTGCGTACGTCCATCACGCTTGAAGCGTGCCTTCCGTCAATCACAACGTGATCAATTTGATTTCGATTTTTTTGATCGGGCGACAACCATGTGGCCTTGTGGATATCGAAATGTTCGAATCTAGTGCTACTACCTACCATGTTTCGTGCTGCGGCGAAGTCGATTAGCCTCGTTCCGTTATCGGAAGTGTTGGCATGGAGGCTAAATTTTCCGATTGTGGGACAATAGATGGCTTCTCTGCCCACCTTGGCGTTAAAATCGCCTATCACGATTTTGATATCGTGGCGGGGGCAGCGCTCGTGTGCGTTGTCTTGGCGCTCGTAGAAGCGCTCTTTTGTCTCGTCATCTTTCTCGTTCGTCGGAGCGTGTGCACAAATTAGGCTGATATGGAAATATTTAGCCTTGATGCGAAGTGTTGCCAGCCTTTCGTCCACGGACGTGAACCTAGAGACAAGGTGGCGGAGTCTCTTGCCGACCACAAATCCACATCCAAATTCGTGTCTCTCCGCATGGCAGCTGTAGTAGATATCACAGGACGCTTGTTTCGAACAGCCCTGTCCCGTCCATCGCATCTCCTGGATAGCGGTGATGTCAGCCTTATATTTTTCAAGGACATCTGTCAGCTGGATAGAGGCACCTTCCCTATAAAGGGTCCGGACATTCCAGGTGCATATCCGTAAATCATGGTCCTTAAAACGTTTGCGTGGGTCGTCATCGCTGTAATCGGTCGTTATTCGAGGCTTCTTTTTTGTTTTCATTGGGCGCGTAGGTTTTTTCCGTGGTGGGACCCAAACCCAACGCACGAACCCTCACTCTGAGGGAGATGCTCGCCACTCACTTTAGCCGACTTCTACACCGGGTGTTGTAGAGCGCCGTTTCCAGGGACTTCCACGAGGAGGACTTCCACCGAAGTGGAGGTGTCATCATTTGACAATTTGTCAATTCTGGTGACCAGTGAGTTGACTTGAGACGACACCGACAAGGATTGCGCTGGCTTCGCCTTGTTGAAGCACTCAGACACGTTGCATTGTGATAATCGCCCCCATAGCCCCCACTGGAGATAACACCATTAGCAAATTCCACAAGAACCATCGAAGCCCAACAGATCCAAAACACTACATACAACGAAACATTGAAGATGAACAAAGCAAATCCGACCCAACACACAGAAGAGCAAGAGGAGAAATCTGGTCCAACAGTAGGGCATACAAAAGTCAGTCATGTAATTCTTTACACCTCTCTAACCCAAATATAAAATCAATATATTCATTTTAAAATACCAACAAACACACACACTCAATACACATGCAAAACACGTATTAGTAAAATAATTTGAACAAGTTTATCTATATACATATATATATGTATAATAATTATCATCCAATTACAAGTATTAAATCGGTTAGATTATCATTATAAGTATGAACAAATATTTCACAAGGATGAAACGAAAGATATTTAAAAAAAAAAAACGTAACACAAAAATTAAATATATAAATATAAAAAAAAAAAAAAAAATAAATAATAAAAAAAAACAAATAATAACAATATATAAAAAAGAAGCAAAAAAAGAAAAAAAAAAAAAAAAAAAAAAATATATATATATATATATATATATATATATAAAAGAAGAAATGTATCTAAAAAAAATATATATATATTCATTATTATTGAAACCCATTTAATTATTCAAACATATTTTTATAGATAACTTAAGATAAAATAACATATTATATTTATTATCACCATATTAAAATAAACATATTATCATTATTAATCTTAATTTTAACTCTAAGAAAACATCATTTCTATATATTCAACAATATATTTAAGACATTTTGTAAAAAATTAATCTTAATATAAATAATTTTTTTTTCCATAAGGGGGGAGGAATGTTGTGTTAGCGCGTACATTTTTCTTTTCATTATGGTTCTTCACTATTCATTCAGTTTTGGATGTTGCTGTACATATGTTGAGCGCATCATGTTTTTATATCATGTTGTACTCATTGTTGTACAGCAACATGTTCATAGCATTGTCCCAACGCTTCACGTTGGCAACAATGATAATAATTTGGCAAAGCGCTAAGCTTTGCGTAGAACACACCTCTTTCAAGTTAGCTTCCACAGTTAACAAAAGCTTGAGATAATTCGGCTAGGCGCTAAAGCATTACTTAGACCACACCTCTTGCAATAGAATTTATCATTGCATGATTAGGGGGCTACGTTGAAATAAGCAGAGCAGCGTTTGCCAACAATTTTGATATTTCGCAATTGGTGTCAGCCAAAAATTGCAAGTCGGACTTTCTTCATAATTCACGTACACCAAAATTGAGTGAAAGTGAAAACTCACTAGAACATAGTGAAAATAGAATTTAAGAAAAGCTTGCAACGAAGGTATCGTTAATACCTTTCGTTGCAATTTAAAAGATTCTAGTTTAACCAACCTCAAGTGGAGGTTCTAAAATAGTAAAAGTGTCTTTTCAATAGTAAATTTAATAAAAGTGTCTTTTAAACTCTAAAAATAAAAAAGTGTCTTTTGATTAATTAAATTGTAGAATAAATAAATGTAAAATAAATCAACTCTAACTTTACAAATCTAACTTTACAACATATATCAATGTTTTGGTATAAAGTGCACACACATAAAAATGGTCTAGGTGAAATTTGTTTTGAAATTAAAAAATTTTGTATACAATTTGTTATCGTTGCCACATAGTTGCTGCGAAACGTAAATTGTCTGACCTTTCGCTGATAAAGTCGAATTTAAGGACCAAATTAGATTTTAAAACTATTAACAGTACAATGTTAACAAAAGAGTTATGCTCCAAAAATGTCGAAACTCGCAATGTATGGTCAGCAAAACATAGCTTTTAGTCTTAATTTAAATTATCGCAGAGCTGGTTTATTTTAATTATTTGAAAAGTGTTAAGTAAAATCAGCCAATTTTAAGTTTAAGTTTTATTTAGGGTGTGTGCGAGTTCGACTAAATTGCTGACTAAACTAAATTGTACGAGTTTTTATTCGACCGTCATTCGGTAATTGTTAGTCTCTAATAAATCGATTATCATATGTCTGTTTGCTGTCTTCACATTTAGTTCAATTTAGTTTGCTCGAAAATTTGCTAAATTGAAAAGTAAATACTGCAGTAAATAGAATGATTTTATCCATATATGGGTGAAAATTTGTCAACCGTATCCGCTTCAAAAATTGTTTGCTTACGATTTGAATGAAATTTGGTAATGTAATATAAGTGGACCTCATGAAAACCAGTTAAGGAGGATGGTTGTATGACTGGTTGTCAATATATTGGGGTTGAAATATGACAATTTGGACCGCGTAGGCTTGTATAGAATTATTTATTTATATTGTAAATACTATAAATTATTAGAATAAGGCAGAAGCCAACCAGTTAAAACAAATTTATTTCGAGAAAAAAAAAATAATTTTCACAAATTGACAAATAACAAAAGTAACAAAACTTAAATTAAAATGAATACATGAAGTGAAAATGTAAAGTATATTTAAACAAGTATAAATATTTTTAACACTCCTCCTCATTTGCACTTCATGCCGGACATGTTTCGCAAATACTCAAGCTTCGTTGCAGATAGTGGTTTTGTCAGCATGTCTGCCAACATTTCATTGGTGGGGCAATACTCACACTTGATCAACATCTTGTCCACATAGTCCTTCACGAAATGATACTTGGTATCGATGTGTTTCGACCTATTGCTGAGTTTTTCATCTTTTATTAAATTGAGGCAGCTTTGGTTGTCTTCCATCAAAACTGTTGGTGAGTCTTGTTTGCAGTGTAAATCCGCTAAAATACTTCTAATCCAAACTGTTTCCTTTGCAGCCTCAGATAACGATATAAATTCAGCTTCAGTCGTAGAGAGCGAAACGCAATTTTGTTTTCTACATGCCCAGCTGACAGCACCACCATTGAGCAAGAAAATATAACCAGAATTCGACTTTCTGTCGGTTCTATTTTCTGCCCAATTCGCGTCAGCAAAACCAACAAGTATATTCCTGTCAGCTGCGGGATTATTTAATTGCAGGTACATCTCGGATGTCCCTCTTAAATATGTGACGACTCTCTTTAATTCGTTCCAGTCTTCCTGATTTGGTGCACTTGTCTTTCGCGCCAAAATTGCGACACTCGCTGAGATATCCGGTCGAGTGTTTACAGCTATATATAATAGCGAGCCCAGCTAACTTTGATATTCATCATTCTTGCGTAAGAGTTCGGATTCTGATTTGCCATACGACGGATCAAGAGGGTACTTTGATACTTTAGCGTCTTGAAGTCCAAACTTTTTCGCTGTTTTTTCAATGAACTGTTTTTGTCGCAGCATAAAAGTTTGATTATCTTTTCGATGAACTTCTACGCCCAAGTAGTGACAAATCTGTCCCAAATTTTTTACTGCAAACTTCGAATTTAACAATTTTTCAACGCCTAGAATACTTCTCTCGTCGTTTGCAGCAACAACCAAGTCATCAACGTAAACCAATACGTAAACACCTTCCCCATTGATGACTTTACTGTAAAGGCAAGGGTCAGCCTTACTTTGAATAAATCCGCCATTCACCAAAACGTCATTTAAAGCTTTGTTCCATACATTTGCAGCTTGTTTTAAACCGTATAAACTTTTATTCAGCTTGCACACAAGCCTACCACCACATTCTCCAAAACCTGGTGGTTGCTTCATGTAAATCGTTTCCTTCAGATCTCCATTCAAAAATGCGCTTTTGATGTCTATGTGCTCCACACACATTCCACGTTCACCAGCTACAGACAGCAGAATCCGAAATGTAGATTGACGCACGACAGGTGCGAATACTTCGTCGTAGTCACAGCCATACTTTTGGCTGTAGCCTTGCGCTACCAGTCGAGCCTTGAAACGTTCTACATTTCCATTTACTCCTCGCTTAACCTTGTATGTCCATTTACAGCCAACAATGTTTACGTCTGGTTTAGCCTCAACCAAATCCATCAACGATGTCATCTCCTCCTCCATTGCGATACTCCATTCGATCTTTTGTTTGGAAGTGACAGCTTATTTAAAAGTTTTTGGCTGAATGATGTCACATGACTTGTCAATTCCTTTGTTCGACCTGGATGACCTTCGTATATTTGGAATAGACCTTACTTCAGCAGGGCTAACATCAATTACGTCATCCTCATCTGAAATACTGCAGAATGATCCATCTGATTCAATTACAGCCAAGGTATCCGAAAGTAACTCAAAATCATTACGCTTCGGCATAAAACCAATTTCGATTTCGTGTGCTATCGGGCGATCGACATCACAATCGAGGGAAATTGCAGAAGATACAGCGACGAATTTGAAATCTCTGCTAATCGTGAGTTTGTTAGATCCAAGGTGAACAAAACGCAATCCCTTTGACTGGTCGTCATAGCCAACAAATGTCATCAGCACGGATTTGTCATCGAACTTCTTGCGCTTCTCCTTCGGAACAAGCACATACGCCTTCGACCCGAATAGTTGAAAGTGACTAATATCAGGTTTTTCGCCTTCCCATCTTTTATACGGAGTGTCAGGAATTGAACTTGTGACCAGCCGATTTTGTACGTGATTTGCAGTGACGACACCCAGTACGTATACGGCATATCAGCTTCAGCAATCATACAGCGCGCCATTTCAACAAGAGAACGATTTTTTCTCTCAGCCACGCCATTCTGTTGTGGACAATATGGTACAGTAAACTGCGACTTAATACCATATTTACGAAGATACATGGTCAACTTTTGCGATTTATATTCGCATCCGTTGTCAGACCTGACAGCTTTTGGAACTTTACCAAACTTGTTCTTGACCATTTCGACGTACTCTCTCAGCTTCTCAAACAGCTCCGACTTATGACGTAAGAGGTATACAACGGTGTATCGACTGAAGTCATCGATGAACGTCAGAAAATA